>OY992877.1:177103858-177183858 GCA_963921405.1 Cepaea hortensis
CAAATAGTATTCTTTGGATGTTGTGGTATTGTGGTTCTGCAGGACAACAGTATTGATACCATGAAGAGGTTGGGTTTACAGAAAGCCATTACCGAATACCATGGTCCTTGGATATGGATGTTCTAAAAATATATGGTGGCAGAAAGAGATTTATATCAGATTTTAGAGACATTCTGTCAGTCGGTTCTGTGGCGAAGGAGTTCTGGACGCAATTCATAATCCTGCATACCACATTCAAAACACAGCTGTGGCCAATTTGGCAGCAGACCACCTTGCATTGTATTTTCATAAGATGGTATGAAGGCTGGTCGTTCAGAAAGCAATGGCAAACTAATGAACGTAAACTTGCCAAGAAATCACAAACTGCCAAAAAATGCTAGGGTTGACTGCGACATCCTGTAAAGGATGTGCAACTAACTTTAATTCAGTATTTCCTTGGAATGTCCGGAGAAGTGACTCTACTAAAACCAGTTGCAGCAGCCAGCAATAAATCAGATAAAAACCTGGCCAAATAAAGGTAGACTACCAGGTAGCTATGGCACAGAATGTTTCCACAGCAGAACTAAAACACAGATCTAAAGAGCAGGGATTGAGAAATGAGAGAGAATCATTCCATAATTCAAATGTCTGAAGGCTTGTATTTTGGGTTGATGTTTCCAAGCATACAGAACTAGAGGTCAGTCTTTGTGCTCAGTAACTGTTTTTATTGTTATTGTGCTTAGCTCTGGTTATAATTGTTAAACACTTCCTGTAGCATCACCATGTGCCATGCTGATAAGCAAGGGTTGTCACAGTTCACCATCTCTCACCATCACCAGAGTCTTGGATCAGATCTCTGTTTTTGTCCCGATTATGCCATACCACTAGGCCATCCAGGTATTTATCTCCTTGTCTTTCTTTGCTTTTTTCCCATTAAGATTGCAGTTTTCACTAAGTTTTCAAGTTTATTTTTTCTCATAATGTGCTAAAAAATATTGACTAATTGTGGTTATCATTTGTGTCTTGTAGAACATTTTCATTTGTTTTTTATCATCGATAGTATTATTTACATTTTCCTCATAAACCACATTTCCATTGTCATTAGATATTTCTCAGCTTGTCCACTAACTATCCATATTGCACATGCATTCAACAGTATAGATTCTACATTGCAACATTCTTTTTCTCAGTGCAATTGACTGTATTTTATTGGCTTGTCTTATTTTGTAAAAGGCAATCTTTGCCATGGCAATTCTTGTTCTGATCTCTACTAGGTATCTTCCATCAGATGTTATGACTGTTTAAGATAGATGTACCAATTCACCAGTTTTAAGAATTTTCCCATTTACTTGGATGGTATATTATGATATTTCTTTCTTCTTGGAGATTACCATAATTTTGGTTTTCTTGCAATTCAGTTCTAATCCCAGCTGCTCACTGTGTACAATAACCACATGCACTAAATGCTGCAGATCTGTTCATTGTCTGGTATCATCTGCATATCCTATATTGTTGATGTTACGTCCTCCAAAGGCAATTCCTTTCATATCTTCTAACTTCTCATAATACTTTCACTATATAGGTGTTAACACCAAACATGGACATAATTGACACTGAACAGACACACTTTATGAAAGCTCAAAGAGAAAGAACATCCTGCACTAAACTTGGGGAGATCTTCACATCCTTCAAGAGGTGTTAACGACCAGAATATAAGAAAACTGAGCAAATTAACAGAAGGCATAATTTTAAAACATGGAACGCAACATGTAAAATTCTGATTGCAAGTGTAGTTCATGCAACTTGACTCTGGACTTTGTGATCAGTTCTCAACAGGGAGAATACTGGTGACTCTTGTTGAATGGTGATCTATTCTCTTCTGTGTATATACATTGTCAATAAAATACAATGCAGAATTATACTTTAAACATAATTACACTGTTCTTATACAATGGCTCAACGCCTGAGTGTATAACTGATAGTGTAATGTTGGAAACGTTACTATGCCTTTTAAAGTTATGTTAGCAATATTGTTAGAGATGCAAGCATTATTGTTCTGTCCATATGTATGACTGTTACCCATTGTCAAATCTTTACCAAGTAACTGAGTGAAGTGTTGTGATAAAATTATTGTGTTATCTCAATGCTGTTAGATTTTCTAAATCAAGAACAAAGCTTTGATATTATATGTTGTTGTTGGTTTATGTAAATACTCATAGAACTGTGCAGTCATTCTAAATAAATAGAACATTTACCAGTGTTATGTATATACATATATGTAAGTAATTTATGCAATATTATATGAATAATCATCTACTGTGACTTTATATAACAACTCATTTTATTTTCTCCCGTAAGTTAATTTGAAATTTTATTAAATATACTGTCCATGTTTGCCAGACTTTATGCATCTGTTACCAGAATCATTTTATCTGACTTGTTCAAACAATGCTATGTTATTTTTAGTTGCTGAAGCCCTTATCTGTGATACACGATTACTGTGTATTTCATTTCAGTGTACACACCCACCCACCCACTCATGCCTGGTAACATTCTTTATTACCTGTTTGATCTTTCATAATATTTGTTCAGACCGGATATTCAGACTGAGGACTGATATGAAGTTCTTTCAGTGAGTTACACCACCATAGATCAAACTTTGTAGTAGTAGTAGTAATATTCATTGGATGGTTCCAACTTCACAGCAACAAGTTGTCTCACAGTTGCTCCATTCTTGAGCCAGCAAAAAACGACTTGAAATGTTCATCATTGTCCCGTGTTAACTGGTTAAGGAAGCAGTAGTTTTGACAGGCCAATTGCCAGAGCACTGACAACAGGCCGTTCTTCACTTGAATGTGTAGTTCATTGTCAACAGCTGTCCAACAAACAAGGTAATTGCCTGGAATGTTTGAAATACAGCCGTCCGCCCTTTTCAAAAACTGCATATGACCAGTCATGGTTGACACAATAAAAAAACATTTCAAATGAAGTTCAGAGCTCAGTGTCGCACTAAACACTCACATAGTAGCTGGGCGACAAAGCTGAGTCCTTCAAGTCCAAACATGGAGAAATGCACTAGTAAACCATGCCCGGAGACATTTGATTATCCAAGTCTTATCAACCTGCCTGCTTCTCCACCATATTGGCCAGATGATCAAACTTTGTGACTTTCCGTAAACATAATCTTGGGCAATTGCTGTGGTGACTTCCCCTTGACCTTCTCATCCACATATATGCTATGAGTATTCTATAGTGGGTTTCTGTTCTTTCTTTTCTTTGTATTTGCTCGCTTTGAACTCAAGCGTAGTCCACACATGCTACTACTTCTAGTGCACTGATTTTTGTGGGTGGATTAGCTTTCCCTATTGCCAGTGTCCCTCGCCATCAGGGGAACATTTGGCAGAGTCAGTAGCCAGTTGAGCCTTCTCTTGATGATTCCCTACTGCCAATTAATCTTTGACATGTGCAGTGTGCACAAGTGAGGACTTTTTGTTTTCATCCTTATCTGAGAAGGCTCAGATTCCAATCCACTACATTGAGATCAGGATATAGTATATCTTCCTTGGAATCTTTATTTTACAAGTCTTTCCACAACCAGATTCCAATCGAACACTTTTCAAGTTAGTGTTAAACTTTCAGACATATGTAAACCATTCAGGTCTATAACATTTGACGAGCAGCACTTCATGTCCATGAGAAAATACAACCATTTTAACATATTCACATTCATAGGCAAAAATGGCTTCTGATTTTTAAAGTTAAGTATTGATTTGTTTTTAAACCACTAAAGTAGTATATTTATATGTTAATTTTATCTTATGACCATGTCATTAAATAGAATCACCTCAGGATATGTCTTATATAAATATTTAATTACCATCAAGACTATTTATTATTCATATGAATGGCTTCAAAGCTGTCAGTGAGTGTTTCTTGCTTGTGCGTAGTGATGTTGATTCCACTTTGTATCTTACCAAAGTACATGGCAATTAAGAAACATTCTTTCATATGGAATTGATTGTGGTGATTGAAAGAACATATCATTTTATCTTGATATCATTTTTAAATGATGTTACTTTCTCCGTATTTGATAGTTTCATTCATTATTTTAATTATATTTGTAGACATTACTTTTTTGTACGAAATTCTTAATCTGTAATTTTGTAATGCATGGAGTGTATAGTTTTATGTCCTGATATGTCATCTAACAATGGAATAATAAATTGCTTTGCTTCCATTAAAATTCTCAGTTATATACAATTCATTTTAGCTGGTCAAATAGTATATTTAATTCTTCAGTCTCTTTTTGTTATACTTCTATCTGTGTGTGTGTGAAATCAATCAATCAATCATGTGCCATGCCGGAAAGCGTGGGCGGTCATGACTCGCCATTTCACTCGATCACCAGTGTCGTGGATCAGCTCAGTGTTCCTGTCTCGTCCATGCCATATGGCCAAGCCATCCAGGTATTTTCCTCTCGGTCTTCCTCTTGGTCTGTTCCCTTCTGTGTGTGTGAAAGCATGTGTTTAAATGTTCATTTCTTAATTTAACACTCTCTCTTTATTGATCCCTATTCATATTTGTTTTCAGTTCAGTAGAGTCAAGAATAAACATCACAGTACTTAGGACATTCTTTATTGATCCCTGCTCATATTTGTCTTTAGCTGAGTAGAGTCAAGAACCGACATCACAGCACTCATGATATTCCCTTATGTGCCCCAACCTCATCTTCAACAACCAGCAAAGAGTCTCAGCACTAATGATACCAACTGCAGTCTGATTCTGTGTCCACTGGCTTTTCCTTAGAGTACTGTCACCAAGATCCTCTGGCCACTCCTGTCTCTCCAGGCCATGATAATTTATGTTTTCCCTACTCTATATATGATTCCAAAGGGCTCTTACCACATGAACTGAATTTATAGATATATTTCTGCCTTATCGTACACAAATACCCCACTCAGCCATTCAGACCCTGCCAATCTTTCCACCTGCTCATTTCCCAAGACACCAGCATGTCCCAAGAAAGAGATCCAATGGATGCTTCCCCAATTTTTTTTTTAAATTGAAACATGCCACTCTGCCCATAGTATGTCTGTCATCATCTTTCTCAGCATGCTCTGTGAGTCTGTTAAATCCTGACATGTATGTGCTGTTTGTCCTCCAGGCAGCAGAATACTGCAGTGTTCATGTTTGTATGTGTGTGTGCTGTTTGTTCTCTAGCCAGCAGAATACTGCAGTGCTCATGTTTGTGTGTGTGTGTGTGCTGTTTGTCCTCTAGCCAGCAGAATACTGCAGTGCTCATGTTTGTCTGTGCTGTTTGTCCTCTAGCCAGCAGAATACTGCAGTACTCATGTTTGTGTGTGTGTGTGTGTGTGTGTGTGTGCTGTTTGTTCTCTAGCCAGCAGAATACTGCAGTGCTCATGTTTGTGTGTGTGTGTGTGTGCTGTTTGTCCTCTAGCCAGCAGAATACTGCAGTGCTCATGTTTGTCTGTGCTGTTTGTCCTCTAGCTAGCAGAATACTGCAGTACTCATGTTTGTGTGTGTGTGTGTGTGTGTGTGTGCTGTTTGTCCTCTAGCCAGCAGAATACTGCAGTGCTCATGTTTGTGTGTGTGTGTGTGTGCTGTTTGTCCTCTAGCCAGCAGAATACTGCAGTACTCATGTGTGTGTGTGTGTGTACTGTTTGTCCTCTAGCCAGCAGAATACTGCAGTGCTCATGTTTGTCTGTATGTGCTGTTTGTCCTCCAGCCAGCAGAATACTGCAGTGCTCATGTTTGTCTGTGTGCGCGCTGTTTGTCCTCCAGCCAGCAGAATACTGCAGTGCTCATGTTTGTGTGTGCTGTTTGTCCTCCAGGCAGCAGAATACTGCAGTGCTCATGTTTGTATGTGTGTGTGTGTGCTGTTTGTCCTCTAGCCAGCAGAATACTGCAGTATTCATGTTTGTCTGTGTGTGTGTGCTGTTTGTCCTCCAGGCAGCAGAATACTGCAGTGCTCATGTTTATGTGTGCTGTTTGTCCTCTAGCCAGCAGAATACTGCAGTGCTCATGTTTGTCTGTGTGTGTGTGCTGTTTGTCCTCTAGCCAGCAGAATACTGCAGTATTCATGTTTGTCTGAGTGTGTGTGCTGTTTGTCCTCCAGGCAGCAGAATACTGCAGTGCTCATGTTTGTATGTGCTGTTTCTCCTCCAGCCAGCAGAATACTGCAGTGCTCATGTTTGTCTCTGTGTGTGCTGTTTGTCCTCTGGCCAGCAGAATACTGCAGTGCTCTTGTTTGTATGTGCTGTTTGTCCGCTAGCCAGCAGAATACTGCAGTGCTCATGTTTGCTTATGTGTGCTGTTTGTCCTCTACCAAACAGAATACTGCAGTGCTCATGTTTGTCTGTGTGTGTGCTGTTTGTCCTCTAGCCAGCAGAATACTGCAGTGCTCATGTTTGTATGTGCTGTTTGTCCTCTAGCCAGCAGAATACTGCAGTGCTCATGTTTGTGTGTGCTGTGTGTCCTCTAGCCAGCAGAATACTGCAGTGCTCATGTTTGTATGTGTATGTTTGTCCTCTAGCCAGCAGAATACTGCAGTGCTCATGTTTGTCTGTGTGTGTGTGTGTGCTGTTTGTCCTCTAGCCAGCAGAATACTGCAGTATTCATGTTTGTCTGAGTGTGTGTGCTGTTTGTCCTCCAGGCAGCAGAATACTGCAGTGCTCATGTTTGTATGTGCTGTTTCTCCTCCAGCCAGCAGAATACTGCAGTGCTCATGTTTGTCTCTGTGTGTGCTGTTTGTCCTCTGGCCAGCAGAATACTGCAGTGCTCTTGTTTGTATGTGCTGTTTGTCCGCTAGCCAGCAGAATACTGCAGTGCTCATGTTTGCTTATGTGTGCTGTTTGTCCTCTACCAAACAGAATACTGCAGTGCTCATGTTTGTCTGTGTGTGTGCTGTTTGTCCTCTAGCCAGCAGAATACTGCAGTGCTCATGTTTGTATGTGCTGTTTGTCCTCTAGCCAGCAGAATACTGCAGTGCTCATGTTTGTGTGTGCTGTGTGTCCTCTAGCCAGCAGAATACTGCAGTGCTCATGTTTGTATGTGCTGTTTGTCCTCTAGCCAGCAGAATACTGCAGTGCTCATGTTTGTATGTGCTGATTGTCCACTAGCCAGCAGAATACGGCAGTGCTCATGTTTGTATGTGCTGATTGTCCTCTAGCCAGCAGAATACTGCAGTGCTCATGTTTGTCTGTGTGTGTGCTGTTTGTCCTCCAGCCAGCAGAATACTGCAGTGCTCATGTTTGTATGTGCTGTTTGTCCTCTAGCCAGCAGAATACTGCAGTGCTCATGTTTGTATGTGCTGTTTGTCCTCCAGCCAGAAGAATACTGCAGTGCTCATGTTTGTCTGAGTGTGTGCTGTTTGTCCTCCAGCCAGCAGAATACTGCAGTGCTCATGTTTGTATGTGCTGTTTGTCCTCCAGCCAGCAGAATACTGCAGTGCTCATGTTTGTCTGAGTGTGCTTAGTGGTCGTACCTAATAAACGGCAACCATTGGCTTTGAGTACATTTCTTAAAATTAATCTTCTTCCTTTTAGTAGTTAATCACTGCCAGTTTAAAGGTTTATTATTTTGTTCATGAAGCATAGTATGTTAGTCCATACACTTACAGTATAAAAACCCTTAATTAAGGATTTTCAATGCCTCATCTTACCCTCCTTGTTCTTCTTTTTCCTCAAGTACGCCAACATGTGGGGAGAAATGGTAGAGCAATGGCTAGCACACTTGCCTGCCAGACTGGTGGTCATGTGTTCAAATCTCTCAAGGTGGGGATTTTTCTTTCATTGACTTGGGCTACCAGTCTAAAATAAGTACCAGGAAATGTTCGGGATTGGACTTTAAAAATATGGGAGAGTACCATATACTGAATATGTCTCCAGGCATAGAAAATGTTCCTTTTACTTTATGCCTATTTGCAGGCACCCTATTTCTCTTGTATGTAAACACTTATAAACTGTGTTCCCACGCTCTTGTATAGACATCTACAAGGGTAAGTTAATAAGGAAGTCACAAATGGCTGTAGAAAAATAACTAAATATGATAACAACTTGAAACCAGTTTGTTTTTATGCATAGGCCTACATTGTCCCTTTATTTCTCAACATAATTTCCACCAACATTGATACACTTATCCCATCGTTTTATCAGTCCTCCCAAACCGGCTGCGTGGAACTGCGTGTCCTGTTTTAATTTACCCGCCATACACAGAACTGTGTGACTTACTTATTGACTTGCCCTCGTAACTTTTTCTACCCAGCTATGCACCGCTTTACGGGAGAAACATTTGTCAGCATAAACACTGAAAATCCACCTTGTCGGGAGGTATTTCGCGAATGCTGCCGAAATTGAATGTGGTTTATAAAGCAGAGCACGCAATTCTATGCAGCCAGTTTGGGAGGCCTGATAAAACGATGGGATTAGTGCATCAATGTTCGTGGAAATTATGTTGAGAAATAAAGGGACAATATATGTATAAAAATAAACTGGTTTCAAGTTGTTATCATATTTAGTTATTTTTCTACAGCCATTTGTGGCTTCCTTATTGACTTCCCCTCGTATACTTAGTCTGTTAAAAATGTATCGGACCTTTATTTTTTTCCTGCAAGGCAAATGAAGCATGGGGGGGGGGGGGGGGGGGGGGGTTCCTTCGGCTGGAATATTATGGGACCTTCATGCTTCATTGTCTATTTTTATTAAAAGGCTTTCAATAGAGTTATCCATGACACATTAATTAAATGAAAGATAGAGAGAAGACCTGGAGGAAAATGAATTTTGAAAAATTAAAATCCACTAACAATAGTTGTATTCATTTAAAAAAGGAGGTCAGTATGGCCGAATAGATAAGAATGCACATTCTTACACATCTGGTGTGCTGATGCTGAGGTAAAGAGTTCAACCCTTAGACCAGACAGCTGGACTACAATGTTGACTTTGGGGTGTAAATTACAAGTACCCCTGAAGTTGGAGTGGGTTCACCTGATGGTGGGGGTCACTAGTAACACAGAAAGCTAATCCACATGCAAAATTCAGTCCAATGCTACTAGAAGTAGTGTGTATGAACTACGCTTGAGTTCAAAGCGAGCACCAAACAAATAAAATTCACTAGAAAAATTTTAAAAAACAGGAATCTCCAAGAATAAGCAAACCAAGCACAAAAACTAAGTAGGCCTAATGAAAATTACTTTGACATCAGTATAAAGAAAACAAAAACAAGTATGGTACCAAGCCAGTTTTTAAAAATAAGTGAATGGAAAGACACTTAAACGAGTCAACAGTTCTTCTTTCCTAGGACAATTAAGAGCAGGTGTGAGGGAGAAATAAGGAAAAGTATAGGCCATAACAGTGTTCAACATAACACAATTCTCACATCTAAACAGCAGCTGGGCTACAAATTAAAACAGAAATGATCAAGGATTACATTTACTCCACATTATCAGACAGTACAGAAACATGGACAAGTGAATAAATAATTGAAGCAGAAAAATAAGAAAACAAACAAACATTACAAATATTGTGATTGTAGAAAACACTGGATGAGGCCAAGTCAGATTTATAAGAGGCAATGATAGAACCAAGGGAAATCAGAGCATCCAGGTCACCAGAAAGATGATGCGTATTAGTATTACCAACACAACTGAGAAGAACAAGTTACAAACTTCAGATAGTGGACAGGCTAAAATACCACATGTTTAATAAACCAAAGATAGGATATTCTGGTGTATGTAACTGTGGAGCTGGTAAAATAACATCTAAACATGTGTTGCAGGAGTGTCCAACATATGCAGGACAGAGAAAAGTATTTTAGCTTACACCTGCTGCATTTGATGACAAACCTCATGGGGATGTCAACAAACTGAAGTTGACTGTTGTTTTCTTTGCATTTATGCATATTGATGTCTGAAGGTGGTTGAAGAAGAAGACAGACAATGAAGGTACTTCAGTAGAATAAAAACACAGCTCCTTGTTAAAGGATGTGCTAGAGGGAGAGGAGGGGAAGTATATAAAAGGAAGACATTGATAGACATGGGTGGACAACATCAAGAGATTGGCTGGATATAACTTATATGAGTGTACCATCAAGACAGAACACATGGTGTGAGAGACTCATTACAGCCAATCTTCATGTGACAGCACTTGATAGATTGAATTGTTCTAGGTTTTGTGAGTTGTTGGTGCTAATTGTATCTGTTTGTGTATGGTATTTGTACTAAATCTACCTGTTTATGTAATTTATTTGTGCTAATTGTACATGTTTGTGTAAGGTTTGTACTTCTTCTTCTTCTGCGTTCATCCGAAGTTTTGTTTTCTTTTCCGGGTGTGATTGCATTATGCCTGTTTACAGCAGAGCTGCGTTCTTGCGCCGTTAGGCCGACACATCCGACTTCTGCGGGCATTTGTTGACCGGGTTAACCTTCCCAGGAGGTGTTTATATTAAGTGTACCAGTTTATGTAATTTGTTAGTGCTAATTGTACCTGTTTAGATCATGCATATGCATTTATTGTAACTTGTTTGTTTGAGTTTGAACTAATTGTAACCTGTTTGTGTAATTTGTTTGTACTAATTGTACCTGTTTTTATAATGTGTTTGTGCAAATTGTACCCATTTCAGTAATTTGTCTGTGCTAATTGTACTTATGGCAAACTACTGAACGTAAACTTGCCAAGAGACCACAACAGCACAAAATGCTGTTGTTGACTGCTACGTCCTGTAAAGGATATGCAACTAACTTTGTAACTAATTATACCTATTTTTGGAATGTGTATTGTTGTCGTCATTGTCAAAGACATGTATACCTCTCAGTGTAACTCAGCTTCAGTGTTCTCACTGGTTTTTTTTAACCACATAACTTAGTTCGTGAAGATTTAAGAGTTCTGTTATAGGGCTTAGTCCTTGATGGTGTGAGAGCTCTTTTATATAACATAGTTCTTGAATGTGTGAGAGTTCAGTTATATGACATAGTTCTTGAATGTGTGAGAGTTCAGTTATATGACATAGTTCTTGAATGTGTGAGAGTTCAGTTATATGACTTGGTTCTTGAAGGTGTGAGAGTTCAATTATATGACTTAGTTCTTGACGGTGTGAGAGTTCAGTTATAGGACTTAGTTCTTGAAGGTGTAAGAGTTCAGTTATAGGACTTAGTTCTTGAAGGTGTAAGAGTTCAGTTATAGGACTTAGTTCTTGAAGGTGTGAGAGTTCAGTTATAGGACTTAATTCTTGAAGGTGTGAGAGTTCAGTTATAGGGCTTAGTTCTTGAAGGTGTAAGAGATCTTTTATATGACTTAGTTCTTGACGGTGTGAGAGTTCAGTTATAGGACTTAGTTCTTGAAGGTGTAAGAGTTCAGTTATAGGACTTAGTTCTTGACGGTGTGAGAGTTCAGTTATAGGGCTTAGTTCTTGAAGGTATGAGAGTTCAGTTATAGGACTTAGTTCTTGAAGGTGTGAGAGTTCAATTATAGGACTTAATTCTTGAAGGTATGAGAGTTCAGTTATATGGCTTAGTTCTTGAAGGTATGAGAGTTCAGTTATAGGACTTAGTTCTTGAAGGTGTAAGAGATCTTTTATATGACTTAGTTCTTGACGGTGTGAGAGTTCAGTTGTAGGGCTTAGTTCTTGAAGGTATGAGAGTTCAGTTATAGGACTTAGTTCTTGAAGGTGTGAGAGTTCAGTTATAGGACTTAATTCTTGAAGGTATGAGAGTTCAATTATAGGACTTAGTTCTTGACAGTGTGAGAGTTCAGTTATAGGACTTAGCTCATGGAGGTTTAAGAGCTCTTACAGGCACCCATCCCATATAACCCAATTGTATCTTCTGAAGCGTGAACTGAGAAAAAAACATCTCCTAAAGCTACCATATAGGTGCAATCGCCTCATATGTCTCTATGTACATGTTCTTTGCTCTGCTATGACCTTGCCTCATTAACAAATTGCTTAGTCAGTATGACTCTTTTGTTTAAAATGTTTATTTGGGTATCATGAAAATATTTCAGTCTGCCTTGCCTTTTGTGATATGCCCATTGAAAGACCATTCCATGACACAAGGCTATCAAGAATCTCTATTGCTGTTTTCCTCATATCTCTCCATTAACAAATCTTTCCAGTTATCAGTTGTCCTCATTTTTGTCTTTTCATAGTGAAAACAAAAATGATGACAGCCTCTTTCTTATGTGTGTGATAAGTTGCCTTTACATCTCAGCCTCTTCTAAAATGTTCAGATGACTCACTTTGGTTGTCTAGGGAAGTGTAACCATTCTTCTATAACAAAAGCTAGAGCTCTGCAATGCCCATGTCATTCTGTCTTATTCCAAGAGAAGTTTGTACATGTTCACATTAGTTAATTACATTTCAAAGTCAATTTTAATGTGCTTTTATAGCAAATATTGTTATAAACTTCTCTGTTTTCGTTCTGTAGAATTTACTTCTCAAATAAAGTTGCACACATTTTCAATTATTTTTCAATTGGTTATTTTCACATGTGCAGTTTGTTTTGTTGTTTCTAGTAGTAAGAATTTTATACATCTGAAAACTCTATCCATAGACTTTGCTTTCCTGCTCAAATGTTGTTTTTTATCTTTCTCTTCTTCTCTCGTTTGCTGCTGTTCTAGTAATGTCTACACAAGAGGTCCAGATTTGTTCATGCATGTTGCTGTATTTGAGAGCTCACAGAGGCTCATTATTGTGTATTTTTGTTATTGGCTTTATTGTGAGCGAATGATTGTACATGAACAAACTCATATTCAATGCCAAGGAACCAAAAACAAAGCACAATACTTTTAAATAGCTTGTTGAAATAGCATGTGCACAGTTGACATGCATTTACTTCAGCGGTGCAAAATATGTTCATATTGTCTGCATTTGAATTAACATTTTTAAAATATGCAAAATTAAGTTTTTATTTTCTCTTCATTGCTTCATTTTTCCATCCTTCTTATTCTGTCGTCACATCTTAATGTAGTCACAGGAGATTTCCGTGACTATATGTTGTATTTTGTGTATGTGTTTGTTTACTGATGAAGGCTAATTGCCGCAACATCCTGTATGTGTCGTAATTCTGTTATGTAAAGCTGCACTACTTTGTGTCATTTTATATTGTTTACATCACTTGTACAGTAGCTCAGACACAAACTTGATGCACTAACAGTTTCATCACGTGTACAGTGGGTGCAGAAGTGGGTCACACAATGGAGTCACCACTTGGTACCTGACATTGCTCTTTTAGGGAAGAAAACGAGCCTTGAAGAAAGGAACTGGTCATCTCACCTCATATTTTAGCCTAATAAAAGTTAGGTCTATAGAATGCCATACTTCTAAGTGCAGTTTGATTGCCTTCATATTTTGATTCTTGAATTTGAGGGTTTGTATGTCTGATTGCAGTTGTACGAACTTTATTAATATTATCTTGGTTTCTGTTCTTCTTCTTCTTTGTCTGAGTTAATCCGGAATATTGTTTTAGACGTAATTGCGTTGTGCCTGTTTACAGCAGAGCTGCAATATTTGCACCTTTCGGCTGACACATCTGACTTCTTCAGGCATTTGTTGGCCGGGTTACCTTTCCCAGATGTTTCTCTTCTACCCAGACTTGTATGTCTCTAGTTTCCTTCCTTCTCTTACAATCCATAATCATATCTTAGCCTGTGTCATTGCATATCTTTAAAAAATATCTGTGAAGATTTATGTTATTTTCTGTTCGTCTATTATTATTTTTTGTTTCATTATGTTATTACCTTCTTAGTCTTCATCAGCATTCTAAGCCATTGAGGTTCTTTGCTGCAGATACAAGCCGACTTCATCCGTCTCTCCGGTTGGTCTTCTCCTGCCAGTCGCTGATTCCAAGTGCTATGCTATAGTATGTCCACATTTGTTTGCCTTCATTCACGATCAATTATTTTGAAAACTGTCTGTTGCATCGTTATGAAATTTTTCCAGCCGTCTTATATTTACCCCCACCCAAGGAATATGTCTTTGATAGGTCCAAAAACAACTTAAATCATTGAAAGCGGCGACATTCTTTTGATGTTTTGCTCAACAACTAGTGATTTCTTGCTAACAAAGTTATTTTTACGGTAATGGGGACCTGCAAATTCTGATGACACACAAAGGCGTATCCGGATTCGTATGGGAGTGGGTGCAATGAAAGAATCCATCCTTTCTCCATAGTCCTCTTCCTCTTTCAACACATGGTCCTGACGTTTTTTCCAGTAACTTTTATCAATATTTAATAGCGCGGACAGACAGACAGAAAGGTAGGTAGGTAGGTAGGTAGGCAGAAAGGTAGGTGGGTGGGTGGATGGCTGGCTGACTGGGTCGGTCGGTCGGTGGGTGGGCCGGCCGGCCGGTCGAAAGACAGATACTGAGATAGATTAGATGGATGGATAGATAGATAGATAGATAGATAGATAGATAGATAGATAAATAGATAGATAGATAGATCCCCGCCTGGAGCCGGGCCGAGCCAGCTAGTTTATTTATATAATCACGTTTCATGAAGGAACCCACAGTTTGACGACACCTCTGAACTATAACACTCAGTCTGTGCAAAAACGAAAGACCGCCAGACAATTTTAAAAATAGCGCAAATATGTCTTGCTGGAGCTGTAATACTCTTAAAATTAAGGCATTAATGGCGGGGCCGTAAAATATATACCGCATATAAGCAAAAATTGAAATCTGCTGTACAATCTCCAGAACAAAAATTTTTTTGTTGGGTGAACATAATGATAAGGTTATTTACTAAATCTCATCATTTTCCCTCAGTTGGTTACTGAGATATTGAATTTTTATATTGAGGCAACAAACAAAAAAAACACTATAGTAGGTCTGTATATATATATATATATATATATATATATATATATATATATATATATATATATATATATATATATATATATATATATATTATCAGCAGTCAGGTCTTAGTCAGATATGACTGAGCTACCGTATAACAGTAGACGGTACTACCTGGTTTCTGTTAGCGCCGAACGTTGGGCGGCGCTTACCAAACCCGACACCCCACATTGTGCCAACGGCTTCGGGCGGAAGAGCGCAATTGGGAGGGTACAAGCCTTACCCTGGTGCGAGGAAATGCAAGCTAAAGACAAAATTGTCATGGCAGGGCAGACCAGGCCCCAAGCCTTGGTTGGCGACTGGTCTAGGATCGAAGCTCCGACAGGCGGACAGTTAGAGCATTGCTTTGCTGATCCGGCAGCTTCTGCAGCTTGTCTTGTTCCAGATGTAGGGGTGTTACCTTTCCTCTGGAGTGAACTAGGCAGGCCGAGAGAGGGATCATGCTGCATGGGCAACACATGATCTCTATATTTTAGCCCAGGCTTTGTGCTATGGAGAGGCAATAACTCCATCCCTGGTCTTAACTGGTCTCGGAATCAAAGCGAGAGGCAACTGTTACGGGTTATAAGTCCTTGTCAGTTGGCGTAGACATGGGGCGCCACGCGTTGCCTCTGACGGTGGGAGACACCTATAGGTGTCACTGATCAGCTACCGCCCGCCTCAAGCTGGGCAGCCCCCAGCCAATTGGGTGCTGATCCGCCACAGCCTGCCTGCTTCAATGGGTGCTTGGGGCTAGGACAAAATCTGAATCGCAGGCTGTAAAACCAATGCACCAGGTACAAACAAAAATATAAATAGAAACCTCAAGCTACGGCTTGCAACCTGGAACGTGAGAACCATGTGTCCAGGATTTTCCACTGACTTGACCAATATTGACGATGTGAGAAAAACGGCTGTGATTGATGCCGAACTCAATCGTCTTAACATTGATATTGCTGGCCTGCAGGAGACTCGCCTCGCTGAGGAAGGGTCACTCAGGGAAAACAACTACACCTTTTTCTGGAAGGGTAAAGGGCAGGCAGAAAAAAGGCAACACGGTGTGGGCTTTGCAGTGAAGAATTCGCTACTGGGAATGATTGAAATTCCAGCAGGAGGAAATGAAAGACTATTATCCCTGCGCTTGGCAACCTCTTGTGGGTTTGCCACCATTATTACTGCATATGCACCGACACTCGATTCCTCTGATGATGTGAAGGATTTGTTCTATGAGGAGTTAGACTCTGTGATCAAGGCAGTTCCGAATTTCCGACTACATTTATATGCTCGGTGATTTCAATGCTCGTGTGGGCAAGGACTCGAGTTCATGGCCAGTGTGCCTTGGAAAATACAACATCGGTCGCATGAATGAAAATGGGCAAAGGCTGCTGGAGCATTGCACCAGTAATGACCTATGTATTACAAACTCTTTTTTTAAAACAAAAGAGATGCATAAGGTCACATGGAAACATCCAAGATCCGGCCATTGGCACCAGCTGGACTTCATCATCACACGGAGACAACATCTGAACCATATATCATTGACTCGTAGTTACCATAGTGCTGACTGTGATACGGATCATTCTTTGGTTGTTGCAAGGGTTAGACTGAGACCAAAGAGAATCTACACAGCTAAACACAAATCTAGCCCCAGGATTAATATTATTAACACTCATGATCCTGAAAAGTGCTTTCAGTTTCAACAGCAACTTGAAGACGCTTTCACTGATACACCAGAAAATTGTACAGTAAATGATAAATGGAATAAACTTAAGGAAACTCTTTGTACAACTGCCGTAAAGGTTTACGGCACTGTGGATCATAAGAGGCAGGACTGGTTTGCGGCCAACAGCGAGACTCTGCAGCCCTTGATTGATAAGAAGAAGAAAGCTCTCTTAAGAAACAAGGAAAGACCAACGCGTAACACTCTGAGTGAGCTAAGGCAAGCTAGGAAGGATGTGCAAAAGGCTGCCAGACAGTGTGCAAATGATTATTGGATCAAGTTATGTGAGTCCATTCAAATCGCAAGTGATAAGGGAGACATAGGAAGTATGTATGAAGGAATAAAGAAAGCCTGTGGTCCAGTGATCAAAAGAAGTGCACCATTGAAAACCTTGACTGGAGAAGTCATCACTGATAAGAAACAGCAGATGGACAGATGGGTAGAGCACTATTTGGAGCTTTACTCAAGTGAGACCAAACTAGCGGATAATGCCCTCAACGCCATAGAGGCTCTACCAACTCTTGACCACCTGGACACACTTCCCACCATAACAGAAGTTAAGTGTGCTATAAATGAACTTGCATCTGGCAAGGCTCCAGGTAAGGATGGGATTCCAATAGAGGTTATCAGGAGTGGCCAAGACACACTCACTATACAGATCCACCAGCTAATAGAGCTATGCTGGCGTGAAGGACAAGTCCCACAGGATTTCAAAGATTCAAGCATCATAACACTGTACAAGAACAAGGGTGATCGGAGCGACTGCAACAACTATAGGGGTATCTCACTTCTGTGTATTGTTGGAAAAGTATTTGCCAGAATTGTTCTGCGCAGACTTCAAGTCCTAGGAGATCAAGTCTACCCCGAATCACAGTGTGGCTTTCGACAGAACCGGTCTACCACTGATATGATATTCTCATTGCGACAAATGCAAGAAAAATGCCGTGAACAGAATCAACCACTGTTTATTGCCTTCATCGACCTCACAAAGGCATTTGATTTGGTCAGTCGTGAGGGTCTGTTCAAGGCACTAAAGAAGATTGGCTGCCCACCAGCTCTTCTGTCCATTGTGGAATCGTTCCACACAGGCATGAAGGGTATAATCAAGTTTGATGGTGCAACTTCTGAAGAATTTGAAATCAAGAGTGGAGTTAAGCAAGGTTGTGTACTAGCTCCCACCCTCTTTGGAATATACTTTTCACTTCTACTGAAATATGCATTTCGTGATCAGGATGGTGGTATATACATTCACTCACGCTCAGATGGCGGCCTCTACAATGCTCAGAGATTGAAGGCTAAGACCAAAATTAGGAGGGTACTGATCAGAGAGTTACTTTTTGCAGATGATGCTGCAGTTACGACCCACTCTGAGGAAGAATTGCAATGTCTACTATCTGCATTCTCCAATGCTTGTTCTGAATTTGGTTTAACAATTAGCAAAAAGAAGACACAGATTATGTCACAAGGTGCACATGGGGTACCATCAATCTTTATTGACGACGCCGAACTAGAGATAGTAGACCATTTTACATATCTGGGATCGGTGGTAAATAGCAAATTATCCCTAGATCAGGAAATCAACATCCGGATTGGAAAGGCAGCAACAACAATGAACAGGTTAAGAAAAAGAGTCTGGGAGAACAGGAAGCTTACTGCCAAAACAAAAGTCCTTGTCTATCAAGCCTGTGTCCTTAGTACTCTTCTCTATGGCAGTGAAACCTGGACAACTTACTCACACCAAGAGAACAATTTAAACAGCTTTCATATGCGGTGTCTGCGAAGAATTCTTGGTATTAAGTGGCAAGACAAAATCACAAATACTGAAGTATTGGAAAGATCAGGTTGTGTGACAGTTTATTCCATGCTCAGTCTTCGTAGACTTAGATGGATAGGACATCTTAGGCGGATGGATGATGGTAGAATACCAAAGGATATCTTTTTTGGTGAATCACAGATGGGTAAGAGATCTCAGGGTCGGCCTCTACTACGATACAAAGATGTGTGTAAGCGGGACATGATTGATACAGGCATTGATAATGCACATTGGGAGCAAGTCGCCGCTGAACGTGTTGCATGGAGGGCAAATATCAGAAATGGAATAAAGTCAAAGGAGAAAATTATTGCAGAAAAGTCACACACCAAGCGTTTGAGACGTAAGATGGTGCATGATGGTGGAAATGACCACGTGTTCACATGCACCCACTGTGAACGGACATTTACAGCGCAAATTGGCCTTATCAGTCACACTCGCTACCGCCATAGTTAAAAGTTATTATGCCTTTTTAAAGCACAAACTATCGTCTGTCAAGACGGCAAGGTGCCAATGTATATATATTATCTCTCCATCGTCTTCTTGGTCTACCTCGGGGTCTACGGTCATTAATTTCCTGAGTGTAAGCGAGTTTTGTTTCCCTATTATCTTCCATTCTTTCTATATGCCCCAGCCATTGTAGTCTATTAGCCTTCATGATACCAGTGATTAGCGGGGACTTAAACAGATCATAAATGTCTTTGTCTGCTTCTTCTTCTTTTCCACTCTCCACTTTGTGTATCCTAATGGGCCCAAAGATGCGTCTTAAGACTTTGTTCTCAAAGGTTTGTAACAAGGCGTTGTCTCCTTTAATTACCTGACCTTGTTAAAATACATATTTGAAGACTCTTTTGCAAAGTCTTTCTTTATACAATGTAAATTACTTTTAAACTATCAACTAACTTGTGTATGCTCTATGTCAACTCTTGTTTCCTTTATTGTTCATTTCATCTTCATTGGCAGTCTGTTTCAGGTTTCTTTAACCATTAATTTTTTTCTCATTTTGGGTTGTGAAATACCATGCTGGCACTGTGTTCCTCTTGAGGATGTGTTCCACTGATTGTTTGATCTCCCAGCTGGAACACATCTTCTTCTTCTGTTCCTGTTTGCCATGTGGTGTCAGGATATTAAAGAGTTCTGGAACAAGTTATGGATTTTGTTTTTGCACAGTTGCTGTTAGTTACCTCAGTTATGCTGTTTATCAGTATATATTTCCTTTTTTTGTTTGTTCGAGGATAACATTTTGCTTTTTATCTCCCATTTATTTTCCTAAATATTGCTCTTTGTTTAATACTGCCTCTTTGTAGTCATGAGATATGCACTAACATAAGCCAGCAACGGATTACACATTGTTCAGAGAAAATGTAAGGGCTCATATCTGAACATCCGATTTTCATTTTCTTGAAAAGAAGATAGTTTTTGTGCTCACACTTAGAGGGCCTTATGTCTGCAATCTATTGTTCAATCATAATAAGCAGTTGAAGCATTTTGTTTTCTTGTCAATTTCTGTCGCTACGTGTTCCAGTGTTGTTGATAGTATAACATATTCATACAAAACATGTAAATTTACTTTACATCCTGTTTTTAAATGCCATGTTGATTTTGGTGTTTCTCTACAGTCACATAATCAGTTTTGTCATTTGTTTTTCAGGCATCACACTTTACTTCCTGAGTTTAGAAAATGTTGCTTACTAATGCTGAATATTATGTCTGTAACGAAGGCATGAGTACTGTAAGCATATAATAAAATCACTGGTTTGGTTCACAATAATCTCTGTATATTCCCTTATCATTATATCTGCTAAAGATTTTCTATAGTAACAATAATATTTATTCATATGCACACATAATACACATATGCTAACATAATTTAGCAGAAGTACATGTCAAACTGTCAGTTGTCCCTAACCTTAATTGTTTGTACTAAGTCACTGTATAACTATACTGTATATTAGAGCTCTGTTGTTTCATGGTGTTAACTGATTTTAATATGTATATATGACAGGGTTTATTATTTTGTATTGTACAGCAGTGTGGCATACTGATATTTGTCAGTTATTTATATGAAATATACTTCTGTGCAAGCATAAAGTTAATGTAGATCTGAAATGTTATTTCATTAAAATGTCTTTAAAGACTATTCAACTTTGTTTCATAGAGGAGACAGCTTTATCCTGTCTTCACTTAATGCATACATGACTATATCCTTGTTTGCTGCATTGACTTCTAGAACATGACTGGAGTACTAGGATTCAATATACCTATCTCACTAGTGATGCAAGCATAAAGCTGATGTAGAATTAAATTATCTCATTAAAATGTGTCTTTAAAAACCCTACAACTTTATTTCACAAAGGAGACAGGTCAGAATACATAATGAATATATGCTTGTTTGCTGCAGTGACTTCTAGAAGATGGCTGGAATACTAAGATTCAATACATTCATGTTACTAGTTCATATCATGGTGTTATTTGAATAGCAATGTTTATTCTTATGAATACTTTAATGAAGGTTCAGTCTAGCACACACACAAATCAGATTGTATGGAATGTTGTTAGTTTCTTGTGTTCTTACCTGCACATATTTTAAGTCTCTACAAGTTGTACAGGAAAAACAACTGAATGATCAGAGAATGCATGAGAGCTTGAGCTTAAATCTAATTCAGGGCTAATGATAATAGTGTTATTTATAACTGCTGTCATTTTAGAGTGTTTCTGTTTTTGTTTTTGTTTTTAAATTGCATGTTGTAGTGTAAAATAGACTGTCCAATACCTTTGTTATGATAATGTTCTCAGGACAATAAATAGAACATGATGTAATATTACTGTACTATCAGTGTCCTCAGTCTGTTGGATTAAATAGCTGTATATGGTGTGTCTGTAGGTTTGAATATTTACTGTTATCATTTTCCATTTTTCTCCTTCATACTAGGTTAAGAGTGAATTGTTGATTGTTTTTATTATTTGGATTGCAATGTAATCAAAGAGGGGGAAACTGATAGAGATATTAAAAAGGAATACAAAAGACAAGTAGAGCCTTCATAGCGCCAGGAAATAGGCAGGAGTCAATAGAAATGTAACCTAGTTCCAAACTTAGAAAATGTATGTCTAATGTCAAACCAGTACTGCTGTATGGATCAAAAACAGAAGAGAGGCTAAAACAATAACCATTAAACTATAAACATTCAATAACTAGTGCCCAGGCAGAAGAGAAAGACTAAAGTGGCATGGCAGAGTCATCAATGTGGAGCTCATGAAACAAACTAGACAAATCCCAGTGAATCAAGCAGGGAGGAAACGATGCTGGTGCTGGATGGGACACATATAGACAACCTGTGAATAGAATAACCAAACAGTCCTTCTTCTGGAAACTACAGGGCAAAAGAAGTACAGACAAATCTAAATTCACACGGAGAAGAGAATTAGAGACAGAGATGAATAATATGGGAAGGACATAGAAATAATTGGAGGAGACAGCAAACGTTAGGACGGCTTAACGTGAGTTGGTTGACAGTCTGTGTTCCATTGGGAGATAACAGGCAGAAAAAGAAGACAAAAATATTGGTTTTCTTTACACTGTTTTCTATAGTCACTTGTGCATTTGTAACTGAAAACTGGGGTTGTATGCTTCTAAATCTGAAGGTGTGTCCGTATGTCTAAAGAATTAAATAAAATTACTGACACAATTTCTATAGTTAGTAAAATGTGATCTGTCTTTCTTCTTCAACTTTCTCTTTTTGTCCACATGAAATCAGCGTATGCAATTTTGTTTCCTGCATAATCTTCAAGTCAGAATGTCTAAAGAATTAAACAAAATTACTGACACAATCAATTTCTACAGTTAGTAAAATGTTATTTGTCTTTCTTCTTCACCTCTCTTCTATTTGTCAGCTTGAAATCAGAGTATGCAGTTGTATTTCCTGCACGATCTTCATGTCTACTGTAATTATTGCAGGCTTCCATAGAGATTGACATTTAGAGTTGTTTCCTTTGGCTATAGAGTTGACCTTTCTGGTCTGCATTGTGTATGGTATGAACATCTTATGGGATAAATCCCTGTCATTTGAAATTACAAACAGAATTACATAAACAAGTTTTTAACATATGGTCGTGAGTCCTGGACAGTTAGTAAAAAATTAACAACAAAAGACCTTCAGATGTGTGGTTTTATAGAAAAATGCTGAAAATTCCATGAACAGCCAAATTAAGGAATCTAAATGTTTTGAAAAAGGCTAAGACATAAAAAATTGATTACAAACATTGCTGTTATGTTGTGTCTCCATCTTGAAGCGATAGAGGGGCTTGTGTTGTCCAGTGACCGACAAGAGCTATAATGCTGACGGTAGCTTAGCTACTGGTAGGTCCTCCCATGTCGGACTTGTCAAGGGATAGGGGCCATGCAAAGTGAGACACAAACCTGCTGCCTTGCAGGTGGACTGGAGACAGTCAAAGGTTAGGGAAAGTAAATGTGAAGAAATGCTTGTGGCAATCTGGTGTACAGTATCACAGGCTTGACAAAACAGTGCAGCGAAACTCACTTAATGTCGACATGAATTAAAAGAAAGCAGGATCGTGCTAATCCTGTGGAGTGCCACCGGTGATGTTTGTGTCAAGCATCTCGCCTCAAAAGGACTTTGTGGAGTCAAGGCTCATAAGAGTACGGTCACAGCTATTGACAGGACACTCGATATACTACATTGCATGACCACAGCCCAGTAAAACTTGTGAAGAATATGAAGTTGGTTTCCCAGGAGAAAAAGTAATTTCATTGCGAGAATCACGGGCGAGCTGTTTGGAAATATAAGGGGTGTTCATGTGAAATCTGTTCATGCCGCACCGCGCGTAATTGCACACATTGAACATGATCATGTCATAGTCATGTGATAAGTACTGACCAATGAATAAAAGAGCAAGTGCTTATCATCCCATGATTCATAGGTTCTGTTTCTGACCATTGAGAAAATGGCCGGGTCGATCCAAAATCTGTCCAAAGAAGCACAAAGAGCGGTGATTCAGTTTCTTTCATTTGAAGGATGTCAACCAGTGGACATTCATCGAAGAATGCATGCAGCATACTGTAACAAATGTGTGTCGAAGACAACAGTGACAGACTGGGCATGAATGTTTTGGAAAGGACGTCAGTTCACGACAGATCAAGCCGGGTCAAGCGCATATTGTTGCAACAGAAAAAACCATCACCAAAATTGATGCAGCAGTACAGATAAACTGTTGTTGAAGCATACGTTCACCAACAAAACAATTTGATGTGTCAATTGGGACAATTCAAAAGGTCGTTCGTAAAAAACTGCAATATAGGAAGGTGTGTTCACAGTGTGTACCACAGATGTTGACCGACCACCAAAAAGAGGAACGCATGGGATGGTGTTTGAACCACTTGCTGCATTACAGAGTGGAGGGTGATGCATTTCTCTTCCACATAGTGGCAGGCGATAAATCATGGTGTCACCACTTTGAGCTGAGCAGCAAAAGAGAGAGCATGCAATGGAAGCATGCTGGATCACCAAAAGCCAAACAATTCAAGTTACAGATTTCCGCTGGTAAGGTTATGCTGAGCACATTTTTTTACCATGAAGAGCTATTGTTGGCTGACTTTAAAGAACCTGGTGTCAACATCAACTCTACCAACTACTTGGAAACACTAGATAAGCTGCAAAAAACCATCAAGAATAAACGACCTGGCATGCTTTCTCGCGGTGTGATTTTGTTGCATGATAATGCTCTTCTGCATGTCGCAAATATTGTGCAGGAAGCATTAGCAAGGAAGAAGTGGGAAATTCTGCAACATCCAGCCTATAGTCCTGATTTGTCACCATGTGATTTTCATTTGTTCAGACCTCTAAAAAAAGCTCTGAACGGGGTAACGATTTCACACAGATGCAGACGTAATAAACGCTGTAAACACTTGGTTCAGTGAGCAGCCACAATCCTTTTTTGCGGACAGCATTCGCCGCCTACCTAAGCAATGGGATGCTTGCCTGAATGCCTACGGCGACTTCTTCTGACCAACCCATGGTGCATAACTCATTCAAAATGAATTTTTAATTCTACCACACTTGTAAATGTTTCTTTCATGCTTTTGTAATAAAGCCATTGGAATGGGTTTCAAATGAAATCCCCTAGTAGATATGACATACTAAGAAAGTACTGTCTATGGACCGCTGAGTGAACTAAAACAAAGACAGTTAAATTCATACACGAGGCGACATTGCAATTATAGACATATTTTAAGCGAACGAAAGAAGAAGAAGAAAGTACTGTGAAAACAAAACACAACATGGTAAAGTGAAAATTAGTAATGGTAGAAAATCTAAACAAAGCAATACCACAGGCAGCAGCTATATCTAATCCCAAGCGGGGGCATTGACCAATGACAGACTGTGTTTATGTTGCGTGTACCTTGCAGGGCGATGTGATCAACCCCCACCCCAGGTTGATGTACTAGACAATGTCATGTTCAGTATTTTGCCATTGCTTCAGAGAGTTTTTTTTTCCGGCCCAGCTCTTTGATCTAGCTTGCAGTTTGGTTGGTGTCTGTATATGACAGAATCTGGTGATTTTCCAGACAGAGGCTATTCTGATCTCGCTGATGAACCGCCTCCATTTCATTCTGCAACTTCTGTAGTTCACTATTCCACAATGGTACATAGTTTCTGCATTCTCCTTGGATTATTGTTTCTCTGGCTGCTTCAAATGAGGAACATCTGTCTTTCTCCTTATTCAGTTTGGCCCGAATCTGCTGCACTTCAATGCTAGTCTCCCCAGCACACCGATGAAAACTCTTTTCCAAATCATTTTCTTTCTCAGATTTCTTAAGCAACCGTTTATACATGTCAATGGTCCCTCTCAATGTCTTGGTTTCCTCCATATATGATTTAAGATATTCCTCTGTTGTCCTCAACATTTTCTCTGACTTCTGAAGCATTTCCTTATGTTTCTGCATGACCTTGAGTTGATTCTTCAACACTGAACACTTGGCTCTCCACAGATTGGCTGATTGTGTTTTTCTCCTTATTTTTTCATTCAGCGTTTTCAGTGAAAACATCTTCCTTTCCTGTCTATGATGCATCTTTTGTTCTTTCAACTTCAGACGCAAACATTTGTTCTCCTTCAGCATATTTATACATGTCCGCTGCTTTGCTACACAGTTGTCACAATCCCTTCTCAGTCTCTTGGGTGATGGTGGGCCCGAAAGTACTGAGACAGGCAATAGTTCATTAGTAGCGTCTGGGGTTAAGTCTGTAGCTGCTGGTATTTCAGGAGTGTTCTCTTGAATGGGCATTGGTGTGCATCATGCAACCATTTGACTTTTAAATGGTATGTTAAATGTCTCATTGTGTAAATTCAAAATGTCTGTCCACGCAACAGTGTAATTTAATTTTGTTTTAGCTATGTTTTTAAACCTATGAAGACTACACTTTAGAGATTCTTCATGTATTTGCTTGTCTGGTTCTGCTGCCTGTACAATGCCTTTGATTTTCCTTAAAACCTCGGGCATGGGCAGTTTCTCATTCACAATCAACCGAGCTATGTAGCCCTTCTTAATAACTGGATACTCAGGTTCAAAGCTTGACAGAAACAGTCTCATGTCACTTGCAGTTTTCTTTTCCATCATGAACTGCAGGGAGGAAAAATTGTTTTACAATCAGAATTGAGGCATGGGAAGTTAGTTAGCAGTACTTATTTATGATAGGGAAAGAGTGAAAGAGAGGTTTAAAATATAAAAATATATATATTTACTATAGTATTAGTTTTATACAATACACTGTCTACATCTACACTGTTGTCTTGTCTGTTGTTTGTCCACCAACAATGATGATGACCATTCATTTCATCCAGTGGGGTTGAAGGTATGGAGCCGTGGGTTCTAAGACGGCTGATAAGGCCTATTTTGGCTCGAAATGTTCTTTGACAATGTGGGCAAAGAATGCTTGACGTTTCTGTAGAAGGATTTCCTGCAGTGGTTTTTCTGTCCTGCGTTCTCTTCACGGCTCTTGAAATCCTGGTTGCCTCACATATGACTGCACCCTTGACATCTACACTACTACTACCACCATGTACAATGTAGCTGTTACCATGGCTACCAAACAAAACATGTCACTTCTGTATTCCATGTAAATATCTACTATACATCCACTTCATCGTTTCAAGTAACTAAATATTACACACGGATGTAACAATAGATGGAGAATTCAAATAATGGTGTTGAAATAGATGGGAAATATAAATATTATTAAAGAAAATGAGGCAACAACTAAGTGTTGTTTTACTAGTCAATTAGCAAAGATGGCTGCTGATTTTTCCTGTTCAAGGCCGACTGAAGTGGTTCACTTTAAACAGCTACTGTCAATCAATCAATCAGGTGCCGTCTCCGCAGTGAAGGTTGGCTGCAATGGATCTCCAACACTGTCTGTCTCTCGCCTTGACTGTACATTCTGTCAGGCTGATGTTCGTCCATCTCTTGATGTTATCCTCCCACTTGTATCGTTGTCCACCTCTTGCTCGCTTGCCCTCAACCTTGCCTTCTAGTATGGTTTTTATAAGAGTATCATGTCTTTTAACGTGGCCAAAATATTTCACTTGTCTCCTCTTTATTTCTTTCATCAACTCTCTCTTCATTCCCAGTTTTTCTAAGACCTCTACATTTGATTGTTTTTGATTCCATGAAACACAACCTAGTCGTCTGTATATCCACATCTCCAGGGCTTCTATGCGACTTTTTAGTTGCTTGTTCAATGTCCAGGCTTCCACGCCATACAGTAGCGTTGAATATACGTAGCATTTGACAATTCTCATTTTAATGTGTTATTAATCTCTCTAGATGTTAATACTGATTTCATGCCGTTGAAAGCATGTTTGGCCATTCCTATTTTCTTTTTGATTTCCATTTCACTTCTGCCATCATCTGTTATTATATGTCCAAGATAAGAGAAACTTGTTACTTGTTCTAGTATCTGCCCGTTAACTGTGGTGTTCATTGATGACCTTTCCTTTTCACTGCTAATTATCATAGTTTTTGTTTTTTGGATGTTAATATCTAAGCCACATTCTGCACTGTGCCTGTTTACGTCTTCCACTAGGTCTTGCAACTCTTGCTCACTTTCTGCTAGTAACACAGTATCGTCAGCATATCTAAGATTGTTTATGATTCTTCCATTGATGTTAAGTCCAGGCATTTCAACTTGTTTAAAAATTATTTCTGTGTATAGGTTGAAGAGGCTTGGGGACAGTACACATCCCTGCTGTACTCCTCTTTTTATCTCTATAGGCGGCGAATAGTTATTACCGCATCTTCTTCTTCTTCTGCGTTCATCCAGTTTTTTTTTTTCGGATGCGATTGCGTTGTGCCTGTTTACAGCAAAGCTGCGTACTTGCGCCGTTAGGCCGACACATTCGACTTCTGCGGGCATTTGTTGACCGGGTTAACCATCCCGGAGATTACCGCATCTAATAGGCGCCACTTGTTCCCAGTACAAGTTACTAATAAGTCTGGTGTCCTTTCCATCTACTCCTATATCTTGAAGGCACGTAATTAGTCGTTCATGTTGTACTCTATCAAAAGCTTTCTTGTAGTCTATAAAACAAACATATATATTTTTTTGAACTTCTATATATTTTTCAATTAACATCCTCAGATAATTGCTTCTCTGGTGCTGCTGTTTTTGCGGAACCCTAATTGTTCTTCAGCTACTTCCTCATCTATTTTATGTTGAATTCTTTCTTGTATGACCTTGAGTAGTATCTTAGTTATGTGGCTCATTAAGCTAATAGTTCTGTAATCCTCACACTCAACAGCTCTTGGCTTCATCGGTAGTGTGATGAAAATGGATGTTTTCAAATCCTTGGGGATGTACCCAGTATTATATATATCATTACATAATTCTGTGATAGTTTCAATGCCAAAGCTGGATAAGGATTTTATCATCTCTGTTATCTTGTCAGGACCTGCAATCTTTCCTTTTTTCATCTTTTTAATAGCCTTTTCTACTTCAGCCGTTAGTATTGTTGGTCCACCTTGAGTATTATACAATCTTGGTCTATTGATCCTGTTGTCCCAGAATAAATCTTCTGTGTATTCTGTCCATCTTTTTATTATGTCAGTGTTATTAAATTATAATTTCTCCATTTTTTCCTCTGATGCAAATGTTTCCTGTTATATTATTTTTCTTCTTTGTAAATCTTGTTATATGTTCATGTAATTCTTTCGAGTTGTGTTTTATTTCCAGATCCTCTATTTCTTTGCAGTGTTTCTGCAGCCACTCTTTTTTGGCAACTCTGCACATGTGACGTATTTCTCTATCTATTACTATATACTCTGGAGTGTTCTTCGCTTTCTTTCTTTGAGACATTTTACTCAAGATTTCATCGGTTATCCATAACTGTTTTTTGTTATTAATCTTCACTGGCAAGGTGGTATTTGCAATCTGAAGACTGGTTTTTACACTTTCCCATTTTGTATTAATTTTATCCTAATGATTTTCACATTGATATTGTTCCATACTTTCAATGATTAGCCCATCATATCTATTTTTGACTTCAACTAGGTATAGCTGACATATTTATGGTTGTTTCAATGCTGATATATCTACTTGAGGTGTCTTCGATTTCCTTATTCCTGGGTTTTTAAGTTTTATTTGTAATTTTAAAACTACAGGATTATGGTCAAAGTTTATATCAGCATCAGGGTATGTTTTGGCATTTTTAATTTTTACATTTATTTCTAGTCATAATGTAGTCAATTTGGTTTCTTGTTCTATTTCCAGGGCTTTTCCATGTTTACAGTTTCCTAGGGTTATGTTGGAAAAATGTGTTGCAAACAATAAGATTGTTTTCTTCACAGAATTGTATCAGCCAGTCTCCTCTGTCGTTTCTATTTCCCATACCATATTGCCCTACTATCTGCTTATATTTATTTTTTTCCAACTTTTGGTTCATGTCTCCCATGACAATTAGGACCTCTGATGATATTACAACGTTCAGTGTTTATTGTAGGTCTTCATAGTATTCTTCTAGCTGTTCATTACTATAATTAGTTGTTGAAGCATATGTCTGAAGAATTACTATGTTGAACAGTCTTGCCTTAATTTTGAGAAGTATCATACTATCTTTACGAGTCCAGAATCCCACTAATATTTTTCTCTAAATCTCGTTTTACTAAAATTCCTACTTCTCTCTCATGATGATCTCCTCCTGAATTAATGAATATGTAATCTTATCTCCTTCATTGGCACCTTGCCGTCTTGACAGACGATAGTTTGTGCTTCAAAAAGGCATAATAACTGTTACCCATGGCGGTAGCGAATGTGACTGATAAGGCCAATTCACGATGTAAATGTTCGTTCACAGTGGGTGCATGTGAACACGTGGTCATTTCCACCATCATGCACCATCTTACATCTCACACGCTCGGTGTGTGACTTATCTGCAATAATTTTCTCCTTTGTCTTTATTCCATTTCTGATGTTTGCCCTCCATGCAACACGTTCAGCGGCGACTTGCTCCCAATGTGAATTATCAATGCCTGTATCAATCATGTCCCGTTTACACACATCTTTGTATCGTAGTAGAGGCCGACCCTGAGATCTCTTACCCATCTGTAATTCACCAAAAAAGATGTCCTTTGATATTCTACCATCATCCATCCTCCTAAGATGTCCTATCCATCTAAGTCTACGAAGACTGAGCATGAAATAAACCGTCACACAACCTGATCTTTCCAATACTTCAGCATTTGTGATTTTGTCTTGCCACTTAATACCAAGAATTCTTCGCAGACACCGCATATGAAAGCTGTTTAAACGTTTCTCTTGGTGTGAGTAAGTTGTCCAGGTTTCACTGCCATAAAGAAGAGTACTAAGGACACAGGCTTGATAGACAAGGACTTTTGTTTTGGCAGTAAGCTTCCTGTTCTGTAGTAACTTCGAGTCAATGATGTATGGTTCAGACGATGTCTCTGTGTGATGATGAAGTCCAGCTGGTGCCAATGGCCGGATCTTGGATGTTTCCATGTAACCTTACGCAGCTCCTTTGTTTTAAAAAAGCAGTTTCCAATATATAGGTCATTTGTGGTGCAATGCTCCAGCAGCCTTTGCCCATTTTCATTCATGCGACCGATGTTGTATTTCCCAAGGCACACTGGCCATGAACTCGAGTCCTTACCAACACAAGCATTGAAATCACCGAGCATATAAATGTAGTCAGATTTTGGAACTGCCTTGATCATGGAGTCTAACTTCTCATAGAACGAATCCTTCACATCATCAGAGGAACCAAACGACGGTGCATATGCAGTAATAATGGTGGCAAAACCACAAGACGTTGCCAAGCGCAGGGATAATAGTCTTTCATTACCTCCTGCTGGAATTTCAATCATTCCCAGTAGCGAATTCTTCACTGCAAAGCCCACACCGTGATGCCTTTTTTCTGCCTGCCCTCTACCCTTCCAAAATAAGATGTAATTGTTTTATTTAAGTGACCCAGACTCAGCGAGGCGAGTCTCCTGCAGGCCAGCAATATCAATGTTAAGATGATTGAGTTCGGCATCAATCACAGCCATTTTTCTCACATCGTCAATATTCATCAAGTCAGTGGAAAATCCTGGACACATGGTTCTCACGTTCCAGGTCGCAAGCCGTAGCTTGAGGTTTCTATTTTTCTTTTTATTAGTACCTGGTGCATTGGTTTTATAGCCTGCGATTCAGATTTTGTCCAAGCCTCAAGCACCCATTGAAGCAGGCAGGCTGTGGCGGATCAGCACCCAATTGGCCGAGGGCTGCCCAGCTTGAGGCGGGCGGTAGCTGATCAGTGACATCTGTAGGTGTCTCCCACGCATGTGGTGCCCCATGTCTACGCCAATTGACAGGGACTTATAACCCATAACAGTTGCCTCTCGCTTTGATGCCGAGACCAGTTAAAACCAGGGATGGAGTTATTGCCTCTCCATAGCACAAAGCCTCAGCTAAAATATAGAGATCATGTGTTGCCCATGCAGCATGATCCCTCTCTCGGCCTGCCTAGTTCACTCCAGAGGAAAGGTAACACCTCTACATCTGGAACAAGACAAGCTGCAGAAGCTGCCGGATCAGCAAAGCAATGCTCTAACTGTCCGCCTGTCGGAGCTTCGATCCTAGACCAGTTGCCAACCAAGGCTTAGGGCCTGGTCTGCCCTGCCTTGACATTTTGTCTTTAGGTTGCATTTCCTCGCACCAGGGTAAGGCTTGTACCCTCCCGATTGCGTTCCTCCGCCCGAAACCGTTGGCACAATGTGGGGTGTCGGGTTTGGTAAGCGCCGCCCAATGTTCGGCGCTAACAGAAAGCAGGTAGTACCATCTACTATTATACAGTAGCTCAGTCATATCTGACTTAGACCTGACGCCCTCTTCTCTCCGTATATATATAACTTGTATCTGTCCATCTTGCTACTGTAAATGCTACCAATCATTTCAAGTAATGAAATTTTACACACAAATATAAAAATGGATGTATAATTCCAATGTTACTCACAATAATACGAACCTACACAAAAGAAAGACATAATACATATTCAATTTAAAAAAAAAAAATCTTAACACGTCACTTGTTAGCTGACTTTTCTACTAATTTAATTAATTATTTATATATAATATATTCAGTTCTGTGAATAAATCTTTACAAATTTCCACAACCAAGTTGAAATAATTAATAGTTTCAACTAATAGTGCAAAACAAATGTTGAAATATAGAGGAAATATAAGTATTGTTAAAGTAAATACTAAATTAGGCCAGGATCGGAGGCAAGAAATCCAAGAAGAGAGCTGCCGATTTTTTTCGCTTGAGACTGGCTGAAGTGATTCACTTAAAACAGCTACTGTTAATTCCACCGATCATTTCAGACAATGCAATTTTATACACAGATATAAAAATGGATTGATAACTCAATTATTACTTATATCCAATGAGACTAGGCTTTAAAAACAAAATGTAATAGATATACTTACCTCAATATCATTTGTAAACAAATGCAGCAGTTCTAATAGCAATGTCAGTTGTCGTCCTTTGTGAGTAGGGGGCGTTAGTAGGTAGAAGCCCTTTTCGCGGAAAATTTTAAACGACAATCCGGTTTGTACGCACGCTTGCTTTTGACCGCATTTATTCAAAAACATACGTGGCATACGTCACGAGAAACCACTCTAACAAATTCAGAAGTGTTCTGTCTGCTAGATTGCAAGCTTTTGTCGCTTAGAACATTTTTCTCTTGAAGTTATTAACTTTTTTTTATGTTCCGTAAGCTAATTTTGTTTTTTAACTCATTTTTTTTTTAAATCTCTGGTTACTATTTAATACATCTTTGAATTCTACGTTCAATTTTACATATACTTGAAGAGTTTCAGCATTAACCTCCTTTCACTGTGTTCAGGAGAAAATATTCAGCATAGCCATGAAAAAGAGATAGCGCAATCATAACTCAAATTCAAATTATTGCTCACTGGATTTAGGAGGCCTGGTGTTCCTTGCCAGTGAGAAGACCTGATCGTTCGGGTCCCATCGATTGACGGACGTCGGTCGCGGCGATTGGGCAATCTTGAGCATAGCCTACGATGGGTAGCGTTGTGATGTTCTGTTGTGATAATTTGGTGTGTCCAGTGTGTACCGCGTGGTTGCACACCCGCTTCACACGCGTGATCCGGGACTGTTTCCGGATCCGGTCAGGGATATGCACTACTGACGAGCTCAAACGAGGGCGAAACTCGAGTATAGTGCTTCCAGATTGACGTGGATAGGCCTTAGGTTCATACTAGAATGCGATCGGCGTTGCCAGTAGTGGGTTGTGCTCAATATTTAAATAAATAAAAAACAGCTGGATGACGGTCTGGTGTCACCTGTGGCTCATGACTGTCCCTACAGGACAAGGATGTCCTAGGACAGCCATTAACGTCGTTCACTAACTCTGATATTTGTTTTGCCATAACGTCTTGGGAAGATAATGTGGTGGTTTCCCCTTGCCTTCCACGTCCACATGGTGGTGTTTTGTTACTATAATACCTATATAATATTAACATAATACAAGCATATGCTCCAACAGCAAATATCACAGACGAAGATATAGGTGTATTTTATAATGAATTAGATATGACTGTGGACCAGTGTAAACATTTTTAAATGACTGTCATACTCAGTGCCAACGGATTTCAGTGCCAACGTAAGCAACGAAAAGTAAGTGGCATGACTTGTGGCTATGGTCTAGGCAACAGGAATGAGAGAGAGAGAGAGAGAGAGAGAGAGAGAGAGAGAGAGAGAGAGAGAGAGAGATTAATGACATGACAGAATATCATGAAATGGTAATAGGAACACCTGGTTCAAACGCCATCCTCGACGATTATATATGTGGAAAAGCCCTGGAGATAATATTTGCAATAACATAGTGATCCCAAAGAAATTCAAATGCATTTGGTACAGCAAAAACTAGACCAGGAGCAAATAAACATAGCGACCATGTCCCAATTATTGTAAAGATACGGTTGCAACTTCAAATTGTAAAGAAGATCCCAAAGAATATTCGGTTAGATCTAGCATTACTTAAAACAGACATATTACAATGACGTACTTAAAAACTTAGCTATGGGGCGGTTGAAAAGAAGTAGTTTCATCCACCAGGCCAAACGACTCTGCATAGAAACCATCGATCTTCCCACAGTTGGTATCCCCCTGACAACTATTCCAGAACAAACCCCGTGGAAAGATGAACATAGAATATCGCTACAAATCCAGTCAAAAGTTAGAGGAATATTGGACAAGGAAGAACAGAACAGTGTACAGCGCAGAACAGCCACTCTCAGCTTCCTTGATGATGAATACCCACATGACCTCTGGATCCGAGTCTACACAGATGGGTCAGCACAAAATGCTGTTCGAAATGGAGGAGCGGGAGTGTACATAGAATACCCAAATAATACTAGAGACACGGCCAGAATTCCAACAGGAAAGTACTGCCATAACTATGATGCTGAAATTGAGGCAATCAAGATAGCCACAGAAAAATTACAAAATACCAGCCATGGTACACAACCTGCAGTGATATTGACAGATGCAAAATCCGTAATAGAGGCGCTCCTGTCTGGGAAATTGCCAGTTCTGATGACACTACTTTCTGAACTTAGCAGTCAGCGTAAGATCACCATACAGTGGATACCATCCCACTGTGGAGTCCCCGGAAACGACAGAGCTGATCGATTGGCTAAGGAAGGAGCAACAGAAGAACAACCTGATGTGTCTATTACATACCACCAAAAGAAAAGAATGATCAAATCAATCAGAAAGCCTCCAAACCTTACTCAAGACGACTACCACGTTATGGACAGACCAGAACAGGTCATTCTTCTGCGCCTCAGAACAGGACACAATAGATTAAGCAACCACTTGTATACAAAATTCAAGATTGGTGACTCAGCCATGTGCACATGTGGTTTGGCGTCGCAGACAGCAGAGCACATACTCCAGGATTGCCCAAACTACAACATATCCAGGCGAACCTTCTGGCCTAGAGAGACAACAGTGGAAGATAAACTCTATGGACCGCTGAATGAACTAAAAAAGACTGTTAGATTCATAAAAGAGACGACATTGCAGTTGTAGACATGTTTCAGGCGAACGAAAGAAGAAGACAATGACGTACACTTTGACTTCATTTCACCGAGTTTTGTGCCATATGGCTCGGTCTGTTTCCTCAAATGACCCGCCGAAAGTATCGCTCGGAACACGGACTCCTTACCTCCAGTGACGAGCTCAGGAGTATCAGAGAAAACTGTACTCATGAACTGAACTAAGTAGGCGGGAATGTTATGAGAAGATAAAAACTGGAACATGCTGTGACAACTGGAAAGAGAGACAGAGGAAGAGAGCAAGAGAAGATTCTTGACAGTCTTGTGTCACAGCATGGAAGCATCTTCGGAGTGTGAGGCAGGCGGCGATACCTCTCCAAATATTACCATACAGAACTGATATAATGCCGTGGAGATCTTGCAGATGAACAATGGGACATGTTGTGGGAATCAATTCATCAGGCATCACAAGAAATCATTTTATCTCAACAGAATCATCAAGTGCCTTGCCGACTGGTGTGTGTTCTGTGGCATGACACAAGACTGTCAAGAATTTTCTCACGGCGTCTTCCTTTATCTCTCTGTCCGCAAATCTTTCCGGTTGTAACAATACGTTCCAGTTTTTGTCTTTTCATAATGTGGCCAAACAATTATGACTGCCTCTAACTGATGTTTATGATAAGTTGTCTTTGCGATTTCAATCAATCAATCATGTGCCATGCCGGAAAGCGTGGGCGGTCATGATTCGCCATTTCACTCGATCACCAGAGTCGTGGATCAGCTCAGTGTTCCTGTCTCGTCCATGCCATGTGGCCAAGCCATCCAGGTATTTTCCTCTCGGTCTTCCTCTTGGTCTGTTCCCCTCGATCTTGCCAGCTGTCACCAAGTTCTCCAGTCCATTTCTTCTCATAACATGTCCAAAAAATTTTGACTGTCTACGTCTAATTTCTCTAATCAATCTACGATTTTCATTTGTCTCTTGTAGTACTTGGTCATTGGTTTTTCTATCTGTCCATGGTATTCTTTGCATTTTCCTCAGAAACCACATTTCTGCAGCCATCAGATGTTTTTCAGCTTGACTGCACATTGTCCAAGTTTCACATCCATACAAAAGAACAGGCTCTATGTATCCCCTCAACACTCTTTTTCTCGTTTCAATTGACATAAATTTATTGGTCAGAATGTTTTTCATCTTGCTAAAGGCTACTTTCGCAATGGCGATTCTTGTTCTAATCTCTTCAAGGCATCTGCCATCAGATGTTATGACTGTTCCGAGATAATTGAACCGATTCACTTGTTGAAGAATATTCCCATTTACTTGTATATTACATTGTGGTACTTCATTCTTCCTAGTGACATTTAGTGCGATGTAGCCTCCCTCAAAATGTCCAGATTACTCCTTTTGGCTGTCCAAGAAACTTTCAGCATTCTATAAAACCACATCTCCAAGGCTTCTTTGAATGTTTTTGCTTGTTTACTAATTGCCTAGGATTCGCGGCAGTAAGTTAACACTGATTCTATCAATCTAGTTCTATCTATCTAGTGCTATCAATACTTTATCTGAGTTTGTCCAAAGTCCTATAACTGTCCTAGCGCTCTGTTGATCCCAAATTAGGCCAACTCCCCTGTTGTAGCTCTTTCCTCATGATGAAATAATTGTTTTGTTTTTGTTTTTTTGAATATCCCTTAAAGGACGTTGCAGTCAACACCATCATTTTTCAGCTGCTGTTAATGTACTAGGCAAGATTGCGTTCAGTAGTTTGCCATTGATTTCTGAGCAACCGGCTCACATACCCCTAAGTTACCAACGCGGCGAGAACCGCTACCAATTCTCGCGCACATCACGTCACTCACGAGAGTGTTATCTAAGTATTTGTCCCCAGCACCTGGCCATGGCATTTCACTAATACCTAAAATACTTATGGTTATTCTATTTTTTTTTCGTTCTTAGTGTTTTTTAACTTTCAGTTGTGTATAAGTGTTCTGACATTCTAAGTTTTAAAAAAAAAAACTGTCATTTTACAGCCTTTAGTACCTTGCAGTGTAGGACGGGGGGAGGGGGGTGAAGGAGGAGTCTTGAGCCTGGGGAATTAGGGCCGCCTGGTTAGTGCAGTTGCCGCGAACTGTGCAGGTTAGGATTTTCTTTTTGTTCTTTCTTTTTTATATTCCAAGTACCAACATTAAATAAATTTTAACACTTAATTTAGTTTAGTTTAGTTTAGTTTACGGATCACGGCACACGTGTGTAACCCATAAGTGCTCCGTTCTAATCCTAAATCGAGCCTGAGTCCGGAGAATCTCAGCTCAGTTCACGAACTCCGTAGCACCGGCGAGGATCCTGATATACTTTAGGTCGATTTTCAACTCGAAATTTTGCCTGGGCAGCGCCGTTAGGCTACTCTTTTTCGATTTCCAACTGCCAAGGGATGTTTTACGTGCGTAACAATACACACGGGCGTCCGAACTCACTACCCAGAGACCAGGGGAAATTTTGTTACTAGAGAAATCCACGTGAAAAAGCCCGGCCCTCACCGGGGCTTGAACCTTTTTATAGAGATAGCTGCACCGCCATTTAACTCGTTTCACCTCAATGACCATGGTCCACTACTGCTTATACAACATAGTCGCAACTAACTCTAGAAAAAATATCTAGAGGCCGCACCGCCACCTATAGGACTCACCTAGTTATAGGAGAGGCTTCTACTTCAGGTCGATATAGTACATTATACAAACATAATCAACATGCTGGAGGCTGTATAAGTATAGATATCGATACCAACGATTTGAGAGTTGGCGAGCACATTGTGATAAAATAGTATATGTATAATACACATAAAGAAACTTATAACATGAATACCCACGTCAGGACAAGACGTTCTTTATTATTTTTAAAAATTGTGGTCACCCTATGGTAAGCAGAGAGGTCAGCGTAGCCGAGAAGATTACGACGCTTGCGCTTTAACTTTCTGTGCGCTGACGATGAGAAAGTGGGTTCATTCCACACACTGGTCAGTTGGACTTAAACGTTTACTTTTCGTTCAGAAAGTGATGGCAAACTACGGAATGTAAATTTTCCTAAATAATCAATCCGGTATTGAAAGCAACGTCCTGCCCATTTCATTTGGTGATTGTGAGCGGAGAGCTACAGAGAACTAAGATTGCCATTGTGAGTACAAGATAAATAGGTCGACAGACAGGGACAAGGCTGGGTTGATTAAGAGAACTTTAATGGAAACCGATCAGCGGCTGTACTACTCAAGAACACATGCTACTCTTGATGATTCTTGGTAGTGAGGGGGGGGGGGGAGGGTTATGATTGTCTGCTGCACTGTTCTGCACGGCAAGCAGACAGACATTTTCTTTGGACTCATCCAGGCAATAAGTTACTCTGGCACTATAAGGTATTCACACATTCGTCCCAGATACCACATTTTCTTTGCTTCCAAAGCTCTTCCTAATTTGTTCATTTACGTTCCATAATTCACTGCCACGGAGCAAAATCAAAACATGTAATGCTGTGTTCAGAGACGGTGGAAAGAACGCAGGCAATGAATTACCTGGGGATACGGTTTGATCGAAGCCTTGCTTATAATGTGCACATAGACCAGGTGATAACAAAGGCCAAGCGGGGTTTGGCAGCGATGCGGGTGATGGCGGCAGCAAACTGTGAGCAGCGCCATCTATGTCTTCTGTACGAGGGGTTGGTCATGTCCGTTTTGGAGTATGCAATGGCAATCCTGACTCTCAGCCATAAGCAGATAATCAGATAGAAAGGATGGAAAGGATACAGAATGAAGCTATGCGCATTATTCTTGGATGTACAAGAGATACAGCATGCAGGGCGATGCGCTACCTTCTTGGTTTTCCAACCATTGAAGAGAGAATACAAGGTTGCAGGGCACGCGCCTACCTCAGAATTAACGCAAACACACATCATCCACTGCATAGTGAAATTAGGAAGGTGAAGGGCAGCAGGTTAAAAAGAGGACGGTCGTGGATGGGTCAAGCCGAAGACATTCTTCAACAAGTGTGTTCACTTGAGGACTTAGAACCTGGCGAGGAGTGGGTGCAAGTGCCAACAGACTTCTGCACATCCTTTTCAGTTTGCATCCAACTAGATAGAAAATGCAGACATGAAAATCCGGCTGCTGTTGAGGCTGAAGTACAAGCGTTGATTTTCGAGAATTCGCTAGACGGTGACGCGGTCATCTACACAGATGGGTCGGTCGTCCGACATGTGAGAAGCTCATGGGCCTTTACAGCTCGGGCCGGAGGGAGAATTGTGAAGGAGGACTCTGGTGCTTTCACTGAAACCACAAGTAGCCTGACCATGGAAGTCATGGCAGTAAGTAAAGCAATAACATGGCTCGAGACACAGACATTCACTAGGGCTTGTTTCCTTAGCGACTCAATGAACATGATCAAGAGGATAGAGGAGGGGTCGATCCGAAGAGGATGGTTGCTGCCTTTGGAGCGGTCTCGACTGGCAAAGATTAGTTTCATCTTCGTGCCAGGGCATGCGGGAGTACAAGGAAATGAGCGGGCTGACAAGCTCGCAGGTGAGGCTACTGTGGAGGGCGGACGCGCCATGGACCAGGCCGACATTCTGAATGCTCTACGAGAAGTAAGACTTTTGCGAGAACCAAGTGATGACTGTGAATCTACAACAATGGCCAGACTGCGAGAGCAGCAAATTAAAAGAGGTGTGGCCAAACAAGAACACTACGCAGGAAGCCAAAGAAGATTTATAAACCAACACAGAACTGGCGTCGTTAGCCGCTACACGTTGCGGGATTTGCTGAGGAGGGGATCCGAGCACTTATGGACTGAATGGTTCGATGTGCAATGAGGATGATCTGTCGACTAACTAACTAACTAACTAAAATCAAAACAGGTTCTATGCAACGCAACTTCGGATGGTGATGATGGTAGTGAATAAACACCGGTTCCGGTAACAGTTTTCAATATTGTATTAAAATGGCCGACGGGATGTCCATTGACTTTGTGGAAGAGAGGATTTCTGCTTTGGAATCGCTAGTTTTTGGAGCCGCCGAGAAGGATGCAGAATATCCAAAGGTGTTTACATTTTGTTATCATTTTCCGAAAAGCCTTAAAATTATGTAGGCTAGTCCGTGAATTATTGTAATGAAAACTGTCGTGAATTTTAGTTTTAAAAAATCGTTTTTCTTAAGTTGTTTACCAAATTAAATTATTAATTCTAACTAATTTAATTTATGTTATTGTGATTTTGTGGTAAGGCTAAAATTAATATCGATGAAGATAAAAAAATAAACATAAATAACAATTGTGAATGTTGAAGCTGTTGAAATTGCACATATCTCGCTTACATCCAAATGCTTGATTCTAATCTCAGATTCTGCAATTCACACATTGACACAAGGAGATCTGAAATAATCAGTATATTGAATTGCTGCAATTGCAGTTTGTCGCCTGACATATTTCGCCTGCATCTTGTCAAGTGTATATTGCAGTAATGTTTCATATGAAGTGAATAGATGAATCATAGTAAGGCTAAAATATTATTTATTTTTACAGCTGATGAAAAAAATTGGTTTGTAATTGTTAATCTTGAGGATTGTGACTGCAGCATGAAATGGCAGTACACAATATAATATAACAAATGGGGAGTCTGAGATTCTGTAAAGAAACAATTAATACAGACACTTTAGTGACATATGCCACTAACTTCTTTGTAAGGAATAGTAATAATAGTGTTTGTATTTCTTGTTTATCTGCAGGGTCTCAAATTAATTGTTTGTTAAATTGTTTTAGTCTGCATGTGTCTCTATGGCATAGTCATTGTGCATGTTTCAAGTATACCAGTTGCTCACTGTAGGATACAGCTGCTGTGGCTCATGGTTAGTGTACATGCATACAAGCACGGTGGTCTCCTGTCAAGCCCCAGTAATGAAAGGTTTTGTTATATTTGTGGAGTAAAGCTGTGGGGTTGACCCACCCTTATAAAAAGATATTTCTTGGGGAAAGTAAAAGTGGATGGTATAATACTGACTTCATGCCCTGTTGGATCACCAACTATGCTTATGGTTGTACATCAGACCCCCTTTAGTCATAGTGGAATACGTGACTAAGAAAACAAAAGAAGTTAAGAGTGTAAACTTTACAAGAAAATAACACACACACACAAACTGACACACAACACTTCTTTTTTTACCAATATTTATTGCATGTTGACAGTTTTTTTTCTTTGTTTAATTTGGTTTGGTTTAATTTGGCTTGGTTTAATTTGGTTTGGTTTGTAAACAAACACTTTCATTGCACACAGATACTTCCTTAAGGGCTCAAGTTTCCTTTCTTAGATCTACAGGTGCCTGAGTTGGAGCAGACATTGGTGATCATGACTCTCCAGCCCTCTCTGTTGTGTCATATTTTGGTGCGGTTGGTGTTGCATATACTAGTATTGGTTGACCAGCTGTTTAAGCTTTTCCATCTTTGTGCCAGGTGGTATAAAAAATATGGGGCTAGCACCATTAGGCCAGTACCCTCAAGTCATCTAAAAGGGTCCTTTACTTTCACTCTTGGTGGCGGCCTATCCACCCAAGACATGACTCCCAGATATCTTTCTCCTGTTGTACATCCAAACACTCCACCACAACTGTCCTGCCTCCTGAAATGGTCAGTTAAAATGTGCTTGACAGGATTACATATTTGAAATTTGATTTTATCAAGCCACCATCTGGAAACAAAGGTCTGTGGATAATATACAGTAAAAGTCTTCAGATGATGTACAGTATAAGTCTGTGGATGATGTACAGCACAGGTACATTTTTATCAAGTTTGTTCAGACATGCTCTTTTGTTGAAAATTATTCACCAGGCAACAGTTGTAGGCAAGTTATGAGTTACCTCAGCCGATAAGATTAAAGTTTGAACAACTTATGGACTTGCTGCACCCATGCACATAGCTGGAGATAAGCAAGAAGGAGAAGACAAATACAGCCATTCTACAAGATCTGAATACCAGACATAGCTGGAGATAAGCAAGAAGAAGAAAAATACAGACATTCTACAAGATCTGAACACCAGACATAGCTGGAGATAAGCAAGAAGAAGAAAAATACAGACATTCTACAAGATCTGAACACCAGACATAGCTGGAGATAAGCAAGAAGAAGAAAAATACAGACATTCTACAAGATCTGAACACCAGACATAGCTGGAGATAAGCAAGAAGAAGAAAAATACAGACATTCTACAAGATCTGAACACCAGACATAGCTGGAGATAAGCAAGAAGAATAAAAATACAGACATTCTACAAGATCTGAACGCCAGACATAGCTGGAGATAAGCAAGAAGGAGAAGACAAATACAGACATTCTACAAGATCTGAACAGCAGACATAGCTGGAGATAAGCAAGAATAAGAAAAATACAGACATTCTACAAGATCTGAATACCAGACATAGCTGGAGATAAGCAAGAAGAATAAAAATACAGACATTCTACAAGATCTGAATACCAGACATAGCTGGAGATAAGCAAGAAGAAGAAGAACAATACAGACATTCTACAAGATCTGAACAGCAGACATAGCTGGAGATAAGCAAGAAGAATAAAAATACAGACATTCTACAAGATCTGAACACCAGACATAGCTGGAGATAAGCAAGAAGGAGAAGACAAATACATTCTACAAGATCTGAACACCAGACATAGCTGGCTCATAAACAGCATCATAGCTGGCATAGTTGATATGGAGCTACACTGGTAATGTCATGAGCACAATTAGATCAGTGTTGGGTGTCATCTCACTAAGTGAGGGAAATACTTGTCACCTATTCATCCTTGTATTCAGACCTACAAAGTGTGTTGGTCAATCACATTCCCTCACCTATAGCAACTTCCTTTTGTGGGGACTTTTGTTTTTAAACAGTATTATGTCTGAGGAACTCAGATACTTTGGTCATATTAAACATCACAATGGTTTAGAGAGAACAGTGATAGAAGGCGTGGTTCCTGGGAGGAGAGGCAGTCAGTCAGCACAATGATGGACACGGGACATTGCAGACACCTGGGGCATGAAAATGGGTGAGGCAGGAGTGCTGGCAAACGGCTGAGAATCTTATTAATGGGCATGATGAGAGCGATGTTCTGCAAGGGACTTGCTATGTGATGATCAGTGAGCAATAATAACCAGAAGAGTAAGAAAAAAGAAGCAGCAGCAGCTTCTGTATCATCTTATGATTAAAACCTGCATGAACATCCTTCAAGTCAATATAACTTCATTAAAAACTACGTGGTTAACTTTGTGCTTGTTTTATGTTTATACAAAGCTACTAGTTTGTTCTTTACTGTATATTATAAACTGTGTATTTATACAGTAAGGAAGCTTACTGCCAAAACAAAAGTCCTTGTCTATCAAGCCTGTGTCCTTAGTACTCTTCTCTATGGCAGTGAAACCTGGACAACTTACTCACACCAAGAGAACAATTTAAACAGCTTTCATATGCGGTGTTTGCGAAGAATTCTTGGTATTAAGTGGCAAGACAAAGTCACAAATACTGAAGTATTGGAAAGATCAGGTTGTGTAACAGTTTATTCCATGCTCAGTCTTCGTAGACTTAGATGGATAGGACATCTTAGGAGGATGGATGATGGTAGAATACCAAAGGATATCTTTTTTGGTGAATTACAGATGGGTAAGAGATCTCAGGGTCGGCCTCTACTACGATACAAAGATGTGTGTAAGCGGGACATGATTGATACAGGCATTGATAATGCATATTGGGAGCAAGTCGCCGCTGAACGTGTTGCATGGAGGGCAAATATCAAAAATGGAATAAAGTCAAAGGAGAAAATTATTGCAGAAAAGTCACACACCAAGCGTTTGAGACGTAAGATGGTGCATGATGGTGGAAATGACCACGTGTTCAGATGCACCCACTGTGAACGGACATTTACAGCGCAAATTGGCCTTTTCAGTCACACTCGCTACCGCCATAGTTAAAAGTTATTATGCCTTTTTAAAGCACAAACTATCGTCTGTCAAGACGGCAAGGTGCCAATGGTATGGTATGGTATTTATACACAGTATACATATTATTGACTTAGCAGGATGAGGTAATACAAACAGTGAACATACTATAATTGTTACATTTTATGTTTTGATAAAGCTTGGGTGTAATTACAACTCACTGCTGCATGCACTAACAAATACTCTTCATACTTTATACCTGTGCATTTCTGAATATTACTTGCATGACCACACTCTGGCCTGTTTAGAGTGGTTTAAAAAAATTATTTAGCTAGTGGCTTAAAAACTCTACAGTAACCCTTTGTAAGTAAGGCAATCAGTCGGACTAGTGACTGCACTACCACAGCTTCCAATCCTAGCTGCTGGGCAAGAGTTTGATACCTGAATTTATTTGCTACAAGAATGAAAGACTGATCACCTATTTCTCAGTGCTCTCCGGCCTAGAAAATGTGATGGTTCTGACATATCACCTACCCACAATTGGTTTCTGCTATGGGACTTGTTGGCAGGTACATTGATGTAATGGCTTGAACCCTGTGTCACAGGAGTTTGTGCTCTGTGTGACACATTAGCAGGCAGTTCGTTGCTCTGCAGAGAGAAACCAGGCTATTGAGATTAAACCTTGTGCAATAAGGTTGAGTCTGTGTTAACCCTTTTTTATTTTTTCTTCAATAACTCACTAAACCCCTGTAAACCCCATTTGCTTGATTTCTCTTGCATATTTTTGTGCAGCATTGGATATATATTTTTTTTTAGTATTCTATAGATCTGATCTCCTGAATACCTATTTCTTCTGTTTGTTTGTTATTTCTGTTGTCTACCATTTGGTTACAATTATTTAACATTGACACAAAAATGGCAACTTAATATAAATGAGAAGAAAAAACAAGCAAATTGTTTATACTGTCGAAGTTTACAAGTATTATTGAAGTTAAATGGACATGAGAGCTGGAATCCTACATATCTAGTAATAAAAATGGACAGCAGATTTTTTGTTAGTACAGTATTCATAAGAACAATAGGCTAACTTGGGCAACTTAAATAGATAAGTGTCCACACAAAAAACAAGCAAAGAATGAGCAAAATAAAAAAAAAACAATTAGCAAGATCTACTCACAAAGTGCAACAAAACACAGAAGAATATGTAGGAGGCTTACAACACACTGGCTGAACAATAGAATTAATGGATTTAATAATGACAGGCTCCAGATAACTGGCTTTGCATAAAAAGCAAAATAGCTTGTCACTAAAACATCAGACTTGCACACAAGTTCACTCATAAGGATGAACAACATATTTCCACTGTGGAAGAGAACAAGGTCCTCAGATCTAATGACAGCATACCAGAAGTGCTGATGAAGAGCAACTAGATAGATATGGAGAAAAGGTACATTGCTCTATATTACATCAGAAAAAAAAAGTACCCAAGCACAGAATAAACATACATTTAGAGATAAAGATATAAGCCATAGATGGACCAGCAATGACAGTTATGAAGAAATGGGAGAGAGGTGGAGTACACACGCAGTTACAGAATGAGCAGGAGATCGGTCCAGCAGAACTGTACTGCTCTTTACCAAGAGAAGATTAACTGATCATATGCATGCTGTGAACCAGTGAATACAGAATCAAATATCATCTAACCAAATGGAAAATGTACATGCAGATATACATCCACATGGAAAGGGCAAAGAAACAGTGCAGTTATAGAGCATATCCTTCAAGGCTGTCGACTTCAAGGTAGGACCTGAATGGTGACATGAGAAAGATGGTCTGTTGGTGTAAGAAACTGACACAGGCCGCCAGCATTTTAATATCAATAGAAGTGACCATCTGTTTCTACTTGCTAACTGTTGTTCTCTTAAAGCCATGTCCTTATAAGAAGTCTAGTTTCTTGTAATGTATGTTGATAGATAACATCATCATGACTGGAAAGTTCAGCAGTAGAGGAGACAGGGACAGATCAAGAGAAATTGTGCTGGATGGTGTAAGATGTGAATATGTACAATTATCTCGGAACAGTAATAACATCTGATGGGAGATGCCTTAAAGAAATTAGAACAAGAATCGCCATGGCAAAAGTAGCCTTTAGCAAGATGAAAAACATACTGACTAATACAAAGATGTCAATTGAAATGAGAAAAAGAGTGTTGAGGTGCTTCATAGAGCTTGTACTTTTGTATGGATGTGAAACTTGGACAATGAGCAGTCAAGCTGAAACACATTTGATGGCTGTGGAAATGTGGTTTCTGAGGAGAATGCAAAGAATACCATGGACAGACAGAAAAACCAATGACCATATTCTTTGCATTTCTACAGCCATCAGATGTTTTTCAGCTTGACTGCTCATTGTCCAAGCTTCACATCCATATAAAAGTACAGGTTCTATGTAGCACCTCAACACTCTTTTTCTCGTTTCAATTGACATCTTTTTATTGGTCAGTATGTTTTTCATCTTGCTAAAGGCTACCTTAGACATGACGATTCTTGTTCTAATCTCTTCAAGGCATCTCCCATCAGATATTATTACTGTTCCGAGATAATTGTACCTATTCACTTGTTGAAGAATATTCCCATTTACTTGTATATTACATTGTGGTATTTCGTTCTTCCTAGTGACGACCATAACCTGTGTCTTTTTACAATTTAATTCTAACCCTCGTTGTTCACTGTGTGTAACAACTGCACCTACTAAATGTTGTTCATTGTCTGCAATCAAGACTGTATCGTCTGCATATCTAATGTTATTAATGCATCGTCCTCCAATGTTGATTCCTTCCATATCTCAAGTTTCTTATTTTGTAAAAATCCACACTGTGATTCCACATTGAGAAAGCCTAAGAATCATATAGCTAGAAAGTGTGTTGTCTGGAACCCATAGAGCGAGCAAAATAGAAGGAGACTTAAAAATACACAGAGACTAGAATTAGATACAGAGATGAACAATAGGGGAAGGGCATGGACTGAGCTGTATTATATAGCACAGGATAGGAGGGCTTATAGTGAGTTGGTTGAGGGCCTGTGATCCAATGGTTATTAAAGGACCAAAATAGAAGTCACAATTTTAAAAAAGTTGCTTAAAAGTCGACAGGGTCGAATTCATTGCACTGTGGTTTTTGTCCCGTATGGCTCAGTCTCTTTCCGCAGCATGGAAAGCGTTGCACAAATCATGAACTCCGTAGCTCCAGCGACGACCCTCGGGGAGTCTGAAAAAATGCACTCGTGGTCCGAAGGACGCAGCCCAGAATCAAACCCACAACCTTCGGAGCCCGGGTCAGACGGCTTGACCACTTCACCACGGAGACTCTGCTTGATATATTCTGCTTGAGTTATTGACTTGTACTTTATGATGTTAGATAAAACCTTATCTAAACCATTCCATTCGTTATGACATTAGTTGAAACCTTGTCTAAACCATTCCACCACTGTGATGTTAATTGAAAACTTATCTAAACCATTTCATCCTCTGTTATGTTAGTTAAAACCTTATCTAAACCATTACACCACTATAATGTTAGTTAAAACCTTACCTAAACCATTCCATCCTTTATGATGTTAATTGAAAACTTATCTAAACTATTTCACCCTCTGTAATGTTAGTTAAAACCTAATCTAAACCATTCCACCTCTATGTTGTTAATTTAAACCTTATCTAAACCAATTCACCTCTATGATGTTAGTTGAAAACATATCTAAACCATCCCACCTCTATGATGTTAGTTGAAAACTGGTCTAAACCACTTCATTCTCCATTGTGTTAGCTAAAACCTTATCTAAACCATTGTATCCTCTGTGATGTTAAAAAAATATCGAAATCCTCCCACCCTAAATGACGGTAGTTGAAAACTTAAGTAAATCATTTAACCCTCTGCCATGTCAGTCAAAACCTTAACTAAGCCATTCCATTCTCTATAATGTTAGTTGAAAACTGATTTTTATTGAAGCTTGCTAGTCATCATTGCTTGTATGTAATTCTGTTTTACTGCTTCTATTTACAGATTGGAAAGGCTAAAGGTCAGGTGAGCATGTGTTTATTATAAATCTCCATGCATATTATAATCACCTCATCACTCTAAAATTTTCATAAAGAAGAACTTCCTGAAATGTCCCCCTTGTTCCGCTTCAACAATATCTCTAATCTGCTTGAATGTACCTGGAAAATGTGTGGGTTTTGGTGCATTTTACTGCATGTTGTTATACTGTCATGAACTTAGTTGCATGTTGTTTTTTGTCTGCCACGTATCCAGGTTTTGAAATGTTAAATATAATTGTATTGCTGTGTTCTTTTTACAGTGCATTGATGGTATGTTGGAAATTCAGGGGAAAATGCAAACTGCCCTGTCTGGAAAGAAGAAAGCCACTCTGCTGTATGAGAAATGTAAGTAGTTTATAATTTCCCTTGATGCATCCTTTCTGGAAAGCCAGTCTTGTTTACTGCAGACAGTTCTATTTGCTACTTGTGCTTGTTCAGAATGTTGCTGAACACCTCACTACAGTAATACCTGCTTCCGACAAATTCCAGCTCCATATCTGGACATTGTCATCAGTTTTATTATATGCCAGTGAGCTGTTGATGTCTCCATACAAATGTTTGCTTTAATCTTTTTTTAAACGTTTGCTCACATTGAACTGAGGCGCAGTCCATACATGTGCTACTACTTCTAGTGCACTGGACTGATTTTTACATGTGGATTAGCTTTCCCTATTATCAGTGTCCCTTGCCATCAGACAAACCCACTTGACTTCAGAGGTATAATGTTTGATTTGATCTTCTTGTTTGTATGCCTTCAGATGTCAATCTGAATATATTTAAAGAAAGCAGCAGTCAACTTGAGCATCTTTACAACTCCGTAGAGTTTATCCTCAAATAGAACTGGTGTAGGCCAAATTGATTTTGTCTGTTCTACATATGTTAGATACTCCAGCAGCAAATTATAGCTGTCATTTTACCAGTTCCACAGCTACTTCATCAGTATCATCTATCTTTAGTTTATTGAATAAGCCTGTTGTGTCCTCTGCAGAGTCTGAAAATTGCTGCTTGTTCAGTTCCATCGAGTTGGTAATATTCATCATCTTTTCAGTGACCTTGGTGTTTTGATTGCCACTTGGTTCTGTAAATCAGTTTCTGGTGCTAGAAGCAGGTTTATACATTTTTCTGTCTCTTCTTTTTAAATTAACAAATGTAACTGGGACAATGTTTATAGCATTTACTTGCTAAATAAAATATTTTTCTTGCATCATCATTATCATGTGCCATGCCCATAAGCTTGAGCGATATCTCACAGGATCACTTTGCAAACATTACTGTCTCTTGAAAACCTTAAATTGACATGAAAAATAAAGTTAGTGATAGATGGATCTTTAAGAATATTGTTAATTAATGTATTTAATATGTTTGTGCTATATTGTAGTTTAAAAACACATTGTCATCTTCTTTTTTTCAACTAACCACACCTACATCTCTTATGAAACTAACAGTCTTGTCTGGTGTTTTTTGTTGTTTTTTTTACTGGGAGTCACGTGGTCACTTTGGTAACTGCTTGGAGAGTGTTTCACTGCCTGTTTGCCCCTCACATATTGGCATGTTCAATTATGGTTTTATTGAAATATGGTCTTTGAGGACTTTCTGGTGACTGCTGAGTCCATCGACGATGAACTGGTTTTCGTGGATTAATTTTGTGTTGGCATTCTGGTGCCGGCATTATGCACAGTGTACCTGTGCGGGCTGTTGGATTGCCGAGACTCCTGCCTATTTCACTTTTCACATTGGACAATGGGGAGCATTTTGTGTGATATTCACTGGCACAGGAACGGAGCATAATGGGGATGACCCGTTGCCATGAAGTTGGAACCTCGACTAACTAACTAACTAACTGACTAACTAACTAACTGACTACCTAACAAACTAACTAACTAACTGACTAACTAACTGACTAACTAACTAACTGACTGACTAACTAACTAACTAACTGACTGACTAACTAACTGACTGACTAACTGACTAACTAACTAACTGACTGACTGACTAACTAACTAACTAACTGACTGACTAACTAACTGACTAACTAACTAACTAACTGACTAACTAACTGACTAACTAACTAACTGACTAACTAACTGACTAACTAACTGACTAACTAACTGACTAACTAACTAACTGACTAACTAACTAACTGACTAACTAACTAACTAACTGACTGACTGACTGACTGACTAACTGACTAACTAACTGACTGACTGACTAACTGACTAACTAACTGACTGACTGACTAACTGACTGACTAACTGACTAACTAACTAACTGACTAACTAACTGACTAACAAACTAACTAACTGACTAACTAACTAACTAACTGACTAACTAACTAACTAACTAACTAACATATGGTGTCAGGGAGCTGCTGTAGTGAAGTGGCTAGCACACTGGCTGGCCAGCCCAGTGGTCATGTTTTCTGATCCTCTTTGAGGTGGGAATTCAGTTTTATTGCCTGGGCTCCCCGGGTCTGCTCAGCCTAACATTGGTACCAGGAGGTGTCTTTAGAAGTAAATGCGGTCTGTGTGATAGAACCACAGCACTCCTCGAGTGCTGATTGGTCTAAAAATATTAGGCTAGCACCTTATACACGCTAATCCTCATGGCATGGAAGGGGTCCTTCACTGTTTACTGTACTTGCTTAGTCTACAATAGTTGGTTCTTGGTGTAATGTGTGCACTTGTCTGCTTGTTATTCCCCAATGAAGTATACACCCTGAACCAACTCAAGCCAAGCCCTCCCATCCATTATCATATCCTGTATCCCCCAGTAGAGCTGGTGTAGGCCAAATTGATTTTGTCTGTTCTACGAGGGCGAGTCAATAAGTAAGTCACACAGTTATGTGGGATGACAGGTAAATATAGTTGATGTTTTCTACAGGTGTCATTAGGTGACAGCAACATCGAACTTTATATTCCCATTTGTTAGGTGGCACTAGGTGTCTCATGCACATGCGCTGCCCATAAACAAAATGGCGACTGTACTTACGGAGTGTACAACCAAAGAGGAACGTGCTATAGTGCGTTCTTTTGTGGGCAAAGGGACTGCCTGCAAAGGACATTTATAAGGAAATGCTTCCTGTTTATGCTGACAAATGTTTGTCCCATAAAGCGGTGCATAGCTGGGTAGAAAAGTGTCTCAATGACGCAAATGACACCGAAGTTGAATGTGAAGTGAAAATGTGGTTTAGAAAACAGAGCACGCAGTTCTATGCAGCCGGTTTGGGAGGACTGATAAAACAATGGGATAAGTGCATCAATGTTGGTGGAAATTATGTTGAGAAATAAAGGGACACTGTATGTATAAAAAATAAACGCGTTTCAAGTTATCACATTTTAATTATTTTTCTACAGCCATGTGTGACTTACTTATTGACTTCCCCTCGTACATATGTTAGATACAGTAAATTATAGCTGTCATTTTACCAATTTCACAGCTACTTCATCAGTATCCTCTATCTTTAAGCCAGTTGTGTCCTGTGCAGTCTGACGATTGCTGCTTGTTTGTATCATCCCAGTATTACCAATCTCTGTCTATTATTCTCTACTCCATGTGTTTTTAGGTCTCCATCTATTTTTTGTGCCTTGTGGGCTCCAGAGAAAAGACTCTAGGTATACTATTAACAGGTTTTCTCAATATGTATGTATCTTCTTCTTCTTCGTTCATCCGGAGTTTTTTTTTTTTCGGACGTGATTGCGTTGTGCCTGTTTACAGCAGAGCTGCGTTCTTGCGCCGTTAGGCCGACACATCCGACTTCTGCGGGCATTTGTTGACCGGGTTAACCTTCCCGGGATGTATGTATCTAATGCCAGCATCTTTTCCTTACCTCATTATTCACTGTAACTTGTTTAGTTCCACAATGGTTATTCTGTCATGTCTTTATTAAGCCTTCACTCTGAATGCATGCACTGGCATGTGTTTATTTTCTTTGTTTCTTTCTGTATTTGTAATGAAAGTGATACCTTTCAATGACATTTAGTGCCCGAGCTGAACATGTACCTGGACCATGCTTACACTGACGAGATGATGCTGTCTGACGATGCACGCACAGAAACAGTCCTTGCAGGTATCAATGAATGAGAAAATATTATATTTTGCAACTTATTATGAAAGCACACAGTATGAATTGTTTACTAAATTGACCCTTTGGCATTATATACTATACATTATACATGTCTTACATAAAAATAAAAAGCCGGCTCCGTGGCAAAGGGGTTACGGACGCAGTTTGGCAGCACACCGCCTTACGTTGGTTTTTTATGAAATGTTATGGGTGCCGGTCGTTCGGAAAGTAATGGCAAACTACTGAACGTAAATGTGCCCCAAAATACTTGGATCGATGCTACGTCCTGTAAAGGATATGCAACAACTTTTTAAAAAATAAAACAAAGCTGGTGGCATAGTGGTTAGTGCACTTGCTTGGCAAGATATCAGTCCAGGTTTAATCTCCACCAGAGGCAGGATTTTTTTCTGACCGGAAAAATTTGTGCTAGACAATGTTAGCTAATGGGAATACTGAATATAGTAGGTTGCTGAAGTCATATGTGGGTGGGAATTGAAAACATCCAGCCAATCTGTAAACTTTAGCTCACTGTAATTTAATCTCAGTTCAAAAGCTGCTGAATTGGTATTTTAAGTAGATACAGATTTTTTGCACGTTAACTAACCATGGCATTCTGCATGGCAATGGCAAACTGCTGAATGTAAAATTGCCTAGAAAATCAACTTGGGGTTGGGGTTGATCACAACATTCTGCAAAGGGCATGCAACATTTAACTGATCACATATTTTATTGTAAGTGTACACTTTATGTATATCCCTTATTTCTGTTTTAATAGTCTGTTTGGCTTAATGTCTATTAGTATGTATTTGTTTATTTTCTGACATACAAATAAACCTCTTGGCTGATTTTTTAATTACTTTGTGGCCACATTTTAATGTAGCAGATATCATGTCAATAAAGTAAAAGGTGTAATACTTGTATATATGATTGGTCTGCTGGTGAGAAAATGTTGAGAATTGTTGCTTTTATTTCTTGTCTTTGTTATGTAACAGAAACAACTATTTTGTTCTCCCTGTGTTTAACAGAAGCAGAGTTCCTGGAACAACAGTCAGCATTACTGCAGAAACTGTCAGAAAACCAAACACATATAAATAGTGAACATATACAAGGTACATTATCATACTCTATTGTCAGGCAGAAGTTAAAATGTCCTAATATGTTCATTTATTTTGTGCTGCCTCTTTTTTGTATCCATCTTATACTGTAATCTGGCATGAGTCCAATAATATCTTACCATAGTTTAATTCTGTTTGTGGTCAACTTAGATGGGGCAAGCACCTAGATCTGTCTTCCATACAACCAAGCCTGAACTTCAGATTTAGTGAGGTGTTTGTCTCTTAAAATTATTTGGTAGACAAGTGCATACACTACTTGGTATTCTTATGTGTATGTTATTAAACATACTGGAGGGCAAAATCCAGAGGAAATTAAGATAAGGACATGCAAGAAAGAACTATCACACAGACATGCAAAACCCTATACAGAGCAAAATAATAATGCATAGAAGAATAAACAGTAGAGTGACAGGATCAGGTGACTTCAACACCCATTCAGATTGACTAATCTGATGTTGATTCTGAGCCGGAGTGTTGGTGTACTAGTTTTATATGAAGCCTGGGTCTTTTATAACTGGAGGTTGGTACATTATTGCTCTGCCACCATGCTGACCTCATACGTAAACATTTTATTTTACTGATAATTTTTTTAAAGACTAAGTACTCCTGTTTATTATTAACAAAATTCAGTATTTCATTTTTTTTTTTCATTAATAAAAATATTTGTTATTACATATCTAGTATGGTATTTTTATAACATGCGCTCACCCACCTACTCAATTTGGTGAAGAAAATATGGAGCATATCATAAATGGCAGCCATGGTAGTGCAGTGGCTAACATGCTTGCTTGCTGACCCAGTGGTCATGTGTTTGAATATCTATCAAGAAGGATTTGTTCACATTGACCTTAGATGGGTACCAGGAAATGCCCGGGGAAGTGTAGGTGGCCATTGTGATATTGACATCATCCATCGAATGTCATTTGGTGTATACAGATATGGGGCACCATATACCCAGGTCACCCACATGTGTGTACAAGGGTCCTTTACTTACCACATTGGCATGGAACTGAAGTCTACCGTTACTTAATAAATGTAACTATTCTATTCAAAGTCAATAATATAAAATAACACAAAGTCATGCAGCTTTACAGTACAGAATTACGAACAATACAAGGACGTTGCGGCGACTTTGTCTTCATCAGCAAACAAACATATACACAAAACACAACATATAATCACGGAGAAGACCCTCCAGTGACTACATTTTATTCATATTTTAACTATCTTTACAACTGCAACTAAGTGTACTATCTTCTCCTGTTAATTGTTAGTTTTATTCATATTCACAGTTGATACACACTTCTATCATTTTGTTCTTGAACATGTTGCAGCTGTTCCCAAACTTGCAGACAAGCTGCAGACATTAAGCAGATTACAGATTGAACAGCAGGTCAGTCACCATTACTCTTGATGGAAATAAACTGAAAGTGTGTATTTATTCTTATGTCTTTCATTTCCCAATGGAGCATAAGCCCTTTGTTGACATGTTCGTGTGTTGTTGGATTTTGCAGCCAAACAGTCTGTTCTTTCAACATACATGGCAGTATACAGTGTTACTATTTATTGCTTCCCTTATGGGGCCAGATAACACATGGGCAGTTCTGATGGTAATATTTTAACATAAAAGCACATCAGGATGATTTGGCAGCAAGCAGTAAATTGCAATTAAGTGTACACAAAACAAGAGGAAAGTGTAAAAACAGTTACAAATGTGAAGATAAGTCATGATAAGGTTAGGAGATGTGTGTAGGGAGGATAAAGAATGAAAAGATCAAGAAATTTGCAAGTAAAAGTAATTCAGTTTAGTTTGATAATGCACAATTTAACAGGAAGAATATGCTAGAAAGCAACTATTTTGCTTGTTTTTTGCTTTGGTTTTAAAATTGTTGGCACAAGTAATGGCTGCACTTAAACTCGTTTGTTCTAACTCCACTTCTTTGTATTGTTCAAAATGTAACTGTTTCAAATAAGAGACTGTGACATTTTCTCCTGTATTGTTTCCTTTTAAGCTGTACAAGAACTAAAGCAACTCATGTTCCATCTCCCATTTTTGTTTTGTCCTTGGTCCCTGAAAAAAAAAAAGCAGGGGTCACCCATCAAGTCCAGTGGACACATTTTACTGCAGTAACAGACTTCTTGTACTTTGCTTGCTCAATGCCCCTCCTTCAGCCAAGTTTTATGTCTGCATTTTTATTTACTGTATCATGAATAAAACAGTAATTGTTGGAGATGAACAGAGTTATACATTGTAGAACTTAAATATTTTCCCAAGTTCTGTTAACTTCATCATAGGCAGTGTATCATTGTGCTATTTATCTTAAGAGGTTTCAGTTATAATTTATGTATATCTTTGTATCACAGGATGAAGCTGGTAATTTGACAGAAGAGACACGGCGGCTGTTGAGTGCATACAATAATATTGTATCCTTAAAATTTACTTTATGTTTTTTATTTATCTACGTTTTGAATCGAACCTTTGAGCGAAAAATGATTTTAGTTCAATTATTTTTTGTCAGCAACATTTATTCTATTAGCTCTTCTGATCTGTTAGCTGTTCTGGGCTTATTAAATATAGCAGTTTGTTGGAGCTGTTGTGGTCAGGTTGTGTACCCAAGGCCAGGCGACAGTGATAATATTTTCATCTAATATCTATCTACAGACAGACTATTGCCCTTTTTCTATATATACCAAAAAATAATGTCCAAGGGAAGCACTTGTCAACCCAAAGTTACAATGTACAATGAAGGAATTGAAAATGGCACAAACTTTGAATATCTTGGCTCCATGATTAATAACATTTAATTACAGTTTCAGGAGACTATAACTTTATCAGTGCAGAAGATAAACAGTTCTAAGAGTCTAAGGCACAACACCAGGAAACAAAAAATAAAAAGTAACAATGTTGAGAGCCTGCATCTTCACTCTGACAGTCATTTTATTTTTTGACGTTCGCACGCTTTGAACTCAACCAGTCCAGGCATTTGCTACTACTTCTAGTACACCGGTCTTATTTCTGTGTGTGGATCAGCTTTCCCTATTACCATTGTCCCTCGCCATCAGGCAAACTCACATTGACTTCAAAGGTACTTGTAATTTATGTCCCCAAGTCAAGGATGAGATATAATTTTAGTCCAACTGATCAGTGTTGGGGTTGAACCCGCTCACTACCTCGGCATCAGCAGACCAGATGTTTTAGAACAAGCGCTCTTATCCATTTAGCTATGCTGGTCTCTCGCATCTCTCTGGCAGTCATGGATGTGAATCTTGGACCACTTCACAAGCACTAAACAATGAGGACAATCAAGTCATGTATGTGAATCTTGGACCTGTTCACAAACACTAAACAATGAGGACAATCAAGTCATGGATGTGAATCTTGGACCTGTTCACAAACACTAAACAATGAGGACAATCAAGACTTTTGGACTTCAGTTTTACAGAACAATTCTTGAGACTGTATTCTCGATCAAGAAGAAGAAAAAACTGGCATTTTACAATGTGAAATTTGAAGGCATTGGCTCTGTCGTTCAATTTGTTCATACTTACACGATTTGAAGACTGCAGAGTGGTGATAACTTAGTTTCTGTGCTATTGTCAAGTAGCACACTCATTTCTGTCATGGGCATGAGATTTCCACATGTGAGTGCAAGACTGAATGTCTACCATCATCATGGGAATTGGCTGACTCTTTCATACCCGAAAGGTTTCTGCATAGTTTGTTTAGAATTTATGTGATAAGAGTCTAACCATCTGTTTCTTGGTTTTCTGTAGTTCTGTATCCATATACTTGTGTTGTTGTAGGCACACAGCAGCGGCTGACGTCTTCATTCATGCAAGGTAGCCAGATCACTTTATGTGCTGGATAATTACAATAGGAATTACTATAATTATATCAAGCAATAAGTTCCAATTAGAATTTGTTTTGTCCTATTTTTAAATTGATTAAGCAACCATATGTAGTTCCTTCTGTCTGTAGTCTGATGCCAGGATCAACATTGAAATAACATGAATCTAGTTTTAACTAATTCACGTATTTAAGCACTTGACAGAAATAAATTCATTTGAAAATCTATGTCAAAACCAACTTCGTGTTCTTCTTCTTCTTCTTCTGCGTTCATCCTAAGTCTTTTTTCGGACGTGATTGTGTTGTGCCTGTTTACAGCAGAGCTTGTATCCTTGCGCCTTTAGACCGACACATCCGATTTCTGTGGGCATTTGTTGACCAGGTTAACCTTCCCGGGTGTTTAGAAGGATTTTTCAACTCTCACTCGTACGTAATTGCTTTGTGCCTGTTTACAGCAGAGCTGCAATACTTGGATCTTTCAGCTGACACATCAGACTTCTGCTGGCATTAGTTGACCGGCTAACCTTCCCGGGTCAACTTGGTCTTAGTTGGTTCAAAATAAACACTTAACATTTGCATCATGCATTTCTTGGGAGACTAGAATAAAACATAATGTGTAGACATATCATACATTTTCAGAAATAACTGTTCTTTACAGTTATTTAATATTTCTAATAAATGCAAATATTCTAGAGTTGGTTGATTATAAAATCTCTGAAAGACAGTTTTAACCCTTAGGTCCAGTGAATTAGCATTCTAACCACTAGGACAGATGCTCCTCTTATTATAAATATAGTAGTTATCTTTAAACTAAGTAGTGGCCTTTCTTCACAGTTATATATGCTGCATTAACATGTAACTGGCTGGACATATATGTGACTTAATTAAATTTCACTTCTTTTCATTAAGTCTGGTATTACAACAGGTAGTCCCATAGAGCGTGAAGTGTTACTTCTTCACATTAGGATAGAGCATCATGAGGTGAGGTGAAAACTCCTCTATCACTGTCTTTTCTTCTCTAGAAGATTCACTGGTATCCAGTTTAACAATATTGGGCCAACTTTAGAATTACTGGAGATTGGAGAGATCTCATAGTAAGAGAAGATTAAGACGTCTTGTAAAACAATGCTGAAGAAAACATACCTGAATGAGATCAAAGAGAGACAATTAAAACATTTATTTATAGAGGCTGCTCCTTTCTGAAAGATGTCCAGGGGGCATGGGTGCAAGAGAGAACAACATTAAGACAAAGATAATGAGATTAAACCAAACAAATAACAACGTGATCTCTCTTGATGAAACCTCACTTCTAGGGGCAAAATCATGCACCCATTTAGGTGATGTTTGTCCATCAAGAATGATGCAGTGGATGACCAGGGTGCACTATGTGCCTTGCCGCCCATTACATTCCACAACGCTTTGCGGGTAAAGGCCATCGATTTTTTTCTGCGCAGTCTGCCGAATCCTGTCCTCCATGCTGTGTAGGCATACCTTAGTTCACCGACTGGTTTGATGCCAAATCGGTTACCCTCATCTGGTTTTGCCGGCCTGTCACAGGGGTAGTGTAGATAAAGATTGGGGAACAGATAGAGATATTAAAATAATAATTCAAAGGGCACGAGGAGCTTTCATAGCATTAGGAAATGTGTGGAACTCAAAAGAGATTAAATTTAACACAAGGCTTAGAATATTTAACTTACATGTTAAATGTCCATAATCCAAAGGACAGATGAAATAGTGGGAGATCTAAAAACACATGAAGAAAGAATTAAGGACTCAGATAAATGGGGAGAACTTGAACAGAGCTGTCGACATAGCAAAATATAGGACAGCTTGTTGTGAGTTGGCTGAGGGTCTGTGGCCCAGTGAGGGATGAAGGGCAAAAGAGGAGCATCAAGAGGGGAACTGGAAGAAGCCTGTCTGAATGTACTTGACAAATATGGCAGAAAGTGTTGGAGATTTATTACAGTTAACCTTCGTGGTGGAGATGGCACTAGATGATGGTGATGAATTGGTGATACATGATGTCAGGCTGGTAGGTTCTTTTAGGGGGAGAATTTGTTGGGAGTATACTTGTGTTGGAGCTACAGTCTTAGTGTTTATTACGTTTGCCTGCTGAGACAGAGATCTGGGTTTAATCCCCAGCATTGTCAAGGTTATTTTTTCTGACCAATATGGGTCTGGGATCAACCCAGCCTCATATTAATGGGCACCAGACCATTTTCAGAATTTGTCTGGGAAGGAGGGGCAACAAGGAAGGAAACTAGCCACTCCACTTCATATGTGAAGAGCTAAACTTCACACTCAAGTGGCAGTATTTGCTGTGGGTTTACCTTTACTATTTTTTACTTGTGTCAGTGGAGGGATCATTTGTGAACTAGAAGTTAATGTATTTTACTATCTTGAGATGTTTCTAACTTAAAACGTGTCATTTTTTCTGTAACATTCCTGAACTGTAAACAGGTGACTCTCTTATCCAAACAGTTTCTGATGTGGGATGAAAAACTCACTCAGCTGGAGGTGCAAGCTGCTACCAAGAAATGATCTGCTGCTACTAAACAATAGCTAATGTATTTATTAGTTTATGTAAAGAACCTGGGGTTACAAGGGATTATCTATGTGGATTCTGTTATTGCCATTTCCCTATAATTTTTTATGTTGGAATTTACATTGACAGTATACTTGAGGTATTTTTTGTTTTTTATGTGGATAGATTCATAAAATTAGCTTTTGAGAGTAGACTGAAATTACCAGTACAGGTTCTTGGTTTTGGTTTGTGGATGCTAATCTTCATAGTAAAATGGTTATAACATGCATTCTAATAGATCAGTTTCTTAAATCACAAATTATATTCAGCTTGTCTTCATTCCACCATCATGGAGTGTCAGCTTGTAAAGAATTGTACAGAAGATATGTGAGGCCGTGCCCATTTTCTAACTGGAGCAAACATAAATTTTTGATTCAGCTACATACAGATACGCAAACAAGTCCCAAAAATCAGTATTGACATTAAAAGATGAGTGATGGGCAGAAGAAATTAACTGCAAAAATAATTGATCAAATAAAGGATTCTATGATACACATACACAGTACATATGCGGCCATATTGTTCAAGGAGATCTCATTTAGTTTTCTTAAGTATCTGTGCATTGCTAAAGTTTAAAGATTTTTTTCAGAGCAGTCAAACTATATTTGAGACAGCTGCTCTCACTTATGGGTACATTATTATCTTTTGAAAGTATGTATGTTCATCAAGTGACATCTCCACACTGAAGGTCGTAATGGCTATAAGGAGTCTCAAAGACCCTATGTTTTTCCACTGCATTTATAAAAGCTTCTGCCAGTCCATCTCTCAGTGTTGTCCACCCACATACATTGTCTTCCTCTTGCAAGCTTCCACTACATTTCTCCTTCCAGAACAACCTTTACCAGTGCTGTCTCTCTTTCTGTGGCTGAAGTAACTTGTGTGCCTGAGGTTTATATAATTCATTAATGTTGACTTCAGTCCCAGTTTTTGTGATACTTTATCATCTTCTGCGTCACAGTTGTCCATTTACAAGAAAAATCAAGAATGTCAGACTTGCAAGAGAATATTTGCAGATGTTTTAGCTACATTTTGTCCCAAAGAAACTTGTGGCTGCATATATAATTTATTCAGTTGCACAAACATTGCTATTATAGCAATGAAAATGTGTATGCGCCTAGGAAGTATATACCATAAATCACTTGACTTCAGGTAAATTTTATTTTTCCTGGTAAACAGTGAGACCTTATCATTAAGCCTACTTCTATTTGACCATATGCAGTTATACATTTTCAAATTATTCTATATAGTGTGCTATGTTGCTGTCTGTTCACATAATGTCCTTCGATTCCCCTATTAGTTATTTTTGGTAAATATTAATATGGTTAAGTTGTAAAATTTCAGCTGTTTGGCTTAATTATCTATGTGGCTAGGCAAACTTTCCAGCCTAGAGAAACAGCAGTGGAAGATAAACTCTATGGACCACTGAATTAACTAAAAAAAGACAAATTCATACAAGAGACAATGTTGCAGTTATAGACAAATTTGAAGCGAACAAAAGAAGAAAAATCGTATGTGGCTATATTGTTGAAGCTATCACATTCACTTTTCTGAAGTGTCTGTGCTTTACCAAAGTTTAAAGATTTTTAAGAGCAGTAAAACAATATTTGAGCTTCAGCTGCCTTCAAACATCATCAATCTTCCAGGTTGCCGTTCTCCAGATCCTCTCTTGTCTAACATTACAATACTATGAATGATTGTCTTATCATTGCATGCGTAATCGTCTGTCTTTGTGGATGGTAACACAAAAGATACTGAAATTTCATTCGTGTATGTTGCCACATTTTCAGCAGTTGTCATAATGTCCAGTGACAGTGAATGGATTTGTCATCATTTGTTTCTACTTCTTTGTTCAATAATTGTGTAAAGTAGTCATGCTTTCAACTATTTCACAGTATATTTGTTACTGAGGCTTATGTCCACATTTTGTAAATCTTATTTGTGTGCAATAAAGTTGTTTTAATGTCTTTTATTGTTTTATTAATCATTTATAATTCTTTTTAAAATAAAAATGTAACGTACTTTGCCTCAGTGGTGCATTTATTTATATATATTCAGTAGCATGTCCTTTGCAGAACCTCGCTCCCATAACAACCTTCTGGAAAACTTCTTGATCACAAGCAAGATGTCCCGCGTCCAATACACCCATCTGGAGATCATCCGCAACATTCTGCACCCATCTTCTCTTTGGCCTTCCTCTTCCTCTTTTCCCAGGCATATACCCCTCCATTATTGTTCTCTCCAAACTTTCGTGACGTTTCAAGTGACCAAAATATATCAATTTTCTTTGTTTTTATCGTCTTTAATAGCCAACCCTCTTCAATATTCAGCTCTTGTAGTATGGATGCATTTGTTCTTTTCTTTACCCAAGATATTCTTAGAACCAGTCTATTTCATTTATATTCAAAGGCATTTATGCGCTGTTCAGCTTGTTTAGTAGGTGTCCATAACTAATATCTTTCAGCAGATACTACCAACTTATACTCTGTTAAATGCATATCAATAGAATGAGCAATAGAGAAGATAGGCTTGGGAAAGAAAGTACTACACAGGAGAAGCAGAAGTAGACAAGAAAATACATGGAAATATTAAACATTATCATCATTATATGTCGTGTTGATGGGTGTGAGTGGCCATGGTTCGTCATCTCACACGATAACCAGTCTTGAATCAGATCTCTGATCTTGTCCTGATAATGTCATGTGGCTGAGTCGTCAAGGTATTTATCACTTTGTCCTCCCCTAGCTCCTTTTCCCATAAAGGTTTGCCTGTTGTCACTAAGTTTTCAAGTTTATTACATTCATAGCACACCCAAAAACTATTTTACTGTCTGCGACTTTCTTCAGGGACTGTCTCATTTGTTTTTCTGTCTGCCCATGATATTCTTTGCATTTAACTCTGAAACCACATTCCATTACCACCAGATGTTTCTCGGCCACAAGTATAAAACATTAAGAATAGCAAAATAGCCATGTGGATTAGCATCCCATGCAGCAAAATACTAACTCCAAGACTGCCCCAGATATGACATATCAAGGCAAACATTATGGCCTAGAGAAATGAGTGGAAACTAAACTGTAAGGACCACTGGGTGAATTTAAAAAGACTGAGGTTTATAAAAGAGACAACATTGCAGATATAGATAATCTATTACAGATGGAAAAAGATGTTTCTCAGTTTCCTTGCTTGTTCCCCATGCTTCACATGCATACAGCAGTATATGTTCTGTTTTCAGTGGATTCGCCAGATGGCAACTGACACTAGTAATAATGAAAGACCAGTCCGGTACACTCCCCAGCAGTGGCAACTACTAGAAGTAGTAGCACATGTATGGACCACGCTTGAGTTCAAAGCAAGTGAAAACAAAAATATGTTCTCTAGAGCCTCTAACACTTTTTCTCACTGCTATTGACAGCTTTTTATTGTTGAGTGTTTTCCATCATGTAAAAGTCTACTTTTACTATGGCATTTCTTGCTCTTACCTTTACAAGATATCAGATGTTATAACTGTTCCAAGATAGTTGTACCTTGTCACTTGTTGAATGATGTGCCCATTTACTTGGATGTTACATTATGCTATTTCTTTCTTTGTGAAGATGATTATAATTTCCATGTTCTTACAATTGAATTCTAACCCTGGTTACTCACTGTGCACAATAACGGCATCCACTCAATGATAAAGGTGCTGTTTAACATCTATGTTCAATATTGTGTTATGTGTATTTTTTTTTTTATGTTGCATATCCCTTACAGGACGTTGCAGTCAACACCAGCATTTTTCAGCTGCTGTTGATGTACTAGGCAAGTTTTACGTTCAGTAGTTTGCCATTGCTTTTTGAACGACCAGTCTGCTGTATTTTATTTTGTTGATATGTCATGCCCTCTGATAGTGATTCCTGTATCTTTTAAATTTGTCATATCTATATATATAAAAGAGATTGTTTGTTTGTGTCTTTGTTTGTGTGTCCTTTATGAGTTTCTGAACGGTCCATCCGATTGAGATGAAATTTTGTACAGATGTTCTTCTCACTCCCGCGGATCCAACTGACATAGCTTGTTAGTTTAAAATCAAATATTTTCCTCAAGCATGAAAGAAAAAGGCACTACGCGCTTCAGAAACAGGCCCGTCATCTTGCTCCAAGGGAACTCACTCTCTGATTAAACCAGAAATTTGTTATGAACAGTTGTTGTTCTCAATCAAAAAATTATTCAAAATCGATTTATAAATTTTGGGAACGGGAGCAGGGGCCGAACTTGTACTCTGTGCGCTTAGAGAAATGTATTTGAATGTATAATGACTACTAAAGGAGACGCTACCCGCCTGGGGCCAGGCGACGCCGGGCCGGGTGGTCTAGTTTTCAATAAACAAAGATTGATCATTTCAGCTGTGTGAACAGCTGGGCAGTAAATAATAATATAGGCAACATCAAAGTCATGAGAATATCAAGAGGACAAAAAAAAGTTGAAGGTTCAAGATTGCCAATGCTGTTACAGACCACCACCCAAAGATGCCAGTATCTTGTTACTCTGTTGGAGAAGGTGGGCAAGTATTAATGAAATGTATGGTAAATCATATGTAGAGTAACACAAAAGGAGAGTGAATACAGTCAATACAAATTTAGAATAATCAATGACCACACTGAAATTTACAAACATGTTATCATTCAAAGTGTATAATGTTACACTGAGGAGACCATGTTATTAAAATATTTTATTATCACATATTTGAAGCAGAACAGTGTGCGGCATAATAAAATAAAAACACTGGCAGTACAGTACAGTTCTGATGTTCATATAGGAAGGTAAAGAGAATGCACAAATATCAAAAAGTTTTATCGACATTTAGCTTAGGATGTGAACACGTAAAAAATACGGTCAAGATTATTGAGTAAAACTTGTCTATTGTGAAGATATTATATAGTTCAAGAGTTGAGTTCATGTGTAGATACCTCATAGTCTAGGTTTATGTTAATATAATAACACACAAACTGTTCTGTCTGCCTACAGCCAGTAAGACAGTCTCATTGGGGTTGTACCATGAACTTCCACTGGACTATTGAGTGGAGCAATATCTCACATGTGAGTTACTGCTCCATCAAAGAATGGAGATGAAATCAGTTTAAAAATCATATATAACTGACTTGATTGCAGTGTTAACAATACATTCATATATTCAGTGTCACCAAGCCAAGGATAATATGGTGCTATAAGACTGTCTGAGGATAGTATAAACTAGATACTATCTTGTCTGGAACCCACAGGGCAAAAGAAATTGTGGGTGACTTTTTTAAAAACACACGGAGAGGAGAATTAAAGATAGAGATGAGTGGGATGGGGAAACATGACAGGAGCTGCTGGAAATAGCCAAAGATAGGATGGTTTAGTCTGAGTTGGAGTATGCCCCAATGGGGAATAGAGGAAACAGAAGAAGACAATCAGGATCTTACAAGAAGATTGAAGACATTTATTTCTCTTTATGATGCCTACTTTATAACATGTTCCTGTCTTTAATTTGAAATAAAAATATAGAATTAAAATTAACTTAAGACGGAATGTAAGTTAGTTAGTTCAAAAACATATGGGGAAGCTAACATTGGTAGCTTCTAAAGGTGTTGTTCAGTAGCACATCAATGCCATCTTCGAGGTCAAGAGAGGTGATATCATGGGAGGGGGCTCTCTGTGCAGTGACATCATTTGATTATCCAGCTTAATGATTAGCTTAGGTAGCAGACTGCTAGCTGTCACAAGCACTTGTGCACAGCAGAAATATAACTGACAAGATTCACAAAATGAACTAAATGGCCTGACCTTGGAGCACCACATGCAGATGAAGGAGAAGACATGCTGAACAGGACTGTTACTGGAGACAAGTCAAGGATGCATTACTACAAATAAAGTGTACTTCAATGCATTGGAAACATCCTTTTTCACTTTCAGCCATTAAATTTAAGTTTTCGTCATCAACAGCATAGGTTATGCTTATAGTGTTTTGGGATTTAAGGTGTGCTACTGGCCTTTTGCAGAAGAAAAATCTTTATAAGTAACACTTTGAAAAACAGATTGGGGTCTGAAAATTACAGCAGATCTGTTTAATTAATCATTTAGAATAAGTCCTGAGTGTACAGGCAGAAGTGTCAGAATGATACTGCTAGTGAATTATTGCTTAGTTGGGTAAAGATTTGCTTTTTCTCTTGGTAAAAACATCAGTTTGAATGTCTGACTTTCTCTTTGTGGTTTCTTCTTTGCCAGTGTCATCCTTTCAAACTGCAACTGCCTGGTTCCTAATTTATATGAATACCATGGGTGGCATTCTGTGTTAATCCTTATATGTAAGACATGCACATGTTTTTCTATCACACTAAAAATACCAGATAGCAGTGCCATGGTTAACTGTGATTGAGGGTGCCTTCTGATTTTTGGTGGCATCTACTGCTTAAAACTGACTCATCAGTAAAATGCTGCTGTAACACTTCAGTGATGAGATTATCAGATACAGCCATTAAAAGATGTCAGTTGTGCTTTAATCTACTAGTTGATGGCTTGAGATGAGATCTGTGTTTTATACACATGCAACGTGGCCTACAGAGCACTGTAGAGGCAGATTTTTACAAACTGACTTTGGCTCTCAGGTTAGCTCAGCCTATAATAGGCACCAGGAAATATGCTAGGAAGTAATGGTGGCTGGCTTACTGTTGACCACAACACCCATCTATTGGCCCCAGGTCTATACAAACATGGGGCTTGCAACATATACCCAATACATGAAAAGGAACCCTTTACTTTTTTTAAAGTGGCCTAGAAGAGTTAGCATAAATGGAGCCTGTAATGCCCTTAACAATAAGGATAGAGGAACCTTCACTCAAGCACAAGATAACCTGACTCCGGAGTGAGGGACTTATCAATTTCCTGCAGTAAGGGTTTCTCTCCCCTTCATATACTTTCCTCTTCCTCTCAAATAACGTTTTGTCTCTCTGCCCTGACGGAGTGCAGAGATGCCCATACTCTATTGTAAATCATTTAAATTAAACACTCTAAGACAGTGATTCTCAACCTTTTTTTTTTGCCCAGGCACCCCTTCACCATATGTTCAGAAAGTCATCCCCCCCCCCCCCCCGCCTTTTCCGTATTTCCTCCCTATAAATCCCCCACCCCCCACCACAGTATACGTAAACATGGAAGCTAATTTTAATAACACATACTAGAACAAGTCTAGACGTCTACATGAAATGTGATTTGCGGGTTTACTTACGTTATAAAACAAATTTCAGAGGGGCGAGAAGTAGAGAAACGTAAAGTATACAGGGGAAAACAATATCATGTTCTTGTATTAGCGCGACCTAATCTTAATTCTCCCCCCACCCCCGGAAACCCTAAATTTCCTGGGGAGGGGGGGGGGGGAAGAATTCCTCATCAGTTGAGAACCACTGCTCTAAGATGATGGCTACTGTAAAACCTAGTCGTGGAGTGTGTGAATACAGAAATGGCATTCTAGACAAATAAACACAATCATCAGAGATGCTTTGTAAAACCCTATTTCTCAACAGGCTAGAGAAAAGAAATGATAAAACAACAGCATTGCAAAGAAAGTAACTTTAAATATAATGCTATTTCTAAGAAGTGTAAAGTCCGTTTTATAATTCTTAGTGATTTTTTTTTAAAGTCATTATGATTAGTAGGTATCAATGCCTAATGCTATTTTTTTACTTTACTTATTTTGAAGCTGAAGAAAGTCAGCAAATATTTCTCATCTAGATTTTTTTTTTTAAACAACAAGATATGTAGTTAAAATAACTAAAATTTTCAAACCACACGAGATTATAAACATTTGGAAACAACGACCAAAACAAAGAGCTACCTCGAAGCAGATGAGAAAGTAATTGATTATGCGAGTGGTCAATAAATTAAGTAATAAAAATAGCCCTTTACATATTATTCACTCCCAACTATTTGTAGGAGATAATAGTGTTGAGAAAAATAGTTGAATTTGTGACAATGGTTATTCATAATAAAAGCACAAAAATAACCAAATCAACAATTGGCAATTCATGACTAGAAATAAATTACCTTCTAATATACAAAATATGTCAAGATGAGCAATAGCTCTGTGTCTTACATTTTTATCACAACAAGACAACAAATATAACAGTATAAATAAAGTTAAGCATTATTCAATGTGCTCCAGTATTTATAATGAACTATTAGTATTCTTTCTTGTCCCTCTTTCAAAGAGTGTCAAACCTTGTTTTGCACCTAAGAAGTCTGTGTATCCAAATTCAGCTTACATTTAATGGTCAAGTTTGCTTTGTTTAGACAGCTCCTACCCAAGGTAATGGGCACTTATCTACCAGTGGGTCAGTTTTCTTCCCTAACCATTTTGCCAGAACAGCAGCCTTACACCAATGTCCAACTGCTGTGGAAGTGCTAGGGCAGTGGTTCTCAACCTTTTTTGGCCCATGCCCCCCCCCCCCCCTCACCATATGTTGAGAATGTCATTCCTCCCCTTTTGTATTTCCTCCCTATAAATTCCCCCTTCCCCTGCCCCTACATATTATACGTAAAAATGGAAGCTACCGTTAATAACACATACTAGAATAAGTTTAGACGTCTACATAAAACATGACTTGTGGGTCTACTTATGTTATAAGACGGATATCAGAAGGACGAGGAATACAGAACCATAAAGTATGCAGGGAAAAACAATATCAAGTAATCGGTTCTTGTATTAACGCGATCTTGAAATAATCTTCATTCCTCCCCTGGAAACCCTAAAATTCCCCCCTAGGCGGGAATTCCCCACCATTTGAGAACCACTGTGCTAGGGTGTACAACATGCATGCAGGACCTCTTGATCACCCTTATCTGAGAAGGCTAGGTATCTAATCTCACAACCCAAGATATTAGACACTAATGGTTCTTGCAAAACTATCCAGCCCTATGTTGGGATAAAATGGGATTCAGACCCAATACCTTTTGAGCTTGTGGTGGACATTGTAACCTCTTAACCACACCTTCCCCCCCCCCCCCAATCTATCAATCTAGGTCCCCTCTGCTTCTTTCCTTTGCCTTTTATAAGTGCACATCAAATTCTGTGAATTGATTTCTTATTTCACCTCCATGGTGCCAGAGGTTCTCCAATATCTTTCTATGTAGTGACAATAATGACATGATAGTAATTAATGAGGTGCACATTATACATTGTGGCTTATTCACAGTTAGAATGATTTTGATGATATATCGTTTCCAAAGGCAGAGTATATAGTTACGGTTTAGTCTGTAAGAAGATGATGATGATTATGATATATTCCCATTAACTGAGCAGGTCGCTCATGACAGCCTATTGCCTCTCTAACAAAAGCACAGGTCCTCCTCAGTTGTCCAATAAAGTGTAGAGTGTACGGTTGATAGCTGTGTGTTGGAAGCAGTTTGTGTAACAGGTCAGCTTATCTTGGGCACTATGGTTAGGAGATTCATCATGCTGGAAGCAATAACTAAAGTTTGGTTCATGCACTGGATCTATTCTATTTGTTTGTTGATTTGGACATAAAATGTTATCTGCTGGAAGTTAGACTTTGGTTTAATCTCTTTAATTGTTTAATTGTGTCCTGAGAGTTTGATTTCTCTAGATGCTTGAAGAGTGGGATGTTGCCAAGTGATGTAGTCATTCTTGCCTGTGATTGTTTCTTAGAATTTGTTGGCAAGCTTGCAGTGTAGCACTTGATGGAAACAGGCTGCTCTTATTTTAGAAAGTGTATCAGCTTGTTCATGTCCTAAAACTCCACCATAGTTAGGAGCTCATTAGAAAGTGACTTTGACACAACGTGAGATGAATAGCTGATTTGGGAAGAAGACACCTTTAGATGCAGAGAAAAATCTTCCCTACTTCACCACCATGTTATGTTAACTTTTACCTTTGTCTGATTCCTCACTGTTGAATTATATTTAATAATCCACATAGATTAAGAGATACAGTCCAGTAGAAATTGTACCTTTGCTAATCTCTTGGATTGCCAGCTGTACCAACACTGCAAGTGGGTTAACAAAACTGACATAAGAATGATGAATTGATGCTCAGGTGTATATGCTATACTGCTAGTAGGACATGAGATTCCTGAGATACTGCTGCACTGGAATGTCTCCCTAGGGGGATACAACTTGTATGCAAAGAATCGTCATCATCGACCATGCCAAATGGCGTAGGCATTCAAGTATCTCTATAGATGTCAGCCTTTGGTGTTCTGGATCAATTCTACTAATAATACTCCTCCATTCCACCATCTTAGACCATTCAGAATCATTTCTCCCAATTAAAATTTGCAGACTATAGAGCATTACTTTTAAACCTACAATTATCTGAACCAGATTACTACCATGTGCACATAGTATTTTTTGCACATTAGGATACATTTAAAAGGGCTTTAAAATGATTGTTACGTAAACTTTGTGAAAGTGAAAAACAGGCACTTTCCAAATGTTGGAATGAATATGTACTTTGTAACAATATTAACAATCATAATGTTTATTAGACAAAAAGCTTATTTCCTGTAAGTGAAGAAAAGGAAAGGTGACATATTAAAAGCTGAATATTATAGGATAAGATTATTCATGAAAAGATGTGTACTGTCTGTAACTGACCTTTGCACCTGACCAACAGAGCATGACAGCTTATCCTGGCAGTCAGAAATTGCTGTCAAAGAAAGGTCACAAATGTGGAAGTCAAGAGGAAACTACCACATCTGCCTAAGAATATGTTTATGAGAAGTTCACAAATCTGGAATGGAGGAATAACATGTTAGGAACTTTCTGCCAGTCTCTGAACTGTATAACATAACAGGATACATTAATCAGATGGTGTTGAATGATTTGAAGCCAAGAAGATTGTCAATTTTTAAAAAAAAGGAAACATGGGTTTCATTGAATATATATTATTTAGTAAAAGGCAATGTACAATTCAATGGTAAAAATAAGTTAAGTGCAGATCATATTTTAGCACAATAATGATGCAGTATATATAAACAAAAATTGCTGCTGCCTTCATAAGTAAAATATAAACAAAGTTGGTAAGTTCACAAGGAACCTCATATTAGCTGCAAAATAAAACTACGTTATATATTATCTCTCTTGTGTCTGACACAGTAATAAATGTGTCAGAGATGTGAAGACGTAATGAACCACAACAAAACACATAATAAGCAACTTTACAAAGACATGATCATGCATGACAAAACTGGCATTGCAGTTTAACGTTATTTATCAGGGAGGAAAATAACAATAAATAATAACAAAGACAGTTGTCCTAACTGTACTAAAATGGACTGTTGATGAAGTTTTCTATGCTTCATAGCTAAGTACCTGTGTTTTGTTTATTATTATTTTAATACTTGTTTTTCATTACATTTTTACATATCTAGTTACATTCAGCTGGTCTCCCTGGTCTAGGAGTTATACGACTTTCTCTGTAATCCTGTATACTCTCGTGAGTAATGTGACGTGCGCGAGAATCGGTAGGTGGTTCTCTCCATGTCTGTAACTTGCGGGGTTTGTGAGCTGGTCGCTCAAAAAAGCAATGGCAAACTACTGAGCGTAATCTTGCCAAGAAATCAACAATCAGCTGAAAGATGCTGATGTTGACAGCGATGTCCTGCAAAGGATATGCGAACAAACAAAAAAGTTACATTCAGATGCAGTTGTGTTTTTATCTTCTTGCCTCAGTTTAGTTTGCTTGTGTCTGTTGGTGAAGGAAACTGAGCTGCAATATTCAGCCCTGTACAATCACATCTTTGAAAACTTGACCACTATAACTTGATGTTTTTCTAGGTTTTCTTCTTATTCTTCTTCTGCGTTCATCCAGATTTTTTTTTTTCGGACGTGATTGCGTTGTGCCTGTTTACAGCAGAGCTGCGTTCTTGCGCCATTAGGCCGACACATCCAACTTCTGCAGGCATTTGTTGACCGGGTTAACCTTCCCAGGTTTTTTCTAGGTTCTAACACAACCAAATATTTTATCACTCATAGCAACATAATTTTATCAGTCAGCCCTGAATGCATATAAAACTAAAGAAATGGCATGTTGGAGTGGAAGAAAACGTAATCAATGAGTCTTCACTTTCATCGAAAATGTCTTATTTAAAATGATTCTTCGGATGTTTACAAATGTTACCACAAAATATAACTTATGAAACTGTGTGCTTATAGTACTGAAAGCAAATGTCAATGTGTTAGGTATATTCTGACAGATTGTTTTCTTAGTACCAAACAAAGCAAACTTACAGTTACTGCAAATGTATTTAAATTTTAGTAGCAACTACTGTCAGAATTACATTAAAAGGTAAACAATTTCAGGCAAATCAATAGTTGATTCTGAAAGCAAATGTCAATGTGTTAGGTATATTCTGACAGATTGTTTTCTTAGTACCAAACAAAGCAAACTTACAGTTACTGCAAATGTATTTAAATTTTAGTAGCAACTACTGTCAGAATTACATTAAAAGGTAAACAATTTCAGGCAAATCAATAGTTGTTCCACGTCAGATCTTTCAACAGGTAAAGGTGGTCCCATGGGCAGATGCTAACATTAGGGTGTGAAGTGTTTGGCCTTCACATATTTTAGGTCATAACATAAGAGGTGGTTAGCCAGATCCCTTCCTCATCACCTTTCCTTTGCAGATAATTCCAAGAAATGAAAGTCGGCATGGCCGAATGGGTAAGAACGCGTGTTCTTAAACATCCTTTGTGCTGATGCCAAGCTGGACTAAAATGCTGACCTGTCACCCTTGCCTTGGGGACGTAAATTACAAATATCTCTGAAGTCGAGTGGGTTTGCCTGATGGTGAGGGACATTGTTAATAAGGAAAGCTAATCCACACACAAAATTCAGTCCATCACTACTATAAATAGTGTATGGACTACGCTTGAGTTCAAAGCGAGCGAGCAAACGCAGCAAGAAGAAGAAATTCCAAGAAAATTATTCAAATTGTCTGGTATCCATATGTATGAGAAAGTCGACCACATGGCCATCATATTTGGAAAAAAAGTGACCTGCCTCTTTGGGGGTTGAACCCAGACCACTGTCTCAACAGGCAAAGCACATTAATCACTATGTCACAACAGCTCCCTAAAAGGTATAAAAGGGGGGAAAACTACAAGGTAAATTCTGAAGTTTCTATTTCATCCAAAATGACAAGGTTAAAAGAAACAGAATGTGCTGCAATATTCAGACAGTTGCATATCTTGATTCTGTACACATGCTGACCAATCAAGCATGTAGCAGAACATAAATGCAGTAATAGTTCCAGTAGATCCATGGTGCCGGTCTCTCTGGCTGTGGGGTTACAACACTTTCTCTCTGTAATCCCGTTTATCACGCAGAGTCTCGTAGCGGAGCGAGAACTGAGGCGGTTCGACCCCCGCTCGTGACTTGCGGGATACTGAGCCGGCCGCTCAGAAAGCAATGGCAAACTACTGAGCGTAATCTTGCCAAGAGATCAACATACAGCTGAAAGATGCTGGTGTTGACAGCTAAGTCCTGTAAAGGATATGCTTAAAAAAAAAAGATCCATGGTGACATAGTGGTAAGTGTGCTTACTGAGGCATCGGTTTAGATTCGTTCCCTAGCAAGGTAGGATTCTTTCTTTGTTCTACATCGGCACAGCTCTGGGGTCAACCCTGCCTCAAAACGAAATACCAATTTTTTTTTTTTTTAACTTGTTTACGCTTTCTGGAAAAGAACAGGCGATAAGGAAGGGATGTAGTCATCTCACCTCATTATGCTGTGACCAATGCCTAAGACTTTCCACCTCAATGGTGGCACCTGACAGTGGTAGTGGTAGAGGGGTTGCCTTTGAACCCTAGAGTTATGCTTATGGTAGCATAGCCATTGGCAGGGTCTCCTAAGATGGAGATGATGGTTAAAGACCAGACTAAAAGATGACAAGCTTGAGGGCAAACTCCTTGGAGATAACAATCTCAAGTTAACTGCTGCTTTTTAAAAATATGTTCAGGCTGACATTGGTGTATTAAGAAGAAAAACCTGCTGTCTTTGCAGGTAGCCAGAAGACAAAGGTTGGGGAAGGCAAAGCCATAAGAAATGCTTGTGGAAATTAGATAATGTACTGGGCCTCAGGCTTGACAAAAGAGTGCAATAAACTGGCCTTATGATGACAAGAAACCCCTTTTGTAACTTCTGCTCACAAACACACTAGTCTGTTGGCTATAAATAGTAAATTATAACATTACAATGGATTCATTTACTCTTTCCACAGCACATATAAACATAATGTGGAAATAAATGTTGCTGTTTTACTTAGTGCTCTTTCCTGTAACCATTACTATTATATCAGACGATTCTTAAACAATAGTAAAGCTGCGAGGTTTGCCTCTGCCCTTGCTTCCATAAAACCCTCTGGTGTTGTCAGGGCCTTTGGGTTGACGCAACACATTTGTCATGTCCAGCATTCTTGGTGTTGCTCTGGATATGATAGTAACTTCTGGGTTGCGCCTCCCCAGATAGGGATTGCATGCTGTTAGCTTCTCTTGGGAAACTCTAAGGCGCCTCTGCACCCATGGGCTTGATGGAGCACTATCTCCTGCAGAAGAATCTGCATTCTGCCGTACTATTTCTGGGCTACTTTGAGAAATTAAGCTAGAATGAGAGTCCAGTAAAAATGGTTTTGCATGGACTGGCTGCACACTGAAGGAACTGCTAGCTGGGTTGATCATATTCACGCAGATGACACTTTGATCAATATATTTGTTTGCTGATACAACTGTGAATTTTGACAGAGAATCACCCTGTGATCCATTGCTGCAGGCAAAAGAGTCTTGGGTTAAATCACCAACACATGCTTTTTTCCTACGACCACCTCGGCGACGTCTTTTCTTATCATCTGATAAATAATCTTCAGGTGAAAGATCATCTTTACCAGTGCCTTCTTTCTTTTTCATTTCTTTTTTCTCCTTCTTATCTTTATCTTCCTTCTTTTTAGGAACCATCAGAGGAATGACACGCATACCTTTTCTCCAATCATCACTGTTTGTCAGAATTTCACAAGCTTTTTGTGCCTGGTCATAGTTCTCGAATGCAACAACAGCACACATTGTGGATTCCAGTTCTGGATGTTTACTTGCAAACTTGTGCAGGTCACTGGGGATTGAAGAACCTGGGCGAAGAATTCTGAAGTTATTTACACAACCACACTTAGAAAAGATTTCTGCCATATTTTCCATAGTTGGATTTTCAAGGGGCAGGTTGAGCGCTACAACAGTTCTAGATGGAACAGTTTCATCGTGATCTGGTAATGGATCTTTCCTTCGCACCTTTGTACATTCCTCATTTAACTCTAATTTTTCTGAGGCCTTTAAACAATATGCCACAATATGATAATCCCTTGTCAGGGCTTTCATTTTCTTAAAGGAAGTTATCAATTTGAGACTCACAAAACCAAAACGATTTCTTCTAACATGTTTGAGTAAAAAGGCGTCCTTTAAAATGCTTTCATCTGAAAAGTAAAACTCGACTAGGGAAATAACTTTCTGCTTCAGCTCTTCGTCTGGTGGATTAAGTAAAGTGTCTATGTCAGAGATGCTGCTGTTATTACCAGAATGATCGCCATCGCCTTCCTTGGAAAACTCTTGTCCGCTGCCTTCTTCAGGATGCTCATGGCGTCTGCTGGCTTCTTGAACAACATTGGCACAAAAGCTTGAAAGGCGGTTGCTATTTTCGTCCAAACTTTCTTCTCCAGTAGACGGAACTGGGTGGTCTTGAGTGGCAGGCTCTGGTGTTGTTGAACTTTCGTCACCGCATCCACCAGGAGGTAAATAGTTACATTGATGAGAGACATCCTCCACGACAGCGTTCACCTGACGGTGACAGTCGCCTGGCTCAGTCATGTTATCAGGCACGGTGACTCCTGTATTACCACTCATTGCTATGGCTTGCCGAGGTCGCCGCGCAGTTGATTCTCCTCATAAAGGAAAATTCTGCTACTTACTACGACCAGAAGCTGATGTTACTGAAGCCTGCCAACCTGACAACGTCGTGGAGGACACACTCCAGGAGTATATGCCTACCACTGCCCTTTCCAAGGCTGGTGGAGTTTACGCCGGTTACTACGTCATAACCGGTGGTACATTTGTTTATTTATAAGAGACAATTGAAATTGAAGTGTTGTTGTTTTCATGAACTTAACAACAAATTAATTTTGGCAAAATACAAGTTGCAGTTAATAATAGTGTTGACAAAACTTGCAAATAAATCTGACAGTATAATACGCTAATTCTTATTTCTCATTGTTTACCCAAGACGGAAATGCCAACCAAGGCAATAGTCTTTGATTGATTCCTTTCATGTGGAAATATTTTATTTTTTTTAGTCACCCCCACTATTCACTAATTGAACTATTTACTCCTTGGCTGGGCCTGCGCCCCTTGGTGGGGTATGGGTGCATGATAATAATGATAAGGGCCTTATACGGCAGATGTGGTCGGGGCCCATTGGAATCGTGCGTGTCGTGCAGAAGAGCGCGTAGATCATCACGGTACGGGGAGAACGGTGCTGCAGGGAGTGACCAGAGGATCTGGCCGACATTCAAAACTCTGAGCGGAGTTTAGAGTCAAGACGGCATATAAAATCAGATTGCTACTGTTACATTAGTTACATTATATACCCAGGACTCTTGGCTGGCTGTTGCAGAGGATGGAACGCGTGAGAATATCTCGAGTGCTGTGATGCCGGTTCTTGACTCAACTCTTATCACATGGACGTGGACATGGGTAGAGTGTCTGCTTAGAGTCCACCGTCCACCATCGCCGCCTCACTCACTCACTCACTCACACACACACACACACACACACACACACACACACACACACATATGATTGGACTACTTGAAATCGCGACAGCCTGGTGCTGGATACCAGTGATGAGACATTGGGAAGTCTCGGATCTACTGCTCAACGCTTTATTTTCACATGACAAAGGATGTCTAGAATACGCTCGTGTAGGAGCAACATCGTGGCAACTGGAAAGATCAAGGGGAAGAGAGGCAGAGGCAGACCAAGAGAAATGATGCTGGATGGATTGAGACGGTGGCATGGAGGAACATCAGCAGCAGAGTTGATCCAGAAAACCAAAGACCGAGATCTGTGGAGAGCCATGAACGCCTACGCCAGCTGGCAGGGCACTTGATGATGATGATGATGATGATGATGATGATGATGATGATGAGCAACATTGTTATATAATATTATTAAGATGTATTGGGTTAGGCCCATGGTTGGTTGGTTGTAAATCTTCTGGAAGACCAAGTCTGAACTGAACCTTCAACTCCGATGCACCGACCTTCGGATCGTGACCCTAAAAGGGGTTGCATCTAACACTCAATGAAGCTGGCGTAGAGCCTTTTCTCCAGACCGGGTACCAAAATACCATTTCCACAGGTACCATCTCCCTGGGCATTGGGTTATGTCGTGCTCCTCTTAGAACCCACAAACCAGAGAAGTCAACAAGATCGGGTCTGGAACCTCACGTCTGGGGAGAGGCAAATTAGGATATAGCCCCGGGAAGGTTAACCCGGTCAACAAATGCCCGCAGAAGTCGGATGTGTCGGCCTAACGGGGCAAGAACGCAGCTCTGCTGTAAACAGGCACAACGCAATCACGTTCGAAAAAAAAAAAACTCCGGATGAACGCAGAAGAAGAAGGATATAGCTAGGTAATGATTTAGCACAGCACACACGGACTGATCAAGGTTAGGCCTAAGCTAGTAATGTTTCCTCCACATGTTTATTTATATCATTGTCAATATACCTCTACCCAATACTCATGGGGAAATGTGTTAGGTCCATGCTATTGACTACCAGAAGAAGTGTTAGCTTAGAGGCTAGACTCTCGCCTGCCGCATTGTGGTCATGGGTTTGAATCATCGCCGGGGCGAATTTAAAAAAAAATTATTATTGACTTTGACTGGATCGACCCAGACTTAAATGGGTAACAAAAAATTATTGGGAAGTATAAACAGTCGGCCAGTCTCCGTGGCGAAGGGTTTTGCGGAAGAGGTTCATAATCCCTATTCCCGCGTTCTAAACACAGCTGCGCGCGGTTTGGCAGCAGACCGCGTTGCGTTGGTTTCGCGCTGGTATCGGTGCCGGTCGTTCAGAAAGCGATGGCAAACTACTGAACGTAAACTTGCCAAGAGATCACAGCGGGAAAAATGCTGGTGTTGACTGCGATGTCCTGTAGTAAGGATATGCAAAAAAACAGCGGCCGATGACATATTGACCACATCACCCACTGTGTGGGGGTTGATGTATATGGCTCTAGCACAATATGCCAAATGTGCCTACGGAGCTGTTTGTTTGTTTGTTTGTTTGTTTGTTTGTTTGCTTGTTTGTTTGTTTGTTTGTTTTTGCGCTAGCTCGCTTTGAACTCAACCGTTGTCCATACATACTACTTCTAGTATAGTCTGTTCAGAAATGAATGCCGTCATTCACGATCAATTATTTTGAAAACTGTCTGTTGCATCGTTATGAAATTTTTCCTGCCGTCTTATATTTACCCCCACCCAAGGAATATGTCTTTGATAGGTCCAAAGGCAACTTAAATCATGGAAAGCAGTGACATTTCTTTGATTTTTTGGCGAAAAACTAGTGAATTCACGCTAACAAACTTGTTTTACAGTAGAGCACCTCAATTCGGGTAATGACACAATGCGTATCCAGATTCATATGGGAGTGGATGCAATGCGTATGTAATATAAGAAGAGACAGAATTTACAGAGGCATCGGGTAAATAATGTGGAACCAAAATGGAATTGGACAGGAAAGTAGAAGGAATATATTTCTTACCTTATATTTCATTTCCTTCTTGTTTTTTCAGCTTCTGGTTGATAATATGTACACAAGGAGTCATGTTACCTGGGTGCATTTAGCTTTTTATATGGAGTTCGTAATGGCTTCCAAATAGCTGTGCGTTAATGTGCGTATGGAGTGACCATAGATGATACTGCAATTTAGTCATCATGTATAAATATTTAAGGATCTGTTCAGCTGTCTGTGTAGTTTGTTCATACGTGCACATTGGTGACAGAACTGTATTGAGTCTTCTTGACAGATTGTCTACTCTGCTGTTTACTGTTCAGAGACGGAACATGATTATTACCTGTTTTGCACGACGAATAAAACTGTGAATGTCCCTGTAGTGGTCTTCCTTCTTAACGGCCAAGATGTTGGTTCTCTATTCATTGAAGTTTATAGATTGACTAGCTGATCCGGCCCGGCTTCGGCCAGGCCCTGGCGGGGATCTATCTATCTATCTATCTATCTATCTATCTATCTATCTATCTATCTATCTATCTATCTATCTATCTATCTATCTATCTGTCTGTCTGTCTGTCTGTCTGTCTGTCTGTCTGTCTGTCTGTCTGTCTGTCTGTCTGTCTGTCTGTCTGTCTGTCTGTCTGTCTGTCTGTCTGTCTGTCTGTCTGTCTGTCTGTCTGTCTGTCTGTCTGTCTGTCTGTCTGTCTGTCTGTCTGTCTGTCTGTCTGTCTGTCTGTCTGTCTGTCTGTCTGTCTGTCTGTCTGTCTGTCTGTCTGACCCGGCCCGGCTTCATCCATTCCCTGGTGGGGAGCATCTCATTTAATTCTTATAAGTAGTCAAAAAAAGCTCCCCTTCCAGACTATCTGTCTGTCTGTCTGCCTGTCTGTCTGTCTGCCTGCCTGTCTGTCTGTCTGTCTGTCTGTCTGTCTGTCTGTCTGTCTGTCTGTCTGTCTGTCTGTCTGTCTGTCTGTCTGTCTGACTGATCTATCTATCTATCTGTCTGATCTATCTATCTATCTGATCTATCTATCTGATCTATCTATCTGATCTATCTATCTATCTATCTATCTATCTATCTATCTATCTATCTATCTATCTATCTATCTATCTATCTATCTGTCTGTCTGTCTGTCTGTCTGTCTGTCTGTCTGTCTGCTGGTCTGTCCGTCTGTCAGTCTGTCTGACCCGGCCCGGCTTCGCCCAGCTCCTGGTGGGGAGCATCTCATTTAATTCATATAAGTAGTCATCTAAGCTCCCGTTCCCGTTCCCGACTATCCGTCTGTCTGTCTATCTGTCTGTCTGTCTGTCTGTCTGTCTGACCCGGCCCGACTTCATCCATTCCCTGGTGGGGAGCATCTCATTTAATTCATATAAGTAGTCAAAAAAGCTCCCGTTCCCGACTATCTGTCTGTCTGTCTGTCTGTATGTCTGTCTGTATGTCTGTCTGTATGTCTGTCTGTCTGTCTGTCTGTCTGTCTGTCTCTGTCTGTCTGTCTGTCTGTCTGTCTCTGTCTGTCTGTCTGTCTGTCTGTCTAGCTCTCCGTTGCATAAAATTCAATCCATCCTTTCTCCAATAGTCATC
>OY992877.1:177188858-177523858 GCA_963921405.1 Cepaea hortensis
GTTGTTGCTGTTGTTGTTGGTGTTGTTGTTGTTGTTTTTCAATGCCAGTTGTTTGTCACCGTTGAGGGCTTGCGGAACTAAAAATTCATCACTATGGAATACAAACTGTTGCCATTGACATTGTGCCGATGTTGTAATGTTTAGGGCTTGCAATTCGCCTGAATAGTTGGAGCAAAATATCCCAGTAAGTATGCATGTTGATTAATGTCTGCGATCTGCCCAGACCTTAATCTGTGTCGGACGATTCCAGTAGGTTGATGACTGCTCTCCGTTGCATAAAATTCAATCCATCCTTTCTCCAATAGTCATCTTCCGACATCTTTCAACACATGGTCCTTACATTTTGTCCAGTAACTTTTATCAGTATTTAATAGCGCTGACTGGGTTTGGATATTATTCTTGGATGTAGGCCTACAAGAGATGGTACTTGATACTTTGTGTCAGGTCTTAGTCAGATATTACTGAGCTACCGTATATAACAGTAGACGGTACTACATGCTTTCTGTTAGCGCCGATCGTTGGGCGGCGCTTACCAAACCTGACACCCCATATTGTGCCAACGGCTTCAGGTGGAAGAGCGCAATTGAAAGGGTACAACCCTTACCCTGGTGCGAGGAAATGCAACCTAAAGACAAAGTGTCATGGCAGGGCAGACCAGGCCCTAAGCCTTGGTTGGCGGCTGGTCTAGGATCGAAGCTCCGACAGGCGGACAGTTAGAGCATTGCTTTGCTGATCCGGCAGCTTCTGCAGCTTGTCTTGTTCAAGATGTAGGGGTGTTACCTTTCCTCTGGAGTGAACTAGGCAGGCCGAGAGAGGGATCATGCTGCATGGGCAACACATGATCTCTATATTTTAGCCCAGGCTTTGTGCTATGGAGAGGCAATAACTCCATCCCTTACAAACTATCGTCTGTCAAGACGGCAAGGTGCCAATGAATGACAAGAGATACAGCATGCAGGGCGAGGGACAGAATACAAATTTGAAGAGCACGTGCCTACCCCAGAGTCAACGCAAACACACAACATCCACTGCACAGTGAAATTAAGAAGGTAAAGGGTAGCAGGTTAAAAAGAAGAAAGTTGTGAATGGGCCAAGCCAAGGACATTCTTCAACAGGTGTGTTCACTTGAGCACTTAGAACCCGGCGAGGAGTGGGTACGAATACCAACAGATTTCTGTACGTCCTTTTCAGTTTGCATCCAACAAGACAGAAAATGCAGACAAGAAAATCCGGCTGCCGTGGAGCCGGAATTACAGGCTTTGATCTTCGAGAATTCTTTGGAAGGTGATGCTGTCATTTACACAGATGGGTCAGTCGTTCGACGAATGAGAAGTACAAGGGCATTTACGTCTCAGGCCGGAGGGAGAATTGTGAGGGAAGATTCTGGTGCTTTTACTTTGACCACAAGTAGCCTGACTATGGAAGTCATGGCAGTAAGTAAAGCAATAACATAGCTCGAGGCACAGACTAGGGCGTGTTTCCTTAGTCCCGGGATGGTTAACCCGGTCAACAAATGCCCGCAGAAGTCGGATGTGTCGGCCTAACGGCGCAAGAACGCAGCTTTACTGTAAACAGGCACAACGCAATCACATCCGAAAAAAAAAACCTGGATGAACGAAGAAGAAGAAGTTTCCTTAGTGACTCAATGCGCATGCTCAGGAGGATAGAGATAGGGTGGGTCCGAAGAGAGTGGCTGCTGTCTCTGTTTCGTTTTCGTGCCAGGACATGCGAGTGTACGAGGAAATGAGCGGGCTGACAAGCTAGCAGGTAAGGCTGCCGTGGAAGGAGACCAGTTTGACATTCTGAATGCTCTACGAGAATTAAGACTTTTGCGAGAACCAAGTGTTGACTGTGAATCTACAACCACAGACATTCACTAGGGCATGTTTCCTTAGCGACTTAATAAGCATGCTCAAGAGGATAGAGATGGGGTGGATCCGCAGAGAGTGGTTGCTGTCTCTGGAGCGGTCTCGGCTGGCAAAGATTAGTTTCATCTTTGTGCCAGGGCATGCAGGAGTACAAGGAAATGAGCGGGCTGACAAGCTCGCAGGTAAGGCTGCTGTGGTGGGCGGACGCGCCATGGACCAGGCTGACATTCTGAATGCTCTACGAGAAGTAAGACTTTTGCGAGAACCAAATGATGACTGTCAATCTACAACCATGTCAGACTGCGAGAACAGTAAATTAAAAGAAGTGTGGCCAAACAAGAACACTACACGGGAAGCCAAAGAAAGATTAATAAACCAACACAGAACTGGTGTCGTCAGTTGCTACACGCTGCGGGATTTACCGAGGAGGGGATCCGAGCACTTCTGGACTGAATGGTTCGATGTGCAATGAGGATGATCTGTCGTATAACTAACTAACTAATTAACTTCTTTGTTTCGATACATGGAGTTACTGACAATGGCACTACACAGACACTTATGGAGTGAAATGAAGAGTAAGCTTAACGACCTATTAATAATATATGATAAGTTATTTTGAAAAGCTGAAATATTTGATGATGATGATGACCACCGTGTGTATTACGTATTTCGCACACATCTTTACATGTATTTTATATTATTCGAAGGGAGATTATGTATAGGAACGTTGGCGAGTTTTGGGCGACTTTTTAAATACAATTTTGGCTTAAACATTTGGCAATGTTCTGGCAACGCTAACACCTCAACCACAATTCTTTGAGACATCATGGCGGACATGGAGGCGATAGACGCTATGGGTGACGATATTCCGGAGGATTCAGAAATGAATTCCAACATGGATGAAGATGAAAACTATAATAATAACAAACATGAACATTCGGTGAACAACGATAATGCTAACACTAACAGCCACCACGGACCAGGCATTGGAAGTAACGATGACTTGGGAATGGGAAATCACCCACTGGGTCATGACATGATGAGCATGGGAAGTGTCGTTAACGAACAAGGCGATATTGATATGCGTGTAATGGATAGTGGAATGCAGAATGATCCATTCAAATTCAACAGATTTCCAGGCCCCAGAGGGCGAGGAGGCTTTATGGGATTACGAGGACCTCCAGGTGGTCCAAGAGGGTGAGTTGGTTTTTATTGTTATTAATTAAAATAATAAATAATAAAAAACGCTACCGCTTTTTTTTCCCGTTAAAAAGGCCGTATGGTATGTATTCGTTGGTCGCTATTGATTGACCTGTTTTCGGCTGCAACTGCACAGTTTGTTAATTGTGTTTGTTTCACAAAAACACAGATAACAAGAATAAAAAAGGTAGAGGTTATGATGCTAAGTTATGTTATACTTCGAAGGGCCGAATGTCAGACGGGCCTGCGTGCCCAATTTGTTATCCTTTCCCTTTGAAAATAAAGCCGGTTCCTTCGTTCTTCATTTCTTCCTGATCGCCAGGGAACATAGTCAAAGGCCCTCACCTCTACCATCTCACTCCAAGCCCTTTGTTATTGTTAACTATGTAGACTTGTTTATGATTGGTTGGATTTTACTGCTAAAGTTTGAGGTAGCGAGTCCTATGCCAACCTTCCTTAGTTGCCCCTTATGGCGTACATGGAAGGTTATGTTACAGTGATGGCTCTGACATTTTTCTTTTCTTCCTTTCTTATGGGTCCCTGTAACACACATAATTCACCTATAATAATGCTATATCTAGGTGTATGCATACGAATATCAAAGTGTCTATTCATAGCGCACTATTTATAAACAAAGTGTTTATACATAGTTAACTGTCCCGGCTGGTCACGTGATTTGCCAAGTCATGTGACTTAACATAAGTTTGTGGCTATATTATACATTTTCGTAGATTGGAAAACGTGTCGTCAGTAGCATAGTTGGTAGTGTCCCTGCCTGATGGGCGGGAGCTCGAAGTTCGTTTCCTTGCCGGACATTTTTTTTTTTTTAATTGTTCAGCAATTAATTAGGTCAAATGTCAATCGTTCGTTTCCTTGCCGGACAATTTTTTAAAAAAAATTGTTCAGCAATTAATTGGGTGAAAGTCAATCCTCTATCTCTTTGGGTATTTAGAATTGTGTTATTTAAAGTGAGTGTAAGTTAGTTAGTTAGTCTTTCCTCTTGAGCCCTGACTTTACTGGACTTAAGTATCAGTACAGAGCAGGGTAGGTGGTCGCTTCTATAATCCCCAAGGACACTCCATTTTATGTATGATGCCGCCTCTTTTGATACAAGTGCCAGGTCGATGGCCGTGTCAGGGTGCCCCGGTCTCATTGCCTGCCTAGTTGGTGTCCCATCATTTAGACAGATAACATCCGTCTCAAGCGAAGCCTCAGCAAGAGCAGTGCCCTGCGTGTTCTCTCCCGACCTGCCCCACTCTTTGGAGCGTGCGCTGAAGTAACCACATAACATAACAGATAGGTAAATGAAGAACAAGTTGAGCTGGGTTGAGTTAAGAACCGACATCACTGCACTCAGGACATTCCCATACGTGCTCCGTCCCCTCGTTCAACGGCCAGCAAAGAGTCATACTACTAATCGTTCCCACCGCTATCCGATTAAAAGTTCTCCTAATCTTTCCTCTCAGTTTTGAGATTCTTCCAGAACCCCTGCCGATGCCCCACAATCTTATTCTTTCCACATATGGGTTCTCAATCTATTCTCAATCATTCTACATGAAACATTCATTTCTCCACCTTGCTAAGCATACACTTTGAATCCGTAATGAATACAACGTGTGTTGCAGCTAGCCACCGGAATGCCGCCGTTACTGCCTCCACCTCCATTCACCACCCAGGAGTAATAGTACAGGGGTTAGAAGTCCAGGAACCCATGCGCAATGCAACCTTACGCTCATAAGGGACTGCCACAACCCATCTAACAAGGCAAGGGCAGACCTCCATGTCCAACAGTGTGTTTCTTAACCGATCATACCTAACCCTGTTTATACTCATCCTCCAGGTACCTGGGGTGTCCACTAAACCTCTCAACCAATCCCAACTCTCTCTGCTTATGCAAGATTCCCCACTCACATATATATTTATCAGGTTCCAGCTGTATCGGCCGATTTGTATCCGCATTCCCTGCACCTCTTTACTCTCCTGACCCCACCCACTCATATCCAGTATTGAATGCTGTAAACCGTCCTTGACCACCAGAGCCTGTCCATGTCTTCCCTGTCCAGTTGGGTATGATGTAACATGTATAGCCAGGGCACTTAAAATAGTTCGTATTCAGTTCCTGTAACATCAAGACATCAAAATCGTAGACCAGTTTCTCCAGTATTTGTCCTCGTTGCTTTGCACTACGGCAATTCCAATACCCAACCTATACATTTTTGAGTCCCAAACGATTCGTTTTCCTTCTACCCCTTCTGGCTCCAGCTCTCTTCTTCCTTTTCCTTCCCCCCTCTCCCCTACCTCTTCTCCTCCGCTTCATTCTCTCCCCGCTGGCTGTTGTCAAAAGTATTGAGCTTAAAGCACGTACTCCGTTGCTTCAGCGATAATTCTTTGTATTATTCATAGTTGGTTAGGTAGGTGGGTAGTTAGACACGAAAGTGGTTAAGTAGGCAGGTAGGTGGGTTGTTAGACAGATAGATGGTTAGATAGGCAGATATGTGGGTAGGTAGTTAAGTAAGCAGGTATGTGGGTAGCTAGGCAGGTAGGTGGATGAGTAGGTACGCAGGTAGATGGGTAGCTAGATCCAACCCGACGCTCGCTCGTCGATCATGTGTGTTCCACCATGCCAATTCATACATCTCTTTCAACCTCTCCCTGCAATACTCTGAACAGGCAGGTTGACCGGCCGAGAGAGAGTCAGTCAGAGATACAGTCAAATAAACAACGGATATATAAACTGGCAGACAGATAGTCAGACACACGCACACATACACACAGAGAGTCAGCCAGACATACATATGGAAAGACAGACAGTTTGTTAGACAGAGATTCAGATAGACATATATACAAATTGAAAGTCAGACAAATAGGCTGACAGAGAATAAGAAATCAGGCAGGCTGCCAGACGGATGGACAGACAGGCGGGCATGTAGAGAGACATACAGACAAGTGGACATATAGAGAGGCATACAGACATCTCTCTTTCTCTCTCTCCTTCTCTGTCTCCCTCCCCCTCTCTCTCTCTCTCTTTCTTGTCTTTATCACTTTTTTTTATGTCTTTCAATACATCTTTCTCGTATCTCTGTCTCTCACACTATCTTCATTATCTATCTCTCTCCTCTCTCTTTTCAACCTGCTTCACATATACCAGGTTTTCCTGCACTTTATATGTGTAGCATTTCCTTGTTTATTTGTTAATTCATGAGGCCAGTCAGTCAAAAGCCTGGTGTTTGTATTGCCTAACGACCCTAATCATGCCTCTCTGAGGTCTCGCATATTACTGTCAGCTTGGACCAGAATTATCAAGGCATAAATTGTAGGTCGGTAATGTAAACAAAGATGGATGCCTGTAAACAGTAAGTGTTCAGAAACGCAAGTTAACAATTCTTAAACTCGCCTGGGACACAATTATTTGTAATGGGGATACCAATCTGGAAAATTATTCTTGATATTTAAACAGCCATGCTTCAACTATGTATAAAGTATCGATTCATAGCACACTATGTATACACAAAGTGTCTATTCACAGCGCACTATGTATAAACTCTAAAAAAAAATTATTTAGAAAAAAAAATTGTTTAGATTAAATTTCTCTTAACAAAATTATGAACAATATTGTTGAACCTGAGGACAAAGGAAATCAAACTACCAAACCAAAAGTAGCAGTATCTCATCATTCAAGTCTAACCCTACGTCAGTGATAAGTTAAAATATTAATTACTATTTTGTTGCTTTATTTGTCTCTGAATTTTACAAATAATAAAAGAGGAAGTAACATTTTGTTGGCTTGCAGACTTGTCACAGGCAACACCTTACCTATCATGTTTTTTTACCTCTGGAAGGTTAACCCGGTCATCAAATGCCTGCAGAAGTCGGATGTGTCGGCCTAACGGCACAAGAATGCAGCTCTGCTGTAAACAGGCACAACGTAATAATGTCCGAAACAATTCTCCGGATGAACGCAGAAGAAATGTTTTTTGCTAGCCTAGCCCTTTGCAGCACATGATATTCTCTGCCACAATCAGTATTCAAAACAATCTGTGTTATGCAGATTAAAATGACACAATACCAATACAGTAGTGAGTCCCATCGTGCCATTACCGGAAATGAAAAAAAAAAGGTGATATACGGAGTCACCTAGCGGTGACTCACCTTGTCCTGGAAAACGCTATCTAATTTACCATGCATTCTTTCGACGTCATTCATTCATTCAAATCTCACGTGACAATAACACACGTCATCCGGGGTTTTCCAGGAAAAGTATGCCTAATATTCCGTGCACAGCGATTGGTTGAAATCTTCGTGACCTTTTATATAAATAGCATTATATTTTATACTTACCGTAATTAATTTTATTTTGGTGTTCTAAATCGAATTAAATCAATTATAGATGTATATTTGAATTCTGCATACAATTTTAAATATATCTGGAAAGTTTCATCGCTTTATTCGCTGCCGGGTGGATGTAAACAACATTTTCTGCGAAGATGTGTGTTTTGCTCTTTGCGCATATATATCGGACTGGCATGTGCACTTTGTAACACTATTCTGGTGTTGCAGATAGAATTAATTCATTTATAGATGTATTTTTGAATTCTGCATACAATTTTAAATATATCTGGAAAGTTTCATCGCTTTAATCGCTGCGGGGTGGATGAAAAACCATTTTCGGTGAAGCGTGCCTTTGTGAATGGAGAAACGCATGGCCATGCGCCATGGTTTCTGTGCATGCGCAAGTCGATCGAAGTGGCATGTACACTTTTCACTTTTCAACACTCAAAACGTGCAATCTGACCTACTAAAGTTAAAGAGAACAAAAGTTTAAAGATTATTAATTTATTTGTATACTTGTACTATCTTTTAATCATTTAACATGACGGAACATATTTTTGAAGTACGTTTTCATAATCCGCCTATGACCCGTTGGTTGAGACCAACCTCGCACGCGGAGACAAATGAAAACGCACACCGAACCGTAAATAATTTTTTTCTGGCGCTTGCAATAGAAAACCATCAATTGTAGATGGATCTTTGAATTCTGCATCAGATTTTTCAGAAATTTGGAAAGTCTCATCGCGAACTTGCTTTAATTCTGGTTGAAAAACAGTCGAAAATATTACAATCATGAAACCCAAAACGGCGGCTTGACTATATAAGTATTTTTGTGACAGAAGTATTTTTGTGTATTTTTGTGGAACAATCATTGTGTTCTCGTTAGCATAGTCATAAGCAGTCCGCCTTGCCAAGCGGGAGACCTGGGTTCTCTTCCCGGCTGGGCATTTTTTTTTTTTTTTTTTTTAAACTTTTTCACAAAATGATATAATAGATACTATTATAATAGATATAATAGAAACTATTAAACATTGTGAACTAAAATATATAGAACTAAGAAGCTGGAAGTTTGTGAATAAAGTGTGCTCTATGGATCTGTGCAAACTGACGGCTGCCAGGGATCGCATCCCACAGGCAGCGGATTGATCGCGTATATCAGAATTGATGAATCCAATAGATGTCTTTGGTTAATGTGAATTTTATTTGCCATATAAAGTATTGCCCCTGAATCAGCATAGTTTCATCACTAAACTTGCTCGAATTGTGGTTGAAAAACAGATTTTCTGCGAAGATGTGACTTTGTGAATTGGAAACCCACGGTCATGACGGCCGCCGAATATCGATTGCGCTACACTTTTCAACACACAAAACGTGCGATTTGACCTACTAAAGTTAAAGAGAACACAATTTTAAAGATAATTAATAATTTATTTGTATACTTGTACTATTTTTTAATCATTTAACATGACGGAACATATTTTTGAAGTCAGTTTTCATATGACCGTTTGAGACAATCTCGCACACGCACACCCATTCGAGGAGGTGACACACTGGAGAGCTACACTTATGGGTGAATAGCATGAAAAATCGCAACTCACCTCACCTTCACAAAATTGTGAATATCTTCACTTAGAAGTGACATACAAGCATCATTGAGGTACCATTAGATTTTGAATTTCAAGGCCTATCTTCTGTGGCCGTCTCATTAGTAAATACTTAAATTAAAATCGTCATAGGACTTGCTACAATACAGTATTGTGTCATTTGAATCTGCATAACACAGGTTGTTTATAAGTCTTCAACTAGTATTCCTGGTTTATCTTTGATCTCTTATTTTTATTTTGTGTACAGAGATCTGGTGATGCAACACATGTACACATTCTAAAACTTATCTTATGTCTTGCTTGCTTTATCTGTTTATTCACTTCATATGATATATAATTGAAGTATGCGCCTGACAAAAAGCAGCAACATATGCCAGGCAACAAATTGTGCAACCTATTGTTTATTGCTTCTTTGTTTTAATTCACTAAAGGAATACATTGTTTTGAATTACTTTCTTCTGTTAATTCAGTTCTTTCTCCATCGTGTAAATCTCTTATATATTCATTAGCATCTACCACCATTAATACATTTCCTGTCTTTAATTTGAAAAAATTCAGTATTTAAGTATTTTTGTCTGCCTGTTAAATCACTGACTTGTTTGCATATTTTGTGCATCGTTAATATAATTCACTTTTCTTGCATCATTAATTTAACAAATTTTTCCTTTTTGTTTTTCGTATAGTCTACTGTCATTTTTAATTTTTCTATTGTCCACCACAGTCATCTATTACCTCTTAGCTTTTTGTCTTCTTTCAAATAGTATCTTTTTTGCTGTTTGATGGATGGAATTTGTCAACATTTCTCACTGTTCATTTTTCATGCTTTGTTTTTGTGTTATAGACATTGTGTTGCATGTTTCTCAAATCTTTCTATCATTCTTGAATTTATTATTTTTAAAATCTTACTTTAATTTGTCCACAATGGGATGTGATCAATGTTGGGCATTGTTATTACATTTATCAACACATTTGTTTGTGTGTTATTATTTTATTTTTATCTTTTTCACCTTATCTTTTTCATTCCTAGTATATCAGATTTCATAATTTCCATTTCTTTTACATTTTTCAACTTTCTATTTCTGCCAGTGTCCTGACATTCCAAGTGCCTTTTCTAAATTTGTTGGTTGTGGTTTTGCCACCCATAGCTTGATGATGGTCTGATATCACCCTTAGCCCTTCATCAACCCTACTGGACAACTATTAATCCTAAGACAACTATTAATGTTGTTCTCTTGCTCTGATCAGCTTTGAATATTAAAAACTTGGGAAGAGAATGTGATGGTTTCCCCTTCACTTCCACATCCTTGCAGAAGTAGTCCCACTGCTTTTTACACAAGTTTCTGACTGTCAGGACAGTTGAGCATCATGTTATAGAGATATCCACTTGTATCAGTGGATTTGCCACACAACTTCATTGCCCATCCTAAACACCCAGAGGTGCATTTAGGAGTTTCCCTTTGTCAGGTACAAGACCATGTTGGTCTTTCTTGTATTCTCCAGTACTCTTAGAAGTCAACACAGCATCTTCTTCTTTTGCCTGTTAACCCCGATTGGCGCATGGCCCTCAACCAACTCATGCCAAGCCATCTTATCTTTGCTGTCTGCTGTAGCTCCTTCCTTGTCCTATCCATATAATTCATCTCTAATCTTATGTTTTTTTTTTATTTGCCGCTCGTTCACTTTGAACTCAAGTGTAATTGTAGTCCATACACATGCTACATCATCTAGTGCACAGGACTGGTGTTTGCTTGTGGATAAGCTCTCCCTATTACAAATGTTTTTCACCATCAGATGAATGCACTCTGACTTCTTAGGTACTTTTAGTTTACAAGTCAAGGACGGGAAGTCAACATGTTAGCAACACTGACCACTGTAGGGGTTGAATCCACTACTCTGGCATCAGCATGCTGAATGTTGAACAAGTTCTCTTATCCATTGGGCCATACTGACCTGCTCTTCTCCATATGTTTTTATGCCTCCCACTATTTCATTCACCTTATGGGTTTCAGACAAGGGATTGTCTAGTTAGACATACCTCAGGTTTTCTTAATATGTGGCCTATCCTGTGCCAGTGTCTTTTCTATACCTCTTATTTCAATAGTGTTTGTTTAGTTTTCTCTACAAATTTCTATGTTGGTGATTCAGTCATACCATTTTAGCCCCACTATTCTGCATAGGCATCAATTAATGAAGGTTTATAGTTTACTAATAATTCACCATGTTTCTAGTCCATACAGTAGTACTGACTTAACATTGGAGTTAAATATTCTTAAGTTTGGTTGTTAAGTTTAACTTCCTTTGACTTCCACTAGTGTCCTAGTGTAATAAAAGCTGCTCTTGCCTTTTGTATTCATATTTTATCTCCATGTTTTCCTCCATGTTTGTCTGCATTGCTTCCTAAATAGATTTCTGATTCTGCCTCTTGAATGCTTCACAAAGCAAAATCGGGTTTATTTGCTTGGTTTAATCTCATTATTTTTGTAATTCGGTTAATCTTAAATGATTTTATAACAAGTTTGCCACGTTGTTCAGTTTTATTTTAAAGAAATCTCAAATAAGATTACTTGCAGTTTCCCATTCTTTATAGTAGTTGCGTGCTGAATTAACTATTTGTTAATGTAAGATTCCTATTTACATGACATTTATTGTGCTGTTGACTTCTTGTTTTTAGCCTTTCTTCCGATCAGGACTTAACATTGCTTAATTATTCTGTGTTATTTTGCTATTATTGTTGATTTTAAGTGAGTTATATTCTTCTATCTTTTCCTATGTCTATGCTTTTAGGCCTTATTTGTTTCCATTGTTAAGTTAATGTTCTTCTTTCGTTCGCTTGAAATATGTCTATAACTGCAATGTTGTCTCTTGTATGAATTTAACTGTCTTTTTTAGTTCGCACAGCGGTCCATAGAGTTTATCTTCCACTGTCGTCTCTCTAGGCCAGAAGGTCTGCCTAGATATGTTATACTTTGGGCATGTGCTCTGCTGTCTGTGACGCCAATCCACATGTGCACATGGCTGTTTCACCAATTTTGAATTTTGTATACACGTGGTTGCGTAATCTATTGTGTTCTGTTCTGAGGCGCAGAATAATGACTTGTTCTGGTCTGTCCATAATGTGATAGTCATCTTGAGCAGGTTTTGGTGGCTTTCTGACTGATTTGATCATTCTTTTCTTTTGGTGGTATGTAACGGGTACATGAGGCTGTTCTTCTTTGGCTCCTTCCTTAGCAAATTGATCAGCTCTGTCGTTTCTGGGTACTCCACAGTGGGATGGTACCCACTGTATGGTGACCTTACGCTGACTGCTAAGTTCAGAAAGTAGTGTCCTTAGAACTGGCAATTTCCCAGACAGGAGCGCCTCGAGTACTGATTTTGCATCTGTCAATAGCACCACAGGTTGTGTACCATTGCTGGTATTTAGTAATTTCTCTGTTTCTATCTTGATTGCCTCAATTTCAGCATCATAGTTATGGCAGTACTTTCCTGTCGGTACTCTGGCTGTGTCCCTAGTATTATTTGGGTATTCTATGTACACTCCCGCTCCTCCATTTTGAACAGCATTTTGTGCTGACCCATCTGTGTAGACTCGGATCCAGAGGTCCTGTGGGTATTCTTCATCAAGGAAGCTGAGAGTGGCTGTTCTGCACTGCACACTGTTCTATTCTTCCTTGTCAAATATTCCTCTCACTTTTGTCTGGATTTGTAATGATAGTCTATGTTCATCTTTCCATGGAGTTCGCTCTGGAATAGTTGTTAGGGGGATACCAACTGTGGGCAGATCGGTGGTTTCTCTGCAGAGTCGTTTGGCATGGGGGATAAAACTACTTCTTTTCAACCGCCCCATAGCTAGGTTTTCAAATCTGTTCTTCATAGGGTGGCCTGGCAAGCTGAGGAACTTTTCTGCTTGTATTAGTGTTTTCATATCTCTGCGCTCTCTCAGAGCTTGTGACCTCCCCATCTTCTCCATTTCCACTATAGGGATTGATCTCATCCCTCCTGTGGTGACTCTAAGTGCTTAATTTTGCACATTGTCCAGCTCTTGTAGTTTGGTTTTTGATGCCGAACACCACGCAGTTGATCCGTATTCCTGGTGTGGTCGTATGCTCTGTTGATAATCTTTGCCAAGTATTTTCCCCACTGGCTCCCCATGTGGTTCCACTTAGCTTTCTCAGGATGGCTATTTTCCTTCTGGCTTTTGCTACTGCTTTGTTGTGCTTTCTCCATGTCAGCCTGCCATCAAATGTTACTCCAAGGTATGTTGGTTCTTGATCTTCTCTTAGGGGTGTTCCGTTTATCTGGATCATCCCTGCCTTTTGTTTTGGAGAGACGGTAAATACAGTGGTGCTGCACTTGTCAGTGTTTATGCTGATACACCATCTATTTGCCCATGCAACAAATGCATCTACAGCTCTTTGTAGCAATCTGGTGGCCACTGATGCATGTTCATTTGTGCTACATAGAACCATGTCATCGGCGTACATTGCCGCTTTAATTTCATGCAGTAGATTAGCAACAAGATCATTGATGAAGATTAGAAAAAGTATGGGGGACAAGACTCCGCCCTGGGGAACACCGTGACGCAGTAGTATTTTCTTGCTCTTGAGTCCGGCTATCTGCACTCGGGCTCATCTGTTGTGCAAGTATGCTTTCACACATTTGTACATTCTTCCATTGACTTTGCAGTTTCTCAGTTTCTTCATCAGACCTTCTTTCCAGACTTTGTCAAAGGCTTTCTTCAAGTTAATGTTATTTATCATGTTTCTCATTAACAAAACAACTGAGGTAGAGTTAGTCGTCTATCAGAAACTGTTGCTGCGGTGTGAGATGTAAAGTCTTCACATTTTCTAGGCCAAGGTATAATGAAATGGGGTGGAAAATTTCCTTCCCAGGAATGTCTCAGCACTACCATCCCTTCCCAGAACAACAGTGGTGCCCAGAAACGGTATCCATACACTTTAACAGTTCTGACCATTGCTGTGTGGCCGACAAGGCGATCAAATAGTGCGCATCTCACGAATGTGATCGTAACACATTGGAAAACTGTCTCATCTTCCAGTTGGGTTCACTGTCTCCTCAAGGCCTCAATGTCCAACATAGTTTCATTTAACTTCCAACACACACACACACACCCCCCCCCCCCCCCCCCCCATCATCCCCGCAGTTGTATAGCCTGCTAGAAAAAGGTGGTCGCATGTCCTTTACAGCACGTCACAGTTAACCCCAGTGTTACTTTTGCTGTTTTGGCAAGTTTGCGTTCAGTGGCTTGTCATTACTTTCTGAGCGACTGGCACTCATGACATTCTATGCAAACCAGTGCAGGGTGGACTGCATTCAAAGCGCCCACAGCTATGTTTTGAATGCAGTATGCAAAATTGCAAACTACACCTTTGCCACAGAGCCTGCTATAGTTCACTGCTAATCCCCATTTTACCGTTCGCTCACATGGGCGTCCTCCATCCCTCTCATTGGGCAGCTAAGCCAATTCATGAGCTTATAACGTCACTGACCTTTAGCCAATCGACCCGCTTGAACCATACATCCGGTTCTTTCCATCCACATCAAATGGTAAGCGCTTAAGACGCATTCAACCAAACAAGGATTTAGATAAATAGCCTTTGTATTTTCATGTAATGTTTATCATGTAATTGTGTGTCGGTTTGTGTCTATTTGTTCTGATCTGACAAAAGCTTTAGCCGCAACGTCCATTTTGTTTCTTGTAATCGTGTTCTAGTAAAGCTCACAATCTACTTCTTATTTTTTTGGTGATTCGTTCATTCCTTTCCAGGCATTTCTCAGCACTACCATTCCTTCCCAGGCATTTCTCATAAAATTCTGAAAACTATCTGGTACCTATGTTATGAGGCTGGGTCGACATCCATAGTCATACAGGGCAGGACAGTGATTCTGCTGTTGCTGGGGATTACACCGCCCAGTCTTGCTAAACAAGTACATGAACCACAGTACCAGTGGGTCTCTCATTTAAAATGTTATGAAATTTAAAACTTGCTCATACTAAGAGAATAGTTACATATTGTCTCATCTGTAGTATAACATATTTTGCTGATTATAGAACAAACTAAATTACAGTGTTACTTAACTCTTCACTGCTTTTATTAGAAGACAACGACTTGTGTTACATATGTAAACTTAGATATCGGAAGTCTCCGTGGCGAAGTGGTCAAGCCGCCTGCCTCGTCCAAAGGTTGTTGGTTAGATTCCGGACATCTTTCGGTTCACGTGCGCATTTTTTTGGGAGACTCCTGGAGCTATGGAGTTCATGCTTTGTGCGACGCTTTTGGCAGGTCGCCCTACGGAAAGAGACCCAGCCATATACGATAAATCCCGGTGCAATGAAGTTGATCCTCTCGACTTTTAAGACTTTATTTAAATGTTAACTTAGAGCATAGATAATGTATTTATATAGCATATCCTTTTTAGCACTTTGGGTTGTAAAGATGTTTATGGTTTCATAGAAACAAAATATGCAGCATATCAAGTTTTGTTGGGGACTTGAAGGGCAAATAAACTCATTAAAGAATTATTTAAAAAAAAAAAAAAAGAGAGACAGTGCTTTAGTTTGAACTTTAATCAACAATTGAATGTCTTAAAATCTGATATTTCAGTGTTGGGGTAGTTGGATATAGATATATGGTAGAGGTAAAAGAAAATTATTAGTTAAATTTTGGAACGTTTATTAACAGGAGAAGATAGGGAGCAAGCAGTCGTTTAACTAGGATTATGTTCTGTCAGTCATGACTCTGGACTTTAGTTTAGTTGATGGATCAACATCACGGCACACGGGTGTAACCCATAAGTGCTCCGTTCTCCTAACTCAAACCTTAGTCTGGAGAAACTCAGCTCAGTGCACGAACTCCGTAGCACCGGCGAGGATCCTGAAATACTTTGGGTAGATATTTAACTCGAAATTTTGCCCGGGCAGCGCCGCTAGGCTACTCTTTTTCGATTTCCAACTGCCAAGGGATTTTTAACGTGTGCAACAATACACACAGGTGTCCGATCTCACTACCCAGAGACCAGGGGAAATTTTATTACTAGAAGTTCACGTGAAATAAATCCCAGTCCTCACTGGGGCTTGAACCCAGGACCTCCAGCACTCGAGGCGGACACCATACCTCGAGGCCACGCATCCCCCATATATATATATATATATATATATATATCTGGATATATCAGGACTTTTAATCCCCGGTAGGGCAAAGACCTTATCGATGGAGTTTGAAATAAAAATCATAGCTGATTCACTGCACTGATTGCTGTAGTGCAGAAACCTTTAATCCAGCCTTTGTAAAATCCACCTGACAACACCAGCAGTAAACCATTTCTTAGACACAATAAAAATTGAGGTTGTGTTCAGATTTGTTAACATTGTCCTACTGTTTGATAAGATGTATATAAAATTTAAAACACACTGACCAATAAAAAGTTATTGAAGCGAGAAAAAGTGTTGAAGTGCTACATAGAACCTGTACTTTTGTATGGATATGAAGCGTGGACAATGAGCAGTCAAGCTGAAAAACAGCTGATGGCTGTGGAAATTTGGTTTCTGAGGAAAATGCAAAGAATACCATGGACAGACAGAAAAACCTATGAACAAGTCCTTCAAGAAACAAATGAAGATCGTAAACTGATTAGAGTCATTAGACGTAGACAGTCAACAATTTTTGGACATGCTATGAGAAGAAATGACTTAGAGAACTTGGTGACGACTGGCAAGATCGAAGGGAAGAGACCAAGGGAAGACAAGAAGTAAATACCTGGGTGGCTTGGCTACGTGGCATGGTCTAAACAGGAACACGGAGCTGATCCACGACTCTGGTGATCGGGTGAGATTGCAGAACATGACCGCCCACGCTTATCGGCATGGCACATGATGGATGGATGGATATAAAATTAGAGATTGTGTTCAGATATTTTAACACTGCCCTACTATTGCTAAGATTTGTGTAATAATTTGAGATTGTGTTAAGATTTGTTAACATTGTCTTACTGTCATTAAGATGTGTTGTTGGGCTAGAAAGAAAAGGGTAACATTTTACTGTTGTGGTTTAATATATTTTTTTAATGACTTCTATTCTTTCTCTCTAGAATGCCACCATTTGGACGTCCTCCTCTAAACAGATTTGGAGGTCCACGGGGACCAATGGGAATGCGGGGCCCACCAATGGGAATGAGAGGACCGCCTGGAATAAGGGGGCCACCAAGAGGCCCTCCATTTGCCAGGCCTCCCTTTGATCCAAACTTTAGGCCTCCAGGTATGGGACATAATCAAGGAATGCAGGGACCTAATATGAATGGACCATCAATGAGCGGTCCTCAAGGAATGGGCCCAGGTGTAGGACCTGGTGGACCAGGCATGGGACCTGGCGGACCTGGAATGGGCCCAGGTGGGCCTGGGATGGGACCTGGTGGGCCTGGGATGGGACCAGGCGGGCCAGGCATGGGACCTGGTGGACCAGGCATGGGGCCTCATGGAATGCCTTCTAATATGGGACCTCAAGGAATGGTAATAATTTATTTTTAATACTAAAACAGTTTCTGTTCTTCTGCCTTTTATCTCTCAGTGAGGCATAAGTCCCCAAGCTACAATGCCAGGCCCTCAAAACCTTTGCTGCCAAGCCCTCATTTCCTTTGCCATCTCCTGCAGCTCCGCCCATACTCTCCCCATATCTGTTTGTAGTTCTCTTCCCCATGTGTTGTTAGGTCTCCCTCGATTTCTTTTGGTCTATGGGTTCTAGAGAAAGAATTTGCTAGTTACACTATTAGCAAGATCCAGTGCCACCTCTTTGTTCTCTTATATTATTTTAGTCCTTCTATTCTGTGCAGGCATCAGGTAATGCATGTTTGTAGTTCATTAGTAATTGTTTTACTTATTCTGCATGTTTCAGATGTATACAACGGAGCTGATTTGACATTAAAGTTAGATATTCTTAGTTTGATACTAGATTTAATTTGTCTTGACTTTCATAAATTTCCCTGTACTATGAAAAGCTCCTCCTTTCTTTTTGTATTCTTTTTTTTTTAATTTTCTCTGTTTGGTACCTTATCCTTATCTACATTGCTATCTAAATGTATGTATGATGAAAGTGATGGAGGAAAAGAAAAGGCACTTTGTCTCATGTTTTAAAATAATCCAATCATCTGAAGTAATTACAGCTTATTTGTTAGTAAAGTTGATACAGTATGGATTAGTCTGTTTTATTTGTTTATGATATCATGTTTTTAGTTTGCATGGCCTTTGTACATTGTATTATCACATTAAATGTAACCATTCTTTTCTTTTTCCCATTGTCTAATCCCCATGTGAGATAATACTGATAGACAGTGTGTTCGCATGTAAAATATTTAAGTCATATGTCATTTTCGGGAGTAAACCCTGAGGACAAATCCGGAGATGGAGTCCCTAAGGCAGTTCCATGTTGTAAACAACATAGTTCTGGCAACTCCTGCGACGGCACCGATGCCAAGTTGCATTGGCTACTGCCTTTCCCTTAGTCAACATCGGCGACGTGGAGAGGGGGAACTGGCTACTGGGCAACAGCTGGTTCTCCGATTTCCATTGCCCAGGCTTGTACCCTGAAGAGGTCGCTTCAGCACAGCGTAAAGCAGTGACACAACATGGGAAGCAGCATTTACCGGTTATAAGTCTTAATGCACGATTGGCGCAGAGCAAGGCGCCAGGGGCTACTTCCGACGGTGGGAGAGATCATCGTATCTCCCAAGACAGCTACTGCTTGCCTAAGCTGGGCATCCCCCACTAAATAAGGTGCTGTCTCGCCACGGTTCATCTGCTCCTAAGGGTGTGTGGGGCTTAGGGGGAAAATCCTGACACATGAACCGCAATCTATACACCTAGCAACAAGAAAAAAAAAAAAAACTGGCCCTAAGGCTGGGAACATGGAACGTAAGAACCGTGACCCTTGGCATCTCAGATGATCTAAACGAGATTGTGGATGCCCGCAAAACTGCAGTGATAAACAACGAACTACTCAGACTGGAGATAGACATCTGGAAACATCAAAGAGAGGGACTTCACTTTCTACTGGCATGGCAAGCTGCACGGAGAAACCAGGGAGCATGGAGTTGGCTTCACTATCAGAAACAAGCTGCTTAATTCCATCATACCAACAAGTGATGGCACTGAAAGAATACTGAAGCTCCAACTCCAGACAGAGGCGGGCCCAGTTAGTATTATAAGTGTTTACGCCCCAACACTAACTGCAGCACCAGAATTTAAAGACAAGTTTTATAACGACCTTAGCCAAGAAGTCAGTGAAACACCAGAGAAACATCTTTTTATCCTGGGGGATTTCAATTCCAAGGTTGGCTCCGACCACACATCTTAGCCTTCATGTCTAGGACAGTTTGGCGTTGGGAAGATCAATGACAATGGGTGTCTCTTGGAATTCTGCAGCCACCATAATCTGTGCGTGACCAACACTTTCTTTGACACGAAACCTCAACACAAGGTGTCACGGAGGCACCCCAGATCGAAGAACTGGCACCAACTCAACCTAGTGCTCACTAAACGCAGCAATCTCCGTAATGTACGGCTGACTCAACAGCTATCATAGTGCTGACTGCGACACCGACCATTCACTCGTCTCCAGCAAGGTGAAGATAAAGCCCAAGAGAATCTACAGAAGCAGAACAGAAGGAAGACCATGCATTGACACCAGCGGCACCCAAAACAAAGAGAAGGTCAACACATTCACGCAGGCTCTATCGGAGCCACTGCCTGGCCCCACAAACGGAAATGCCACCGAGAGATGGAGTCATTTTCGCGACACCATCTACAATACAGCTCTATCAACATTTGGCAAGAAGCAAACTAAGTCAACCGACTGGTTTGAAGTACACTCTGAAGAGATGCTTCCAGTCCTGGAGATAAAGAGACATGCATTCTCAATGTATAAAACATCACCTTCAGAGAAAACATTGCAGGCATTGCGAATGGCCAGAAATAGAGTACAACAGATGGCAAGAAGATGTGTGAACAGGTACTGGCTACAGCTCTCTGCACAAATTCACACTTCTGCAGACACTGGAAATATAAGAGGAATGTACGAGGGCATCAAGCAAGCAGTCGGTCCATCAAAAAATAAGATGGCTCCTTTACGATCAACACAGGGGGTAATCATAAAACATTGAGTGAAACAAATGGATCACTGGGTAGAACACTACTCAGAGCTATATTCAGTGGAGAACACTGTCAGTGAAGAAGCTCTGGAAGCCATTGATCAACAGTCCGCCCTTCCTCACAGAAATCAGCGAAGCACTAGACTCTCAAATCCGACAAGGCACCTGGAAAAGATAATATTCCACCTGAAATTTTAAAATGTAGCAAAGAAACAATCATCCCAGAACTGTATGCAATATTTCAGCTCTGCTGGAAAGAAAAATCAATACCACAAGATATGAAAGATGCAAACATTGTTACCCTTTATAAAAACAAAGGCGACAGAAGCGACTGCAACAACTACCGCGGCATTTCCCTACTCAGCATTACAGGCAAGATCTTTGCTCGAGTAATCCTTAAAAGGTTACACATTCTTGCTGAAAGAATCTACCCCGAATCGCAGTGCGGATTTAGAACCAACAGGTCCACCATCGATATGATTTTCTCACTCCGGCAGCTCCAAGAGAAGTGCAGAGAACAGAGGTAGCCATTATATATTGCCTTCATCGACCTCATAAAGGCATTTGACCACGTGAGCAGAAGCGGCTTTTTTAAGGTCCTTGAAAAGATAGGATGTCCACCCACCCTTAGTCTCGTGAAATCATTTCACGAAAACATGCAGGGGACCATTTTATTTGACGGCTCAACATCCCAGTCATTCAGCATCAGCAGCGGAGTAAACCAGGGCTGTGAGCTTGGTCCTACACTTTTTTTGGCATCTTCTTCGCCGTTCTCTTAAGGCAGGCATTTGGGACTGCCACTGAAGGCATATACCTCCATACAAGATCTGATGGCAAACTTTTTAACCCATCAAGACTCAAGGCAAAGACCAAAATAAGATCAAGATGCATAAGTGAACTGCTTTTTGCAGAAGATCTCAAACGGCTCATAGATGTTTTGCAGCCGCCTGCAAAGACTTTGGACTCACCATCAGCCTAAATAAAACACAGGTGATGGAACAAGATGCTGGTGCGCCTCCGTCAATCAAAATTTCTAATTACAAATTGAAGGTCGTCCACGAGTTTAAGGTCGTCCACGAGTTTGTGTATTTGGGGTCGACAATATCAGATAATCTTTCATTAGGGACAGAAATGACAGACGTATTGGAAAGGCAGCCACATTTTCCAGGTTAACTAAAAGAGTTTGGGAGAATAATAGACTAACAGAGCATACAAAAGCTCAAGTATATAAAGTTTGTGTTGTTAGCACACTACTCTATGGGTCTGAATCCTGGACCCTGTACTCAAGACAGGAAAGGAAGTTGAATTCCTTCCATATGAGATGTCTGAGATGTATCCTGGGCATATCATGGAAAGACCACATAACAAACATGTGCTTGAAAGAGCAGATACTACCACAGTGCACTCCCTCCTCAAGCAGAGACGCCTCCGGTGGCTGGGCCACCACGTATCTCGAATGGAGGATGAACGTATTCCCAAAGATCTCCTATACGGAGAATTAGCCATAGGAAAGAGGCCAACCGGAAGACCCCAAATGCGATATAGGAATGTGTGTAAACAAGATGTGAAAACCCTTGGCATAGATCCAGACACGTGGGAAAGAGTTGCAACAGACAGATGCTCCTGGAGAAGAGATGTACGAAACGGACTGGTGCTCTTTGAGCGCAATCTGATCCAACAAACTGAGGATAGGTGGCACAGGCTTAAAACGCAGTCACTTACTGCGGGACCTGTCTCGTCTTACAGATGCGGGAACTGTGACAGAGGTTGTCACTCTCGCATTGGACTATACAGTCACCAGCGGCACAACTCATATATATATATTTATATATATGATCATTCAAGTATTTTATTTTGAAAGGTAACTATTTCATGAAATATCCCAATATCAGCAATGAGTCATACAACAAATGATAATATTTACATGTTAACATTTTAATTATAAGCTGTGGTGTCCAGGAAAATAAAATGTCACAAATATATGTTGATAGTGCTGAACAAAGCAGCAAGAGAAAGTGCTGGACAATCCAGTTCAAATTAACTGTGATAAAATATTTCAAATATTTAAATGGAATGTTTACATTTACAGCGGCCAATCATGCCATCACCAAGCTTCCCACCTCCAAACTTCTCCATTCCACCTCCCGGGTTTGCAGGTGGGATGACACCAGTTATGATGGGAAATATGAACATGCCACCACCCATGCAGTCAAATGTCCCACTGGATCCTACAACTCAGGACATTTGGGTGGAAACAAAATCACCAGAAGGAAAGGTAAGTGTCAAATGTTAACTTTTCACAAAAATGTAGTTTTCTTAATAAATGCATTTGCGTCTGTTTACAGTTGTTAATCGCAGAGTTTGTGATGGCTCTATTTTAGTGCTCTCTTTCTCTTTCACCACCGACTCCGTCGCTTGCTGTCTTTCTTGCTCTCTCTCCAGTTTTGTTTTTCTCTTTCTCTGAACTCTCTCTCTCTCTCTCTCTCTCTCTCTCTCTCTCTCTCTCTCTCTCTCTCTCTCTCTCTCTCTCTCTCTCTCTCTCTCTCTCTCTCTCTCTTTCTTCTCTCTCTCTCTCTCTCTCTCTCTCTCTCTCTCTCTCTTTCTTTCTTTCTTTTCACCCATTCTTTCTTGCTTCCTTTCTTTCCTGGATGCCCAATATCTTCCTTGCCTGTACATAATGAGTTCACTTGTTTCTCCATCAAACTGGAATTTTGTTTTGGTTGTTTGACACTGTGAACTGAAGCGTAGTCTTTTGCTGAACTGACTTGTTTTGCTTTGCATGTGTTCTAACTTTCCCTATTAGCAGTGTCCCACACCATCAAGCCAACACACTCTGACTTCAGAGCTATACCATAGAATTAATTCTGCATTATTATTTTTGTAAACAAAGAGTAGTTTTAAAATGGAATATTTTATCTTGAATATTTCTGTTGTTTAGCTAATAGTTGAATATGATTTGTGCAATCTAAACATATCTGTTATATCTCTGCATGCCTGATTTCCTGCCACTGATTTCTTTTATGTGTTTTCTGGACATAGGTATATTATTATAGTGCTCGCACTCGTGAGGCTGCGTGGACCAAGCCTGAAAATGTACGGATTGTGACCCAGCCCGAATGGGAAGCCTTTCAGACCGCCCAGGCACAAGGTGTTATAGTTCCTGCTGCAGCAGGAGGTCCTACACCTGCTGCTCAGGCTGCTGTTACCCCAGGTAATTGTCTTACACATAATAAATATATTTCTGGGAGTCTCTGTGTCATACTCCCAGGTAATTGTCTTACACATAATAAATATATTTCTGGGAGTCTCCGTGTCATACTCCCAGGTAATTGTCTTACACATAATAAATATATTTCTGGGAGTCTCTGTGTCATACTCCCAGGTAATTGTCTTACACATCAATATATTTCTGGGAGTCTCCGTGTCATACTCCCAGGTAATTGTCTTACACATAATAAATATATTTCTGGGAGTCTCCGTGTCATACTCCCAGGTAATTGTCTTACACATAATAAATATATTTCTGGGAGTCTCCGTGTCATACTGCCAGGTAATTGTCTTACACATAATAAATATATTTCTGGGAGTCTCTGTGTCATACTTTCAGGTAGTTTTTGTCCATGTCAGCTTCACCAGTGAGTGGAGTGGCTGGCAGATTGCAGTTGCAGCCTCATTCTAAGAAGTTGCTTGTTTATAATATTAGCTTGAGGTTGGGAATCTTGGTGACAGCCATTGGTTTCAAATGACATTATGTCCTCATTTATTGTATAGGGAAATTGAAAATCTACATTTCTCAGATAAGGGCAAAAAAAACAAACCAGATCTGTGAGCAAGTTTGAAATTTCAAAAAATAAAGCTTAATATCAATTTCCTGGTTAAAATAAAATCTAGCTATAGTTAGATAAAGCCCTTTATCCTGGATAGACATCTAGAGCTGGGATAGGGAACCTTCTTTCTGCCCGAGCCATTTGAATTTTTATATAATTCTTTGACCATATAAAATTATCATTCCAAAGAGTAGTAATACCATGTACGTCGTAAGAGACCACAGAGGGTCAGGCTTAGGTCTGATTTCCCTATTCTGTAGAAGGTTAAACTGTAAAATCTAATCAAGTCTTAATTGTTTGCTAGGGGATAGTTTATTTTAATTGCAAACTGAAGTATGTCTATAATTCCAGCTGTACTTTGTTTCCGATAGTTACTACCTATTATTAACTCTTTCTATAACAGTTGGAGGTTTGGCTCTACCGGCGGTTAATGTTAGTTAATGAGTTGATAGGGTTGGAATAATGAAAGTTCCTAGAGGTTTCTAATTTTTGTTACGTGATTGGAGTATATCAATATTCTAGCTTTCTCAGGCAATGGTGAAAAACTATGAGGGCCTGTGTGGACATTGCACGTGTTAAAAATCCTTTGGCAGTTGGAGATAGAAAAGAGCAGGTTATATATAGACTGCTGCCCAGACTAAATTTGACATTTTAAAAATTTTGAAATTCTAGCATACAAATTATGGTGCTGTTTAGTTCATGCAATGTTCATTCTCCCTGTGATCTTTAAGAGGAGACTGGAGGTAATCATGTCAAAGTAAAGTGACATGCTGCATGTTTTAAAAAAGAAGTTAGTTGCTTTTACAGAACACTGCAACCAACCCCAGCATTTATTGACAATATGTTATTTAGTAGGCAATTTAAGTTCAGTAGTTTGATATAGCTTTAAAATAATTTATACCATGAAAATCAATGCAAAGCAGTCTGCTTCCAAATTGGCTGTGATTGATTTCAAACTGATTGGCTTGGAATGTCGGAGAATGATGAAACTGCACATCTCACTCCCCAAAGCCGCAGGTGCCGGTTGCAAATATAAACAAAATCATTTGTCCGTGCTAAGAAAATCTACCTGATGTTGTTTATTTGTTTCCAGTCCAGACACCTTCACAACAAACACCAGCTGCAGCATCAGAGCAAGCTTCTGCCCCTCCAGCTGCTGGTATGTGACATTGTTGTTGTACATTTCATGGCCATAGAAGGTCTTCTAGTAGTAAATTGAATCTGATGCATTACTAATAACAGAATAAGCACAGAAGGATTTGATTACGTTATTTCTGATATATTAGCAATCATTAATTGATTGTTTTATATATTTAATTATAAAAAAAGGGCCAGATGAAAGAGAAAGTTTAAGTATTTATTGGACCAAAAAATGATAAAGACATAAAAACATGTAATACAGTATTTAAAGCTATACGTCATTTATCCATGGTGGCGGGATTATCAATGCCAGTCTTCTTCTCTCCACTTAATAGTTTCTATTCTCTTCATCTCTGAGGACCACCAACTAAGATCTTCTGCCAGTTCGGTTCTGGCCAATGATGGATGTATATCAGTGGTGTGTGACATGGAATTGTGGCAGAAGTCTTGCCCGGAATTCCGTAAAACCATCACAGATGGTTCAGGCTCGTAGGCGCCCTGGGTGAGGTACAGGGTATCCCTTTATACAGAACTCAACAGCCTTAACTTCCCCCCTGCCCATGCTCAGTCACCACACAACATTTCTGTATTCAACAATAGCATTTCTGAACGAGACTAAGTATCATTGTGAGAGTCATCAAGAAGAGATTGAAATATGAATGCAACAGTTGTAAATAACAACATATTAAAGTATTTGTGATTTTAAAAAAATAATAAAATTATCCTTCATGTTCCTAGAAGTATTTTTGTGTGAGAATATGTTTGGTCACTAATATTTGTCAAATAGAGATAATGTAATGACTAAGAATGTTATACATAATATTTATAGCAGTCTTGAAAGATCATAGTTATTTGGCTCAGCTTGGCAAAACAGATACGAGTTATCAAGGCACAGGGTTCGGTTCTAAGTGTGGACATACCTGCTCACTGCAGCTTATACATAGGCAATTGATGAAAAGACAATATTCAAGGCTTGTATGATAATCTGCAGATGGCTAATCACCATGACAAGAGCATCAAAGACCAAAGAGTTGAGTCAAGAACCGACTTCACAGCACTCAGGACATTCCTGTACATGCTCCATCTACATCTTCAGTAGCCAATACTAATGGTACCAGTTGCATTCAGAATATGTCCGTCCCACCTTTCCTTGGAGTACTGATTGTTGGTCAGATCCTCTGGTCACTACCTGACGCTCCAATCTCTCCAGGCTACAATAATATATCTTTTCATCCACCCTATACACTCCCAGAGGGTCCTGATCACCTTATACACCACCCAACCATGGAGACCCAGCCAATCTGTCCGTCTGCTCGCTTCCCACAACACAAGTATGTCCTGGGGAAAGATCCATTAGATGTTTCCTATCTTTGATTTTTGAATTGAAGCAAGCCACCCTGCACAAAGCATGCCTGTCGTTCACCTGTCTAAAAGAATTACAGGTAACCGCGATCCAGAACGGAGTGATTAAAAATGAAACTCCTTAAAGCCTGAGTTTCACACCTGTTAAATTCAGTGGTGGACTAGAATGTAAACAGACAAACGTAGTGATCTTTAAATTTTAAGTTAGAAAATGTGAAACCTATGTGATGATTATTGTGAAAAAATATGTATGTAAATTTTCATAAAAAGTTTATTTATGTATTTAAAAAAGTAAGAAAATGTTGTTCTTTTTAATTATTAGCTGCAGCCCAACCATTCAATCCAGGACTACTGCCACCAGGGTTTACTAATCCTTTCATGCAACAACAGCAGCAGCCACCACAGCAACAACAGCCACCACCGCAACAACAGCCACCACAGCAACAGCCAGCGGTGACTTCAGCAACAACTCCAGCTACTTCTTCCCCTGCTGGAAGTGATACAGCACCACCTCCAGTTAATAAAGATGCAACAGTTACTAAACAGCCAGTGATTCAGGTATGTCTCTTTTGAAAACATGTACATAATCAATGTTGTAAATCCTTTAACTTACTGATATGTAGAAATTACATTTTTTAAAACAATGTGTAAATGTTATTAAGTTAACCACAGCCAGTTGTTTCGAGTTTTGAATATTATGATAACTATTTCATATACTAGTTTTACCAGAGGACTGCATAGATTATTAGCATGACATTTGTAATTAATATTGGTAATACATCAAATTATTATATGTTATAAATATAAAATGTATTAGATGACCATGTGGAAAACAAAGATACTGAAAAGTATATTTATGGCCAATCATTAGAAAAGAACACAGATCATATTGCAACGACTGGTAAAGGAGGCGTACGGTGTCTGCTTCAGGCTCAGAAGGTATTGGTTTCAATCTCAGCATAGGGTTGAAAACGTCTGCCAGAATCTTTGGTATCTAATACCAAACGTCTCCCTAATGTCTAGGGTAGCGAGATAAGTTACCTAGTATTCTCAAATAAAGGTGAAAAAAATTGGAGATTCTGGGTGCAAGTTGTGCATACAGAAGTTGGAAATCACAAGTAGTAGGCCGTAAGGTCATGGCCCTGGCAAGATTAAGATAGAAAACCTACCCACGGGTAGAGTCTGTTACCTTGTAAGTAATCCATCTGAAGGCTGCAGACTTTACATTTACACAACATGCATGTCAAAGTTTGGCACGCTGACACTTTGAGGAGCATAAATAGTTTTGACACATTTTTTTTTTAAAGAGGAGGAGGAAGTTCTAGTAATATAAATGGAAAAAAGAGATAGAAGCAGGCTGAGAGTATATTTCCAGAAGCAGGCTGAGAGTATATTTCCAGAAGCAGGCTGAGAGTAAATTCTATACAGTCTTGCAACAGGGCACTGGAAGGATAATCACAACCTGAACTGATGCACAGATCTACAGAGAGGCATGATCAGCCATGCCATTTGGCAAGGTACTTGTTCTTATTTTTATATTAACACAATACTTATAAACATTTTGTATCCCATTTAGCTTCCAACAAAGCCTCCAGATGTTGCAGAATGGTCAGAACACAAAAATACTGATGGTAAAAGTTACTATTACAACTCTCGAAGCCAGGAATCAGTTTGGGACAAACCGCAGGTCGTGAAGGATTGGGAAGGTAATTTTTATTGCATAGTAATTAATCTAGCAACATTAGAAAAATGACTGCTTGCAAGCCTAACTTATTTCCTATATTTGGGAGGTGTTCTGCCTATACAAAGAGTTGGTGTGGATACAGTACCTCACATCTGGGGTGCAATGATGGCAGTGGAAGCTACTCTTGTGGCAACTGATCTCATATTTTATTTGGAGTTTTGCAGTATTGATAACATTGCCTTGCTGTTGCCATATGAAATTAGTGGCAAGATAAACTGAACATACTTGATTGGAGGTCACAGCAATTAGCCCTAAAATTTCATAGGAGAAAGATTAAAGATAATGAGAATAAATAAAGCAAATAACCTGATCTCCCTTTATGAAACCGCACTTCAAGAGGTGGAATTGCAGATGGTAGCAATATTAGACAAAGATGGGGGACCCGAGATATTAAAGTAAGACTACAAAAGGCAAGAAGAGCTTTCATAGCACATTTGTGGAAGTCAAAAGACATTAAATCTACTAACTTAGAATATTTAACTCTTTTGTTATATCAGTACTGCAGTGTGGGTCAGGAACAAGGAGAACGACTAAAACAGTAGCTCATAAACTACACACTAACATTAACTGATTATTGTGCAGAATAGGACTGAAATATGACAGAATCACTAACGTCGAGCTGAGGGAGAGAAAGGCACTTGAAAGGACATAACATTGAGAAAACCTGATAATTGTGTATCTAAACAGTCCTTTCTTTGGAACCCATTGGGAAAAAGAATTGGAGACATATATGAATAATATGGCGAGGACGTAGTGCTAACTGTAGGAGATAACACGAGATAGGGTGGCTTGGCATGGTTGGTTGAGGGTCTATGTCCCATTGTGGGATAAAGCATCATCCTGGAGAGATTATGAGACACCATTGACAAACATCAATGGAATGGCTTCTGAATAAACAGATCATATAACCATTGCTTAAATTTGGGTACCAGGAAATGTCATGGGAAATAAAGGTGGCAAACCAGCATAATATTGACATCATCACTCGTCCAGTGTTGGAAGTTCTTTTAATGAGTGAGTGAATTAGTTAGTCGAGGTTCCAACTTAACGGCAACGGGTCGTCCCCATTATGCTCCATTCTCGTGCCAGAGAATATCACACAAAATGCTCCCCACTGTCCAATGTGAAAAGTGGAATAGACAGGAGTCTCGTCAATCCAACAAGCCAGCACAGATACACTGTGCATAATGCCGCCGTCAGAATGACACAGAATTCATCCACACTCGCCACAGTTCGTCGATGGACTAAGGACTCGGCAGTCACCAGAAAGACCTAATTGACCCAGGTTTTCTCACATGGCTCGGTCTCTTACCACAGGGTGACCCGCCGAAAGTGTCGCACAAAGCACGAACTCCGCAGCTTCAGCGCCGACTCCCAGGAGTCTCCCGAAAAATGCACTCGTGAACCAAAAGGGCAAAACAGTCAATTCAGCAACCGCCGGTAGCCATTGTTCTGAACATGCAATTCACTGTACAGGACAGATGTAAAAGCATTGAACGCGAATTTCACAGCTCATGGTGTCGCCCACGCACTCACTTAGTAGCAGAGCGACGGAACCATGTACTACCAGTCCAACATGAGGAAATGCGAGTGTAAACCGTAGCCACAAGCATAAACACGCCACAGGCCCCAATGGTTCAATGCCTAACCGCCATGCTGGCGACCAGAAGTCCTCTTTTAATGAATGTGGGGCTAGCATCATGTAGCCAAAATATGCCTCATGACTTTTTACTGTTATGTTTAGGTGTATTCTAAACATCCATGGAGGTAAAAGCTGCCCGAATCCTGGGAAATGTATACACAAATTTAACTTTAAATGTTTAAGAAAATGTCTAATTAGTGACATTGGAAGAAAACAAAATGTTAATGCAATGACATTTCACTGAAATTTTCATAATTTTCATCAGGAATGAAAACAAGCCACACTGCCTATGGCTTTACAACACATATCTTATGCTATTGTTATTAATACTTAAAGAACATCCACTCAGCAAGTGAATTTATATCTATTATTGCTGTAACTTGTGAAATCTGCTGCTGTAGCATTCTTCACCTTGACAAAATCTCCCAAGGAAATGTTCTGCCCAAATATACCAGGTCTCAGAATGGATACCTAATGAGAATTGAAGGAGATACCTAATAAGAATTGAAGGAGGTTAAAGGTTCCTCATAAGTCATCAAACCTTTTGTATGCTGAAGTGAAATAATGTGTGTGATCATAGTTTGTAAGTAAATATTTTGAAAAATAAAATATGGTGAATTAACAGACAAAATACTTGATTAATGAATTTTGGATCCACAGCTAAAATTGAAGCACTACAGAACCCAGGCACCCAGCCAGCACAATCACAGTCACAGGAAAAAACAACAGACATTGCTAAAGCAGAATCTGCTGACAATTCTGACGACTCTGCTGAGGAGGATACTGAGGTAATAACAAACCACAAAATACAACAATTTTTTATTTAGAACTTTGTTTAGTGCATAAGTTTTTCTTTGTAAGTTAATGCTTAAGAATACTGTGTGAAAAAAGCTGCATGTAAATTGGTAGTAGTGAGCTCAAAGTTCCCATTTCTAGTTTTTCATCGTAAGAAATTGGATGTCACTTTTTACAACTTTCATGATTGATTGAAAGGTAGGGCTGCAGCATGTTGTTAAACTGTCATATGGCTTGGGTCATAAGTACCGAGGCCTGTTGCTCTATGCCAATCTTGTAACTATGGTGTAAATGTGATCTTTGAACATCATCAAAGCAACAGTAATTGGTCAGGTGAAAATAACTGATATTGTTTTCTAGGAACTAATTAAATAATAAGATTCTGTGCATTGTATTAGTTAATGCATAAATAAGCCATTAGAAGCTGACCATGGAGTTGCTAACTTCTCAATATACTCCCATGTAGTTATAGTAAGACTGGCCACTGTTTAGTTCTTGCTCTCAGGCCTGCGAAATGTGATGTTACTATCCCAGCACATAACAAACACACAGCAGGAAACTGCTTCAGGACAATTTATTTATGACCATTGCAGAAGTCATTAACCCAGACCCAGGTCCTGAAAACATATGCTGCTATGTGGGCTGTTGACACCATACTCACCCAACTGTTTTTGTGTGCAAGTCATCGTCTTGTAGACTGAACCCGCTACAAGTGCCTACAAGTAAAGGCTGTGATGAATGGGATGCCCAGTATATGGAAGTACGGCAAAGCAGACATGTTTAGGCCATGACAGAAAAATGGCGAATCAGCCATATGCACATGTGGATTGGCGTTGCAGACAGCAGATCACATACTCCAAGGATGCCCAAAATGCAACATACCTAGGCAGACCTTTTGGCCTAGAGAAACAACAGTGGAAGATAAACTCTTATGGACCACTGAGTGAATTGAAAAAGAGTTAAATTCATACAAGAAACAACATTGCAGTTATAGACAAATTTCAAGCGAATGAAAGGAGGAGAAGACAGCCCTTAGGTGAGCAGCACTGTTCAAGGCATCAAGTGTTGGCTGTGCATTAATAGAAGTGGGATTGCCCATTTATTGCTCATACCTTTTCTTCGAGGATTGAACATTAGTCATGGTCGACGGTGAATGAAAGAAGAAGAAGAAACCATGGTCAATGACCTGTACACTTCTAGGTAAATTGTAATCTGATGACTGCACCAGGTTAAGACAATGCTATGTCATATGAAACCGAGCTAAGCCGGCGGGCATCAAATTCCACAATGAAGCCAGATTTTTCGGCCAAAAGGCTAAATTATTGCATCTATGCTGTAAAAAGACCCTTCACTGTCATTGTCCTATTGTTTTAAAACAATACGGAACGGCAAAGAAGATTATCCTGTCTTCTGCTTTGATTTACACATGTAGTGTTCATACTTTAGTGTTAATCATTTTTTTTTCATAAGCATTTCTTTAAAAAAAAAATATAGTTTGCTTTTTGTCATATACAGAAATAGTTATAGAGAACAATAAGACTATGTTAACATTGTTTTTAAAAAAATAAAATAAAACGTTAACTGAATATGTATAATTTTATTTATTAGAAGAAGGAAGAAAAGCAGGAGGAAATGACCGAAGAACAGAAAGCAGCTGAAAGGGCAAAGCCTGTCTCGAGTACTCCAGTACCTGGCACGCCATGGTAAGTTAACATGTTGTGTTACTATGGAATTGTATTGAAATGTTTTCGTTGATAACCCAGTAATATTTTTAATAGATAATAATAGATTACTAATAATAGATTGTAGCGAAACACTTTATAGTTTAAAGGTATTTAAAAAAAATAAAAAACACCATCAAAACAGAGATAAGAGGCTAATTGAAATATGCACGTTGGAGCCTGGATGTCTGGAATTAATTGAAAGAGAAATGTGAAGGTGGAATTCTTGGTTATGGGAATATTTCAGTCCAATAGTTGTATTAAGACTTGAGCTACTGCATGTATTTGGTTGGAGAAAATGAGACAAATGGTAAATTCAGTGTGTCAATTTTATTCCAACAGGTGTGTTGTATGGACAGGTGATGGAAGATGCTTCTTCTATAATCCAAGCCAGAGGCTCTCTGTGTGGGAGAAACCTGAGGAACTGCAGAATCGAGCTGATGTAGATAAATTGCTGTCTTCTAAACCAGAAACAAAACCTGGTAAGTATTTTGAGTTTCTATGCAAAAATGTGCAATGCTCAATGCAATTGTGCGGTCTGTGTTTCTCTAAGTTATAGAGCTTGTCTGTTTTTCATACATTGGTAAATACTGTTGTAGAAAGTATCTGTTTTTCATACATTGGTATATACTATTGCAGGGTGTATCTGTTTTTCACACATTGGTATATACTATTGCAGGGTGTATCTGTTTTTCATACATTGGTATATACTATTGCAGGGTGTATTTGTTTTTCATACATTGGTATATACTATTGTAGAGTGTATCTGTTTTTCATACATTAGTAAATACTGATAAACTCTATAACAGTGGTTCTCAACCTTTTTTGGCCCGTGCCCCCCTTCACAATATTTTCAGAATGTCATTCCCCCCCTTTCATATTTCCTTCCTAAAAATTCCCCCCGCCCCTACACAGTATACGTAATAATGGAAAGCTAAATTTAATAGCATATACTAAAACAAGTCTAGTCGTCTACATAGAACGTGATTTGTGGGTCTATTTACGTTATAAAATTAATTTCAGAAGGGTGAGACGTACAGAATCGTAAAGTATGAAGGGAAAAACAACATCAAGTAATCGGTTCTTGTATTAACGTGATCTTGAAATAATCTTAATTCCCCCCTGGAAACCCTAAAAATATTCCCCCCCCCCCCCCCCCCCCCCCCCCGGGGGGGGGGGAGAGAGATTCCCTGTCTTAAAGTGCCTGTCCGCTAAACGAAACAGGACCAAATACTAAAAAGCATCGAAATCAGAACTCGTTAACAGAACGATTCAGAACAGCATACTCAAGTGAAGCAAACGGTTTTCCAGACGTTTATTTCCGCCACCGGTACAAGGATTAAACTCTGGCAGAAACGTAGACTGATCCCTATCCGCAGGATCGGCGCCTACTCAAATAACATCCACCCCTGAGCTCCCAGTCCAGCTCGTTGCCCTTGAAGCCTTCCTAAGTTTCTCATAGTCGTCCAGTTTTGTGACTTGTCTGGGAAAATCCTTTCCTTCTCTTATTTTCTATTTGGTGGCGCGTGCCGCTATGTGGCATTCCCCATCGGTTGAGAACCACTGCTCTATAAGATTCAGGCAAGAGAAATTGAAGAGATCAGTTGAAAGTTATATGCACAGCATATTCTGACACTGTCTCCTTTCTAAAGGAACAAAATCTTTGATTATTAACCAGCAGCATACCCTTTCATAAATAATCTGCATTACGCTTATGACAATGTTCGTATAGCAAGACATGAAAATGTTTTGGTAGAATTAACAGTGACCACTGAAAGTGAAAAGAAAGGGCTAAAACTAAACATAATAGGAAGAAAATAAAAATTATGGTCAGTACCGAGAAAAAAAAATAGAGTGCAGTGATAGAAAACATAAACCAAAACAAGAAGAGAGATTCAATAATTTATAAGCAGTGATAACAACAGATAGAAAATGTAACAGAGATAAGAGGCAGAATAATCTAGTCAAAGGTAGCAGTAGATAAAGAACATTGAGTATAACTTACTTCTGTGCACAGAAGTCAAAACATGAGTTTCAGGACGTTATATGCTACCCATAAATAATCATGCACATTGAATAGAGAAAGAAATTGAAGAAAACAAATGCTTGTTTCTGTACCATGCCCAAAGTCCATGGATGATTAAGAAAGCCAGTTAACAAAGACATTGGTACCCACATTAGAGAAAGCAGGCATAATTTATTGGGCATTATAAGACGAGGGGGTTTGGAGAAAATTGTGACAACTGGGAAAGACTGAGACTGCTAGAAGCAAAGGTCAGCAGAAGGAGAAAATGCTAGATCGAATGGAAGAGGCATGGAAAACGGATAGCGGTCAAACTTATGAAGTACAGATGTTAATGGATGACAGAGTGCTTATTGTCTTATTATTTGTGTGTGGACAGACTCTCGGGTACTTCAGTTTCTCATCCATTCCTTTAGATTGTTGTGTTATTTCATTGTGTTTTTTGTTGTCTTAATTATACCTAATTTAACATTAACATTTATAGGACACCAGTTTTTACAAGTTGAAATGTGTTGCATTTCAGAAAAAAAAGAAGAAAAGGAAGAAGACGAAGAACCTGCAGCAAAGAAGAAAAAGTATGTTGTTCTGATCTTTAAAGATATGATTTGTACATATGATGTTTAGTTAAAGTACAAAGAGTTATTAAATATAGATTATTTCATGAGCTGCTGTTACTTGATGTTGGCTTAGTTATAAATCAAATAATGTCCTAGTTATAGCACTGATGGTATCATTTTGGATTGTAACTATGAACAGATTTGATTTTGTTAGTCAAAACTAACATAACAATGAATGTTTGTTTAAGAATCAGTTTTCAGACAGTATCAGAGGAATATGTATCCCATGTTGTAAATATAACTAAGGATGACTTTATCTTCTGTTTAATCATCAGTATTATAATGGGTATTATTCTTGGAATGAATATTCAATTTCTTTTATTATTACAACTAAAAAGGGATCTTCCATGAGCATCCAAAGCTTGTAGGTTTTCTGGATCACTGAAGACGTGTGTGCAATTGTTAAGCAAGATGAATCGTAAGTAGACAAAGCCTAGACATGTTTTTTAGTCAGTGGTTATGTGTGAAGATTGCATTTTAATTTTCTTTCAACTGTATTAAGAGCAGATTTCTAACTTGTTACCAAAAATGGACATTTTTCCCCCACATCATAGACTAGAGCCTGAAGTAAAGGAGGACAAAAACGATACTGGGACAAAGCAAATTGATGTTGGCAAAGAAGCTGCTATTGAGGCTGAGGTTCAGGCAGCTCGCCAGAGAGCCGTTGTTCCACTAGACACAAGGATGAAGCAGTTTAGAGATATGCTCGCTGAAAAAGAGGTAGGTCATTTAGAACATTGACATTCTGGTTGCATTGTTTAGTGGTTGGAAGCTCTTGTACCGGACAGTCCAGAGTAATGAAGTATGTTAACAACAGCGTGTCACATTGTCTTCTTCTTTTTCCATTTATTCCCCATTGGAGTATAGACCCCTCAGTTAATTTATGCCAAACCCGCCTATTTTTGGCCATATCCTGCAGCTTCTTCTTCCACCTTTTTCCCTCATTATTTCTGTCTCTAAGTAGCTTCTTTGTGTTTTTGTGAGTAGGTTTCCCATGTCTTTCATCCCGTGGGTGCCAAAGAAAAGATTTTATAATTATACTGCTAACAGCATGTTGTTTGATAATCTCTTGGTTTGCTGGAATGCGTTTAGTTCTCTCCACAAGCACATCATTAGTGATTTTGTCTTATCAGTTTAGTCCTATTTTGTACAGGCACCAGTTAATGAATGTTTGTTACTATTGTTTTAGTTGTTTAGTTGTATGTTTAGTTGTATGTTTCTGATACATACATCAGTATTGATTTGACGTTCAAGATATTCTATCTCTGACACAAGTTTCCTTGTGCTAGGAACATTTGTTGTTGTTGGCCTCTGTATTCATATTGTAGTACCTCTATCTGTAATACTAATTTTTATCTGTTACACTAATTTTGTCTGCGAAGCTACCTAAATAGATGTATAATTTCACCTTTTGAAGTTGGTCAAACCTAGACAATGACAGAAAAAGAGAAAAGAAAAATCACAACAGAAATGAGATTTCCTGAGAAGAATACTCAATGTATCAAAAAGAGATAAGATCAGAAATGAAGAAATCAGGACTAAAGTGAGGGTTATAGCTCCACTAGATTTTATTAGAAGCAGCAAGTCAAATGGTTTGGCCATGCAAGTAGGTTACCAACAGTATACCACAACAAGCAATGATGTACAAACCAGAGGGAGGAAGAGGCCGACCACATAAACAATGGATGCAGGGAATAATCGATACATGAAGCCCATATGCGGGCACTCTCCTGCTGTTTATACTTCACCTCGACACCGCAAGGTACAAAAGGAACATTATGAGATGAGAAGAGAAGTGAGGTTTCACCAAGCAAGGTCGGGTTATCGTAATTATCTCGTAAATTAATTCCAACGTCCACTCACATTTATTCCCTAGTTTTGTATTGTTTCTTACCAAATTTGTCTTGAAGGTATTTGTTAACATGTGGTTTTCATATAAACGTCGCCTACAATGTTCTCATGGCTTAATTTCTGTGTATATTGATAATATAATTGTGCTCTAATTGTTTACAAAAAACTCAACTGTTCCATTTCCACATCGCTATATTTCATTTGTTCATTGTGATTGTATCAGCCAACATAGCCTTTATATATGATTATTGTACTGTTTTCACAGCTAATATACATGAGTCCTTTTGGTGCATCACAATACTGGGCATGTCTTTTTATTTTCTATAGGTATCTGCTTACTCAACATGGGAGAAAGAATTGCACAAGATTGTCTTTGATCAACGCTATTTGCTGCTTACTTCTCGAGAACGTAAGCAAGCTTTTGAACAATATGTGAAGGAGAGAGCAGAGGAGGAACGTCGTGAAAAGCACAGAAGAATCAAGGAGAAAAAGGAATCTTTCAAGCAGCTGATGGAGGAGAGCAAGTTAAGTACAAAGTAAGTATTCTTGACATTATTTCCCCTGGAAATTAAGAGCTGTTGGTTTTAACTCTTGCGTATGTCATTTTGTTTACTAATTGTTAGGAATATTTGTTAATGCTTTACAATAAAATGTTTGCTAAAACCATGCATTAGTACACAGTAATAATCATATATTACATATTCAATCAACTGACATAATTTTTCTCCTACAAAATAAAGGCTTGTTTAATATGCATACCTTTTAATTCTATATCATTAGCATGTTTTTTTTTTCTCTTCACTTCTGATTATGCATGTCTCTATATATGCTAGAAATCAGACATTTGTAGCTGTCAATGCAAGCCTCTTATGTTGGTTGATGTCTCAGGAATGGGTTTCTTTTGCTAGTTTCTATTAGGTTCATTCAGCATTACATATAACCCCTCATGCAGGCATTCTTAATTGCTTCTTATGTTTAGATTCTCTAAAATTGCTGGCATATTTGTAGAAAATTGTATCAGAAAGCCATTGACATTTATTGAATTTTGTCCTCAGATTCACACCCAGAATGACTGAACCTGAGAATATATGTTGTTCATAATATAGCAGCTCCATTTAAATTTGAAATAGGGAGTCAAACTGCTTCAAGCAGTTACAGTTATGTGGTATTTTGATATATGTCTAAAAAATTTACTTTTGCCAAACACTAATATGATCTTGAATGTGGAAGGACATCATTTGTTTGTCTTCTTATCTCTCTCATAGGACGTCATTCAGTGATTTTGCTGCCAAATACGGAAAGGATGAGCGTTTCAGGGCTATTGACAAGATGCGTGACCGAGAGTCTTTGTTTCTGGACTTCATGAGTGAGCTTCGCAAAAGGGAGAAGGAAGATAAATCGCTGCTCAAGGAGAGGGTAAGTCATTATTGTCGTGAAACAAGTGCTGTAGGGACCCTAATCCTTTGAAAAATAATGCAGTTTTAACATTGAAAAATTTAAACAGATACATCGGTTGATGTTTTAATAAAAATGTCTATCAAAATAAGTAAATATAATGTGAACTGTTTTTCAGTTTAATATTTGGCTGTGCTGTTTGAAAAAAACCTTGTTATTTTTTAAAGGATTAGAAGATAATCAGTGAAAAAAGGCATTGACTTCCATAAAGAATATCACTTTATTTTGATGTTTTTTTGTTTGTTTAAAAGTATGAAGTATGAAACACTATGCCTGTTTATTTGTTCCACTAGGTCTTGCAACTCTTGCTCGCTTTCTGCTAGTAACACGGTATCGTCAGCATACCTAAGATTGTTTATGATTCTTCCATTGATGTTGAAGTCCAGGCAGTTCAGCTTGTTTAAAAATTCATTCTCTGTATAGATTGAAGAGGCTTGGGGACTGTTTGATGAAGTATGTTAAAACATTTAAATAGTAACAAATTGTAAGAAGCATACTCAGCTGCTTATCTTTGCCTTCTGATATAAAATCAGTTTCACAATTGTTCTGTTATTTTTGATTCTACAGCTTGATATACATTTTCTGAAAAGATTGGCATTAAACATCTTTTTGCTTCACGGTGATTTGCCAAACTATTCCAGTTTTTGAAAATAAAGTGGTATTGTGAGTGTAATAAGGGCATCAATTTCAGTGTTGTACTTTAAACGAGTTTCATATAAAAGCAAATATTTGACAATCTAGGATTATTTTAGTGGTGTATCTATCCATCATTAAGAGAGAATTATATGCAGGAAAGTCAATGCCTTGGCAGCACTGATTGTTGTATACTGCCATGCATTTATTTATTTTTATGTTAAAAATGTATCTGTTTGCATTCCTTAACGTTAATTTTGTTTCTCAAGATATGTAAGTAATCTTGGGTAAGAATGGCAAAATACCAGTGCCATCACACAAGGCTGAATACTGTTTTACACAAACGTGTTGGTTTTACAGTGAAGCCGACAGAAGGAGATAGCACAGTTCTGTAGTAATGCATATTGTACTTTTGATAGTGCCTCGCGACTGGTTGTGTTTGTTTATTCTATTGTCTATAGGTCCATTATTAGTATAGCATACAGCCATAGCCGGTTACATGTTCCTAGAAGTCAGTTGTTTATGTCTTGCTTGCACTGACCACAAGTTTTCCATTATTTCACCTGTGCAGAGTAAATTTGATGCATCCTAACTCATTCTTTTATTTTCAGCACATTTTTTTTACAATGTAATTTTTTGTAAATGTTGATTTTAATTAAGTAGAGTAACTTAATTTTTCTTATACTCAATTGAACTACCATGAATAAATTTTGTTGGATGCAGTATTTAGATATACATTTTACTGTAACAGGAAATTAAGTGATGTTCTAAATGTAACATGTATTAATTGTGATTTAATGATTGTTAACCAAACAATACTCATTTACCTGAACATTTTGGTTCTTGACAATGCTCGCTTCATCAGTTAGAAATTTAGTTACATGCTATCTTTGTACTAGTTGAATGTGTGGTTGTATTATTTACATTTTAAAGATTTTCTATATTTACTATACATCTATCAGAATAATTTACCTTCATGTGTCTCTTCTTCTTAAGCTCAAGCCATGTGGCGTTGGTTATCAGATGTCAAACTGTCCAGCATCTTCTCTTTCTGTCTGTTTCCCTCTGCTTCTCCTCCCATCCAACTTTCCTGTTGTCACAATGTAGTCTAGCTTTCTCCTTCTCATGATATGTACAAAGAATGTGGGCTGTCTTTCAGATGGAAGTCACCAGTTCTCTTTCAGTTTACTTCTTTCAAGACATCTTCATTACACTTTTTATCCATCCAATGTATTCTTCTCATCATCGTTCTCATTTGGCGCACAGGGCCCGCTGGCAATGTCCCAAAGTGTAAATCTAAGAAATTCTGTCTTGCTTACAGAATTGTGGCAAGGGGTTGGAGGGTGTAATGACTATAAAACATACAGTTGATGCAGCAAGAGTAATTTACCGTGAGCTACCAATTGCTGATGGTATAAAATTAAACCTAAAAATACACAAGGGGCAGTGTGGCTAAGTTTTGGTGTCTGCCTTTGACTCTTCCAGCATAGGGCTGGAACATTTTCTTATATCGCATGCTACTCCCTGATCCCTTGGATGGTGAGATTGGATATCTAACCTCCTCAGATAATGGAGATAAACTATAGGTACCTTTTCAGAAGCAGTTTGAGATTGCAGATGTCTGGGTTTCTTGGTTGCAACAGTCAATATCATAGCACTTTGGGTAAATCTATAGATACTCAGTCTTCCTCAGCAAATGTCATTAGGTGTAGATGCTTATCCGTTCAGTAACACATTGGTTGCACAGACATCCAACTCACCCCTCACACTTGCTCTTTTCCTTCACCCCTGCATGTTCCAGACAGTATATTCACATATGTCCTTGTAAGAGAGAGCTCTGTGCTTCGTACCCATTCATTCACATTCATTCATTCACGCCTGTTTTGGACTTGACACAATGCTGACTAAAGAATCGGACACCTTGATTGCTCTGATAGCTCGAGTACCTGGCTGCTACCTCAAACCTGCAGTACCCGGGAAGGTTAACCAGGCCAACAAATGCCTGCAGAAGTCGGATGTGTCAGCCTATCGGTGCAAGAACGCAGGCAGCTCAGCTGTAAACAGGCACAATGCAATCACATCTGAAAAAACTCTCCGGATGAGCGCAGAAGAAGAAGAAGAAGAAGAAACCTGCAGTGATTGCAGGCACCTCCATCTTCTTATTTGGGGTTGTAGACCTTTAGGTTCTATTCTGTTCAGCAATGATCTTAGCCCTGACTTCAGCTGAGAATCCTTAACCAGATGTCTCTCAACAATGCATAGAATTGTGAGTTTTGCTGACATTTTCATTTTTCAATTGTCCCCTAGACTATCAGCACATTATACCACTCTCTACACACTGCCAAGTAAGTGTGATGATACTTTCGTGACATTACACCACTCTCTACACACTGCTAAGTCAGTGTGATGATACTTTCGTGGCAGCCGCTTTTGTGCCTGCCACTGTCAATCCATTTCAGCCCCCTGTGTTTCTGCTTGCTTGGCTATGATAACCTGACAGTAGTATAGCTTGCTATCCTGACAAAAATGATTAAGGAGGAAAACTACTCATGAGTCATCTGTTTCTTTGGGTGGAATCTCTCTAGAGCAGTGATTCTCAACCTTTTTTGGCCTGTGCCCCCCTTCACCATATTTTCAGAACGTCATCCCCCCCCCCCCTTCCTATAAAAAATTTAGCCCATGCCCCCCTTCACTGTATTTTCAGAATGTCATTCCCCCCCTTTCATATTTCCTATCTAAAAATCCCTACACAGTATACGTAAAAATGGAAGGTAAATTTAATAGCATATACTAAAACAAGTCTACACATCCACATAAAACATGATTTGTGGGTCTACTTAATTTATAAAATGAATTTTAGAAGGATGAGACGTACATAACTGTAAAGTATGAAGGGAAAAACAATATCAAGTAATCGGTTCTTGTATTAACGCGATCTTGAAATGGTCTTCATTCTCTCTCTCTCTCTCCCCCCCTAAAATTCCCCCCCTGGGTGGGAATTCCCCACCGGTTGAGAACCACTGCTCTAGAGGAAGTACATCTTGCACTTATTTATGTCAAGGTGAACACACTATCCTATGAATTAATGAGGTGCGATACAAGGTGTAACACATTTTTCCCTCGTAAGAGAAACAAAGAAGAAAAAATACACACTGAACCGCTTAGCTTTGGATATAGATGCGCTTCATTGAGAATTAGGTCTGGACAGCAATGAAAGAAATCTACATTGAGCTGTGAATAATATGTATTAAGGACAGTTCCATAGAAACCATTTTCTTAAAGCCCTTCTGTTGTGTCCCAACCGTCTAGAGCTGTGCCGATGGTAGCGCAGCTGCTGATAGTCAGACAGGTCAAGGGATGGGGACCAGGTGAAGAGAAACACAGACCTGCTGCCTTATAGGTGCCAGTCATGCTAAGGAAAGCAAATCTGAAACCTTGTCAAAGAAGAATGCACTGAGCCACAGTTTGATGAAATGGCTCAGTGCAATTCACTTTATGATATCTCCTTAAAGAACATTAACACATTGAAATCTGTTGTCATCTGCAATGTCAGAACTGCTGCCTTATCTCAACCTTTGTAGTTAATTTAGTAATGGATTGAATTGTCATTGTTTCTGACAAAGATTTTACCTAAGGAAAGATGGTACCATCAATATAATAAAATTTTGGACTACAAAATATCTGAGGCTATAAACTGTTTCACAGAGATTTATTAAAATAAAAGAATAGAAATTTATTAAATTGCAAACTGAAAAAAAAAAAAAAAGACCAAAACCTAAATGGAATTATAACTATCTACATTTCAGATTTTAATAAGCAATATCTCTGATTTTCAAGATTGTAAAAAAAAAACAAAAAACCAAAATGGCAGTGATTTCAAATATAAGGTCTTGTAACATGCTAAGTTTATATTTATTATTTATATTTATTAATGCAATTTGAGTGAGGCAAAAGACACTGGAAATATTACAACGTGATATCATGAACTGAAGAGGAAATTCCCTGCAGCATTTGTCAAAATACGCTTCATTCTTCTCAGTAACGACCATATCCCAGAATCTAGCTGAGAATCCTGAACCATATGTCTCTCTTCAATGCACAGAACCATCAGATCACATTGCTAGCATTTTTATCTATCAGTTGTATATTGCCTCCAATTCTTTCAACACATTACACCACTCTACACAAACTATACACCTGTGATTCATATGTGACCAAGACAAACACATCCTGCATCATCTTCATCACCACAACAGTTGGCTTGTGGCTCCTTCAGCAGCCATCAGTGTAGTTGATTCTCTTGCATTTTTGTGTTAAACTTCCATACAAGAAGACTGCTGTGAAACAATGAATCAACATCAGTTTAACAGGTTTCCTTCCTCATTATCTTCTAAAATACCTAACTTATTATGTTCTAAAATACCTAACTTATTATGGCAGGAGAATAAAACTAAAACAGGAAAAAGTGAAAAGGGTGGCAGGCAGTAATGCAGATGGACTGATCTGGGTTCTTAGTCCCATCAAAGCACAGCTTTTCTTCTTCTTACACTTTAAAACATCAGCCAAAACATATTTAAAGAAAGCAGCACTTTGGGTTGTTGACATCTCCATACAGTTTGGCTTCTAATGAACTGGAGTATGGCAAAAGTAACTTCTTTGCTCTTGTTGTGTCCTGCAGTGAGATAGAAACCCTTTAGATTTCTAACTTGTTTGGATTTCTGACATTATCCGTGAAGTAAGTAAAATAAAGGATCCTTTTTACATGCCTTGGGGCATAATGGGCATATGATGCCAACCACATTTTAATGGACCAGTCAACATTCAAGGGGTTATGTAGCCAATGTCAACCGTTATTTCTCATGGCATTTTCTGGTACCCATTTCAGGCTGGGTTTACCTGGGAGCTCAGGTCAGTTGTAAGGATCTACCTCGCTGTGAATTAGAACACCTGCTCTTCAGACCGGTGGGAAAGCCTGCTAGTCATTGTGCTGTCATGGCGTGCTGGTATTTAATTGGGTGGCTGTGCACTGTGTTTGCTCAACAGTATTGTTGCTTCTGGGAAGAGAGCTCTTCATTTTACTCTGTCATAATTTTCAATCTCTCTGCTCTGAAGTCACTTGAGAATTATCCAGTTTTTACTTGTGTTTTCTATGCAACATTTATTTTATTTTCCTTCACTTCCACTACCTGGCCGGCTCCGCAGTGAAGGGGTTACAGGTGCAATTTGTAATCCCGCATACCACGTTCAAGACACAGCTGCGGTCTATTTGACAGCAGACCACCGTACGTTCTTTTTTTTTTAATGAAATGGTATGGGTGCTGGACGTTCAAAAACAATGGCAAACTACTGAACATAAACTTGTCCAGGAATCATGAACAGCCAAAAAATGCTGGGGTTGACTGCTACATCCCGCAAAGCATATGCAACTAACTCTATTATCTGATGCATTTGTTGCCACTCCATCGGTATGTGCATGCACAGGGTTCTCTATGTAACTGAAGATTTTAGACAACAGCGTTTTAGTTGATTGATGGTAAACATCTTTGATACAATAAACCTACAAATTTGAACATTAACTCATAATCTGGTTCAAATACAAAAGTAAGCCTGTTTAACAGACATATATTACTTTCTGTTTGAGTGCATCATATTTGTAGTGTTGACAAGTAAACAGCCTACCTGAATGTAGGTTCTTGACTAGTTGTATTAACTGTCTTTCAGGAAGAAGACAGATAATAATTAATATTTCTAACTCTGAAATTGGTTTGTAATTCGTTCCTGCATTTTACAGTTCGTTGGTGTGTTCATAGATCACAATACCATTAACTAAATGATGACTTTTTCAACCTGGCCCGGTGGTCATGTGTTCGAATCCCTATCAAGGGGGAGATATTTGTCTCTGACTCTCTGGGCTCCCGGGTACCAGGACATTTCCTGGGATGTAAAGGCTGATGTGATACTGACCACATGGCCCATCAAGTACTGGTGAGTTTAAAAAATATTGGGCCACCACCACATAACCCAATACACCTCATGATGTGAACAAGATCCTTTAGTTCTACTCTTTATTTAGATGAATTCTCTGATTATAGCCTTTGCCTGTACTAAACTCGTATTTGTGTTAAACCTGTTACAATATGAAAGTTATTGAGAGGGCATCTAGGTTCTTTTTGAACATAATCAGTGGTAATTCTTAAATGTATAAACAAGTTAAAGAATTCAAATATCTTGGAAGTATGATCACAGAAGGTGGCAGATTGGACAGAGAAATCAGATGTCAAAAAGCTAGTGCACTTACATATCAACTATCACCTTTACTGAAACATCCAAATATACCCATGTCCGTTAAATGACAGATAATAAACTGCATATTCACACCAACCCTATGCTACCAATCTCAAACCTGGACTTAATCCAAATCGCACTTCCGTAAAATCAACACCTGCGAGATGAGATGCCTGAGGAGAGCTGACAACCTAACAATCCGAGACCGAGTAGCAAATACTGTTATCAGACAGACTGGGATCAACACCTTGTGCTACATTTATTGAAAGGCAGAAGATCAAGTGGTTTGGCCATGTCATTAGAATGCAACACCAACAACTACCATCACTGGCCTTACATCAAAGATCATCTGCGACGAGACCAAGAGGACGTCCAAGAAGAAAATGGATTGATGACATCAAAGACAGTGCCGCCTACCGGGCGCTGGAACGCAAATTATTCCTCCCACGACGCTTGATGGCAGAAGTGGAAAATGACGATGATGATTTCTCTAAACTAATTTTAATTTTTAAAATGTGTCCAATGAAGGTGTAACAATTCACACCATAATGTTTCTTAGCCTAACTAGTGTACAAAGGTCTGGCCATATGTCTTTACCCTGATTATGAAGGAGTGACATGAGAAAGTTAAAACTATTTGTACTTAACATGTGAAGTATGTCAGAACAATGGAGGTGAAGTCAAAGGCAAGGGCTTTGATAAAAATTTCTGATGGTGCAGGGAAAAATACCTATAGACAAAGGTGGAAATGAAATAAGATTCCTGCCCTTTATGAACCTCGGTAAACGGCTGGTGTAGGTTTGTGTCCACTCAAATATTGCCTCATCTGCCCAAATCTGGATCGTAAGAGTGCAACAAAAGAAATGGGGCTTGAATGAAGAAAATGATTGACCATAATTAAACATGGCAATCCGGGAAGGTAAACCCGGTCAACAAATGCCCGCAGAAGTCGGGTGTGTCGGCCTAACGGCGCAAGAACACAGCTCTGCTGTAAACAGGCACAATGCAGTCACGTCCGAAAAAAACTCAGGGTGAACGCAGAAGAAGAAGAAGAAGAACATTGCAATTGCAGAGATAACTAACACAGTAAAATTGAGTTAATAGTATTTTACACCACAGACTGAACACAAGAAAAGTGAGTGCCTGCAGACATGTAAACAGAAGCAGAAGAGGGAAAAATGATGTCAACAGTTATTCAAATAGTGCCTGTCAGAAAACATTTTGACAACCATGGTGGTAGTAGACGAGACTTGGCCATTATGATGCCAACATTTCGGGCATGGTATTCTCCCAGAGAGCTTTAACACTTGTCAATCTGAGAGCACAGAAATCTGCAGGAAACTCCAACTGCCTGGGAAAGGCTTATGAAAGCAGAACATTATATACATCTAGAAGCATAGGAAAATATTGTGATGACAAGAAATATCAGCAGTAGAAGAATTGGACAGACCAGGAGAAATTATGCTGGATGGCCTAAGATGGTGCAAGGGAGGTTATCATCAGTAGAATTTATCCAGAACACCAAGGGCCAAGATCTGTGGAGATGAACACCTATGCAGTTTGGCAGAGCACATGATGATAATGTTGCAGTCATCAATTTTGTTTTGGCCATCATGTAGGTATTTCTTTGATAAAACTGTATTCCCATGGCAGATACAGTTACTGAACCAGTATCCAATTAGCCATACTTATTGAAGACAACAGTGTTTTATTTTAAAAATAAACAGTTGAAATTACAAATCGCTTCTAAACACCTCAAATCCACGCAGGTAACAGACTGACTATATTTTTTACTGAGTTGCACAGCGGCCTCGGTTTGCAAATTTAGATGCTAGAGATGGAATCACTCTGCAGCCAATTTAAAATCTATCTTCTTTGAATAATGGTTGTTTATTAATTAATCACATTACTGCCTTTTCATATTATGTTTAAAAAAAAGTATGTAGCAGAGGTGATATTTTAGATCTAATTATGAACTTCCAGAGGGCAGGTAAGTGTAGCTGCCAAAATAAGTTCTCTAGCTTTGGAACATTATTGTAATCTGTTAGTACAAGCTCATGCTGGCAAAATACATGGTTGGAGTACTTCCCTCACTTGATTATGTCACCTGATTCAAATCAAGGCACTAATACTTCAGTAATAAAATAGGTGGTGCATGCATTAGTTTGGCATCCTTTTTCTTTGTGGATGAATCTTTCTGTGCTAATTTTGTGTGTGGTCACTTTTCTTCGGCTATTGTGTGTTCACTGGCTAGCCAAAAATATCAGCTGTTCAGCTATTATAATTCATTGTTCCTCTTTCTTATTGATCTACATTACTGAAACAAACATGTTAGTAATGTTCTATTTAATTGAGCATACAGGTAGTAAATATTCGGCTGGAACATAATTTGTATGTGTTTAATTGACCGCAGTTTACTGGCATCATAAGAACATTCAGCACTAGTCAGTAATTCATTAAAGTATAAAGTTGTGTGTGCATTTATAAAAACTAGAGTGGAGTCAATAATGCTCAGTTATTTTCTGTTCTATTTGGAATATAGAATTGCCAGAGTTGGTTTTCATGAATTTATATTGCTGTACATTAATTTATATTGTGGACTCTACTTCAGCTGTGTGTTTGTAACTTTCCTATGCCTCTGAAAAATTGCTAAATTATTGTCTGTGTTCTGTGATATTCTGTCAGTTTTGTTTAATTGTTAGTTCCTGTACATATTTTCTGGTGATGCATCTTCCGTCCCAGAAATGTGCTGTTTCTTTATCAGCTCTTGATCTGCATCTCATAATTCTGCAATGAATGCTCAGAGATCTAAGCATCTATACACAAAGATTACTGCAGTTGAATATACCACCTTTGGCGTAGTCACCACGCTGTCGATAATAACAGTGTATTTGAAACTGCAAGTAGACTTTGTATCAGAGAATCTGATTTTGTTTAAATGTAGCTATACAATAATGTTTAGGGTTTGTTAAAAGTAAAGTTAGCTTCATGTTAACATCTGTTACTGATCTCCCAATCTCTGTTACTTCCCAGATAAGATTAACAAGTGGTTAAAATTTGCAGGACTGTTGACATCACAACTCTGATAAGGATGCTTTCTGCTATTAGTGGAGCATTCTGATGGTGGTAATTTGGCGTGTGATATTCATTTCATGTGTGTAGAAGCAGGTCAGTGTTTATAACCACTGGCAAACAGTATAAAATAATTGTAGGCATTTATGTAATTTATGAATACATCCAGGTAATACAAATTGTGAATTTACTTGAAATCAGCACCATCAGGTTAGCCAGTCTCTAAAGACTGGTATTGACGTCATCTGATCATGTCCCTCAACTGTCTTGTGTTCTCATTGTCATCATCACATTATAAATCTGAGCCCAGTGTATTTCTATGCTTATGTGACTTAGTTGTTTTTTAGATGCGCTTTTTGTCTTTTGTCCTGCAGTATTTTCAGTAATAGACTTCCATGTCTCAAGTGACAAAATCAAGACAACTGTCTTCATTGTGTGTTGTTCAATATGTGTCTTTTTCTTCTGTGTATTTAGAGCCCTGTTCATTTGATCTAATTTCTGTTAAGATCACCTTTTTCTTCCTATGATAAAATCTGAGCTCAAAAGCTCTCAAGTTTTTTCAACTTGTTTCTAAGAGAGAGAGAGAGAGAGAGAGAGAGACTCAGCCCATCCAGCATAATTTCTCTTTGTCTGCCTCTGCCTCTCTTTCCCATAATCTTTTCAGTTATTACAATGTTCTCCAATGCCTCTTTTCTCATCACGGGCCAGATATGCATAGTGATTTTTCATTTTCGCAGTTCAGTATTGATGTTACTTGATGTTATGAATGTTGTTTCTCCTACAATGACATTTTTGGTTGCTGCAATCCTTGATTTTATACTAGTCACAGCAAGCATTCTCTGTAATTATTTGGCCTAGACAGGAAAACTTGTTCAGTGGCCTTTCCTTTGGTGCTAATATTTATGTCCTGGATGTGTATAGAAGTTATCATCATCTTTATCTAACTGGTATTTATCTTAATGCCAAATACTGTGTTATTGGTGACATGGCTATCTGCAAACCTGATGGCAGACATTTGCTCACAATTTGCTTTAATTCCTATGTGATATTTTCTAGTCACTTCAGTCATCATCTTCAACTAATGGAGCAGAAAGCTTTGCACATCCTAATCACATTTCATTTTCCATGTGTATATTTCTTGTGCTGGCAACATTAGGAAGTAGTTAAATAACTTGACATATCATTAAGGGATATTGGCGGTACAGTGTTGGGCCTATAATTTTGGTGACCAAAAAGACAGCCATATGGTTATTATCACCCAGGTGACCTTTACTTTCCAAGGGGAAATCTTATATACCTTGTTTAAAAGGCGGTGTCATTCCCAGAATCCTAATGGTGGATACAAATTCTCCTCTACTTGGAATTGAACCTCGACACCTGAGTCGGTAAGCCATGCAGCGACAATTTATATTTGAGCGCTTTGTTTAGTTGTATCGCTTGCAAAATATGCATTCATCCACTCTTCCAATTCCGGCATCACAGATTTATAAAATTGCATCCATGTATCAAAGTAAATTAGGAAATTGTAGTAACATTTAGTATAAAATAATAAACTAAACTAATATTTAGTGTAAAACCTCTCTCTTTCTCATTTATTTGCTGGTGGCTGATTCATTCTTCTTCTTCCTCTCTTCCTCCTGCTCTTCTTCTCATCCTTCTCGTGATTTTGGCAGCATCCATTATTTGACACTACAAGCCCTGTGCCAGCAGAAATATGTAAAAACACAATCAAGTTCTGCTGTAATGACATGATAATGTATACCTTTACCTTTGTGGTCATATGCAGACAGAGATTAATTATAACACACTGTACATTCATCTTTCTTTCTTTTGCCAATGGTGGAGAGGCCAGCAATCAGCTCACACCAAGGCTTCTATCTTTTGCCATTTCTTGCAGCTTCCGCTGTGTCCTCCCCACATTTTTCATCAGGAGAAATAAGATTGAAGACTTAGTGGTAACTGGCAAACTTGATGGGAACAGAGGAAGGAGGAGACAAAGAACACAGACCTGTTATGAAACTGGTGATTGTGTGAGATGGCAAACTATGACTGACCACATTGATTGGCATGACACATGATGATGATGAAGACATGATATTCTTTCTATCCATCTATATGATTTCAAAGCTTCAATTTAAGCCACAGTTTGCTTACCTTTCGATTGCTTAATCATTGTCCATGTTTCTGAACCATTGATAATGTTCCAAAACTATATCCCAAATTGAGATCGAAACAATGTTAAGTATGGACAATACTTTTCTACATCATAGTGTTAATAATGACACCCAGTCAACAGTGGCTGCCTTTCATTGAGCTTTATGTGGAATGGTTTAGTGTGTAATCGTGTGCCCAAATCTTATCATTTAATTTCATTCTAATTCTCACATGTACACATACATCTTTTCCCTCGTCTCCAATCCCATTCGCAAAAGTTGCATCAATGGACATTGCTGTTTACCTTGAAAGCTGTATTCAGTGTTGTGACATATAGAAGAAAAAGTCGCTTAAAAGTCGACAGGGCCAACTTAATTGCACCAGCTTTTATCCCATATGGCTCAGTCTCTTTCTGCAGCGCGGAAAGCGTCGCACAAAGCACAAATTCCTTAGCTCCAGTGACGACCCTCAGAAGTCTTAAAAAATGCACTCGTGAACTGAAGGATGTGGCACGGAATCAAACCCACAACCTTAGGAGCCCGAGTCAGATGGCTTGACCACTTCGCCTCAGAGACTCCCTGTGACATACAGAATAACATTTGAGCTGAATTTGTAGGATCTCAGAATTGAATTTCTACGTTAACTCTGACTTGCTAGACTTCTGACAATAGTGATTGTTTCTTACTTCAACCAAATTTTAATGAGTCTATGGTTGTGAATATATTTCTATAATGTTCTGAAATATTACAGTTGTATAACATTTGCAGCTATTCTGACATACCTAACTCTAAAATTACAATTCTTTTCCCTCAGAACAGTCAAAATGGTTTAAAATCGATCGGCTTAAGTTCGTAATAAGATACACATCATGTTAAATAAAGCAATAAAACACTTTACCAGCCGAACCAACAACAAAAAAAAGAAGTGTCTAGTACGTTAGAACAATTCCTTGAAATATGTAGGTAAAAACCTTTCTTAAACTGATTTGTCTTCCTTGAGAAATTTAACATGCTTCTGCAAGAATGATGATATTTGATCATCGACTGTGTATTCACTTCTTTGTAAATACACTTTCTTTCTCAACAAGATGAAGATGAACTAACAAGGTAAACAAAGCGTGATATTTTCATGTAGATTGGTACTTCACGCAGTGGACCAATAACAGATTGTAGTACAGGAGCATAGATAAAATGTTTTGACTTTATTTTATATCATTGTATATTATTGAGGCTGTTGGCTTTCAGTTCAACACTCTTAAATTTGAAGTGACTGATGTTTTGTCTGGAGTTAACACTTTCTAGTTTCCAGCACAAAAGGGAGGTAAACAACACTGCTAAAGGAATTGGAAGGAGGAAAATGATAGACCAGAGCCTGCAAACATATATGAGCTTGGCAGAAACATGCAGGCCTGAATCTTCAGGTTCTGAACAGAAGATTGTCAACACAGAGTACACCTCCACTGAATGGGTCTAATTGACATTGCTAATTGTATCTGTGCCACACCAAAACAAACCCCCAGAGCATGTAATACAAGATTGATTTAGCCAGCAAAAGAGTGGAAATCTGGCCCATGGGAGCCACCTTTGGTACATACTCTGGAGGACCAGCAAAATCCTCAAACGAACTAGGTTCATGACCCTGGAGTAGATGCATAGCAAATGTTAATCACTGAAGTAGAAAAGGCTGTCTGGTTTCATGGTTTTGTAAAATACACAAAGGATTTGTTTTAAAAGCTTAGGTCTCTTTGGAAATAAAAAAACAAGAATGCTAAAAGGATATATATCACAGTTCGGTTGTAAACAAAACAATGCAATCACCCTTCCATTAAAAAAATTAAGAACTAAAGTCGGACGAAAGGCATATTACTCCATTTGGAATCTATTTAATGTGACACATTTCGTTGTACTATACCGAGTGCGAAAATTCAAATACATGTTTTCAGGAAATCTTATCAGTACATGAAGTGAAAAGGAAAATATTTCCTGGTTTTTGTGGCAGCTTAGTGGCTGCCTGAACAGAGATGTAGCAAGTTTCTGTATCTTCACAGTCACTTCAACAACACATCATGTTAATAAGTCAGTATCTTTAACTACATTGATCAGCGTGAAATTTGCACAGAATCGTTGGTTTTAAGTTTGCATCACTTTCATGGTTTCATTTAGATAAAGAATGTGCACTTAAAGTACATTTTAATGTGAGCTCTTAAATCGCTTTGAAGCACAAAATTCTCAAGCATTAAGTCCATTAAATTAATCTGCTGACTTATAAATGTCCTGTTATAATAATTTGGCTTGTTTTTCCAGAATTGATCTGGAGCATAATTCACTAAAAATTTTGCAAAGCAAAAATTAGAAAATGCTTTGGCTGATATTTCAATGATGTTGAATTTTATGTTCTCATGTATCAGAATACCTTCATGCTGCATTTAACATATGTTGCCTTTATTAAATTCTTTTATCTTCTTTGGAACTCTATAGTGCCTCATTTGTTTCCAAGTAGATTTTGCCCCCTTTTCATAGTCACAAATCCAACATAAAGTGGCAAATTCATTTGAATGCTATGCTCTGTTATGTGAAATGTGTTTATTTGGTTAGTGCAGTATCTCTTTGGTTCAAAGCCTCTGTTATCTCTTAGTTGTTTGTCAGTGGCAACTCTTGATTCTTCTAGAATGATTCTGCAGAATATATTCCCTGGAATTGACAATAACATTTCTTAAATTCGTGGATATTGTTAAGTGTATATGGCCTGAATCATACAGGCTGCCTCACCGCTCAGAAAATTTAATGGTGCCCATTTTATGAGGTGTTGACCTCACCCTTCCGTTAAAAAAATTAAGAACTAAAGTCGAACGAAAGGCATATTACTCCATTTGGAATGTAATTTGACACATTAGGAGGGTACTGATCAGAGAGTTGCTTTTTGCAGATGGTGATGCAGTTACGACCGACTTTGAGGAAGAATTACAATGTCTACTATCTGCATTCTCCAATGCTTGTTCTGAATTTGGTTTAACAATTAGCAAAAAGAAGACACAGCTTATGTCACAAGGTGCACATGGGGTACCACCAGTCTTTATTGACGATGCCGAACTATAGATGGTAGACCATTTTACATATCTAGGATCAGTGGTAAATATCAAATTATCCCTAGATCAGGAAATCAACATCCGGATTGGTAAGGCAGCAACAATGAACAGGTTAAGAAAAAGAGTCTGGGAGAACAGGAAGCTTACTGCCAAAACAAAAGTCCTTGTCTATCAAGCCTGTGTCCTTAGTACTCTTCTTTATGGCAGTGAAGCCTGGACAACTTACTCACACCAAGAGAAACATTTAAACAGCTTTCATATGCAGTGTCTGCGAAGAATTCTTGGTATTAAGTGGCAAGACAAAATCACGAATACTGAAGTATTGGAAAGATCAGGTTGTGTGACGGTTTATTCCATGCTCAGTCTTCGTAGACTTAGATGGATAGGACATCTTAGAGGATGGATGATGGTAGAATACCAAAGGACATCTTTTTTGGTGAATTACAGATGGGTAAGAGATCTCAGGGTCGACCTCTACTACGATACAAAGATGTGTGTAAGCGGGACATGATTGATACAGGAATTGATAATGCACATTGGGAGCAAGCCACCGCTGAACGTGTTGCATGGAGGGCAAACATCAGAAATAGAATAAAGACAAAGGAGAAAATGATTGCAGATAAGTCACACACCGAGTGCGTGAGACGTAAGATGGTGCATGATGGTGGAAATGACCACGTGTTCACATGCATCCACTGTGGACAAACATTTACAGCGCGAATTGGCCTTATCAGTCATATTCGCTACCACCATGGGTAATAGTTATTATGCCTTTTTGAAGCACAAACTATTGTCTGTCAAGACGGCAAGGTGCCAATGTGACCTTAAAGCCACGTGGTCACAAAATAATTCCACATTTTGGTGGATTTGAACTCAGGTGATGGCAGTAGACACATACACAGGTCACCACCATGCCGGTTTATTTTTGTAGTAAAGGTATGAGAGATTAATTCTTCAAGTAATTATGTAGTTAACCTAATACTCATATAAGCTTATCTATATTCCTTGTATTGGTGGATTGGATTGGGATCGCGTCTCACATGAAAAGATTAAACACAAAATTGGTGTATCAATCAGTTTTATGCACACAAAAATAAATATTAGGCATAATTCACAAGTGAGAAGCTTATAATATTAACATTTCATTTTTACCGAAAAATGTCTGAACAGCTTTACATACAGACATAGTCAGTGTCAGTTTGAGGTCAATTATGTTGTAACCCATCCTGTTGTCACCCATTCTCTTTAGTATTGCCATAGATACTGAGACAAATCGCCTGTGTTACCAGGGTACAGAATGGGGGACAAGAATAGTAAAACTGTAACCTCCCAGTCATGTCATTAGAGGTGACTAAAGAGACTGGCTACCTCATCCCATAGAAAAACAAGCTGCAAAATCTGACCAATCATTAAATCTACAGAGGGCTTGGCATATGTTGATTGCGGGCCTATGATCCATGGTAGATGAAAGAAGGGCAGCAGAAGGAGGAAGTATTGAGACAAATGGCAGACTATAAATCACGTTAAGAAACAATTATATTCTTTCATCGCCATTTATCAAGTTCATCTGCATTAAAGATCAACTGTTGTGAGACTCCAAGACTCTGTGCTGCATCTTCATGGTGCATTGTTACAGGCTTTTTCCAGTCCATCTCTTGATGTTGTCTACCCACATGTAACATTGTCTTCCTCTTGCATGCTTTACCTTGACCTTTCCCTTCAGCACATTTTAACAAGGATTTGTGTCTCTTAACATGGCTGAAGTATCTTAATTGCCCCTCCTTGATCTCATTCAGTAATGTTTTCAATTCCAGTTTTTTCAATACTGTTTTGTTTTCTTCTCCTCCCGTGGTATTCTTTCTATTCATCTATATAACGACATTTCCAAAGCTTCCAGTTTTACTCTCACAATGTTTACTCTTATATTGCCTATCCTTTGTCTATGTTTCTGAGCCATGCATTAATTATATTCCAAAATTATACACCAAATAAGATCTACCAAGTGTTCATCAAGTACTGACAATACTTTTACATCATACTGTTCATAATGATATCCAGTTAATAGTGGCTCTCAAGCTCATGTGTCCTGCAACTTCCTTTCCTATGTTATGATTGCTCCTAGCTATTTAGTTTTATGTAGATCTATTCAACCCTTGACCTTTCATTTCATTCTAACTCACACACTTCTTTCTTGTCCCTTACCCCAATATCCTTTACCATAGCACAAAATTCACACCAATTAAAATTGTGGTGCAATGTGAAAACATTATTCAGTATTCTGACATACTGAATAACATTGAGTTCTTCTTCTTCGTTCATCCGGAGTTTTTTTCCCGGATGTGACTGCGTTGTGCCTGTTTACAGCAGAGCTGCGTTCTTGCGCCGTTAGGCCGACACATCCGACTTCTGCGGTTATTTGTTGACCGGGTTAACCTTCCCGGGGACATTGAGTTCAATTTGTAGGCTCTCAAAATTGAATGTCTACATTATCTATGATTTCCTTCACCTGCTGAATTGCTGCACACATTATTAGCAGAGACTGGAATAGCAAAAGAAATACCACCAGCTTATGATCTTTGAAAATTTTGTCTATACTGTTTTGATTTGAAACCTTGTTTAACATTTGCAGCTCTTCTGACATACTTTCAAAATTCTTAAAATTTTTCCCTCTGATTGACCAGTTTAAAATTTGTAACACAATTTTGGTAAACAAAGCATAATATTAACAACACTAAAAGAAACATAGAGTGCCATAATCCTTAAAATCTGGAGTTAAGAACCTTGCTTAAACTCATTTGTCATCCTTATTTCTGAGAGAACTTTAACATATCAAAATGATGGTACTTGATTATCAACTTTGTATTCACTCTCTTGTGAAATACACCTTCTGAAAAACATGAAAACGAACTCATAAGGTAATAAAGTGATTAAAATTTGCACACACTTGGGTACTTCACACCGCGGGCTGATAATACAGATTGTAGTGCAGAAGCACTGTTATGACTACTTGATGTATATGATTGTGGTGGTGGTGGTGGACTTTAGCGCAAACCTCTGAAATCAGAGATGACTGATGGCAACTGTAATGTGTGATGGTTCAGTGTTAAGTCTGGTCTAGCACTGTCTGGTTTCATAAGAGTTTAAAATAAGATAGGGACCAACTGAAACCAAAATGTATTGCCATGGAAACAAGTTTTGAAGAACAGTAATAGGAATAAGAGACAAGTCTTAGCATAACGTTGAAATGAAACTGAGTCATATGGTTAACTTGTGCTGTGAAACACTTCATTTAAAAAAAATACACCGGTTTTCTATTTAGCTGTGGTTATCAATGGAGATTAGAGGCAATAAGGCCACCAGGATTATGCAGACACAGTGCAGCCACCACCCCATTAAAACATGTTGACAAATGAAGATGAAAAACGATGATTGTTCTGTTTGGAATCTATTTTTAATACAATGGAAGAAGCCAGTATTTCGTTGTTCAGTACTGAGCATGAAAATTCCAAGTCAAATGCATGATTTAAGGACATCTAATAAGTGTACCTTAAGGAAAACGGAAAACATGTTCCCCTCATTCTCATGACAGCACACTTGCTGTTTAAACAGAAATATAATAAATTTCTAAATCTGCACATTGCTGAGATTTGTCAGTTCAATGAACATGTTAGTCAGTATTGTAATTTGTAACTAGATTGGTCAGTGTGAAATTTGAACAAAATCTTGTTTGAACAAAATCTTGATCTTAAGTTTGCATTGCGTTTGTGGTTTTGTTTAGATTAAGAATTTACGCTTAAAATCCAGTTTAATTAAAGCTCTAAAATAGCTTTGAAGCACATAATTCTCATTAAATTCTTAAGCATGGAGTCCAGAGATCACTGCTGTAAAATTAATCTGTTGCATAAAAGATCGTCTTATGATAACATGGTTTGTATTTTCAGAATTGATCTTGGGTATAATTCACTAAAACTTAAAGACAGAAGTAAAGATTAGAAATTGCTTTGGCTGATATTCTAATATTGTTGAACTTTATGTTCTCCCATGGAAAAGAGGATGAAAGCATCAGGAAGCTGTAGGCAGCGTGGTTGATATCATGACTCCTGGTCATTTGCCAGTGCAATTTGACCCTGGTGTGGAAATCCTAGGCTGCGCTATGTGGTGGTCATACCTGGTATATAGCAGCAATAATTCTTTCTACATTATCTTTGTCATCCTTTAACATTTCCTACCATCATCACTTGTTCTTCTCATTCCTTCTTTCTGTAGACCTCACAAATGATGACTTAACAAACATTCCATTTTACATGTTTATGCACTGGAGATGACGCACAACAAAAGCAAAGTGGAATTTTAAATATTTCAAGCTGATTTCTTACATGGTGTAAATGCGCCTTTTGGCTAAATTTTGGGGGGAGAAGCCATGAAAACAGTTTTTAAAGCTTAAAATATTATCGATGTATTTATCATAGAGCTAGAAACATGAAATAATCCTACGCTGGTCATGTAGAATTTGTGTACATTTTTTATTACACCATTTTGAATATGTTGCATGCAGTATATTCTTTGTTAAAATCTTCTAAATAGGTTGTCTGCATGTATGATGTAAGGAAATGGTATAATCTGTCTGCTGCTCTGATACAGTCATATTGATTTATTTTAAACATGCTTTGCTCTTGTTGTGCTTTTGCCATCTCATTAGCAAAATTAACTGAAAACCAGAGACAGTGGCACTAAAGTAAATTGTTCCTCACATGTTCAGCCTAGTTTTTAGATATCTGAACGAGGTATTTTGGCATTATATTGTCCCCCAAATATGCCAATGTAGCATTTATGATTGTATTTAATGCAATTTATTCCTATAAAAAGGAACATCTTGGATGGTATTTATGATAACTTAATTACACTTCTTTGTTCATGGTTTGAAGTGCAAGATCCATTTTTTAAGCTGACTTCTGTTGGGGTAAATGAAATGAGACGGCAACTCTCTGGTGCATTGTTATAGGATGATATGCAGATGTAAAGTAATTGTTGTTAGTTCTAACATACATTATTACATGGATGTCTTCCGGGCAAGCTAGATTGTTGTTTCTACTTGAGCAAAGACTTGAAAATGGCTGCTGAACACATTGTAAGGATGATGTTCAAAATTCTGGAGATAGGACAAAAGTAGCGGAATTATAGATTATAAATACATGGATAATATGGGCCAGCTGTGTAGGATGGTTCATGAATTTGAAGTATAGGTTATAGGGTGTGAATGTGTATTGGGTGATAAATACATCTGTATATGGGTTGAATTATGAAACATCAAGAGTAGTATTCACATGCATTAAAAAGAAAGTCCTTGTAATAACCTCACAGGAAATAGACCTGCTGTCGTTTTAAAGTCTGCAGATTTCAGTGGCTGATTACATTGACCTTGTAATCTTTTTCACACACAAGCTGGGTTTAGCAGGGTTCTGAACCTGTGCTATATTATTAATTGTTCCTTTTACAAAATTGCAACTAGAAATGTATAAAAGAAATAGGAATGGGTTTATAAAATAATTTATTACATTTTGACAGCTATCAAGGCAAATCAGAACTGTTTATTATGATGGTCTGTTCACTTTGTGGACTGTAAAACCATATAAATGAAGCACATTAGTTGCTTACAGCAGTTGAACACATGCGCAACAAAAAGATATCCAGTGAATTATGTTTGAATTGCCAATTCAAATCTAATTTTGTGCAGTGTGGATTGCTAATACACATTTTATTAGCCATTTTTAGGGTGAAACTTGAATGGGTAGACAAAATACAGGAGAAATTAAGGAAGACCTAGAGAAATGAAAAGCATAGAAATAGATACATGTTCTGGAAGACGTGTCTAACCTGTGTGAAAAGAACTGCTGTTTTCTGTATTTTTGACAACATACGGAACATGGAAAAATTTGCTTTTATTGTAATGAGTGAAATAACTATGGGTTACTTTATTGTATTTAAGTAGCAACTAGTGAGATATTTTAGTCTTCCATTCTTGATGTCACAGTTATGCTGCTAAATATGTCTCTTATCTATTTGTTTTATTCAATTTGATGATCAAACTAAAAAAGGTGGTTTGGGAGGAGGGGGAAACAGAAGCAAAACACAGTAAGAGACTTATTTAGCAACAGTAACATATTGAAATGTTGTATATATTTTATCAACCTTTTAAAAAAATTAGTGATTATTGTGATATTATAGATTATTAATTTTTACTGCAGGGCCTTTGTAATGAAAGTGTAAATTTGTCTGTGACTGTTAATTTCATTTTTGCAATGATTCTTACAATTTATAAGCCAGTTTTTAAAATTGATTATAGATTCAACAGCCAGAATTGTAAATTGATCATTTTCTTACCATTGATTTTACTGTTTGCAGCATCTTACCAATTTCAGCTAGTGTTTTCAGTTTTCTCTGTCAGATATTTTTTCAATTCATTGTAAATCTGTTTTCTTTCAGCTCAAGTCTGACTTCTTGAAGCTACTCAGGGAGGTGTCTGGCATTGACCGCAACTCCCGTTGGAGCGAAGTAAAGAAAAGAATCAATTCTGATCCACGCTACGAAGCTGTGGACAGTAGTTCTCGCCGGGAAGATTGGTTCAAGGATTACATTAAAAATTTGGATGAGGTTTGTAAATATTGACCATATTGATGTTTTCTGTTAAACATGAAGGAACTCTTTTATTTATTTGTTGGTTTGTTTAATTTTATTGTTTTGGTTTGTATTTGGGGTGGAAATTAGCAGTGATTGAAATGCCTTCACCATTTTCTGGTTTGTTTCAGTTAGGTTTGGTTTTAAGAAACTGGTGCTGAAGTATTCTATGTTCCAGTAGTGATACTATCAAAGCAGACAATATCCTTTCTGTAACTTATCCTCCGGAATTAACAAGTCAGACACAGTATAGTTCCATAGGATGAGTTACTAACCTGCTAGTGTGTGGTTTTGATTAGGTTTTCTGAGCGTGCTCCAGCAAATGATGAGTTCATTAGCTTTTATGCCGTGGATACAAGCAGCTACCTTTGTGGCCAGTTGTACATTATAATACTACTACTACTACTGTGGTTTTATCTTATGCGATAAACCATCATCATCATCAAGTGCCATGCCGGCTGGCGTAGGCGTTCATGGCTCTCCACAGATCTCGGTCTTTGGTTTTCTGGATCAACTCTGCTGCTGATATTCCTCCATGCCACCGTCTCAATCCATCCAGCATCATTTCTCTTGGTCTGCCTCTGCCTCTCTTTCCCTCGATCTTTCCAGTTATGATGTTCTTCAATGCCTCTCTTCTCATCACGTGACCGAAGAAAGATGTTTGTCTCTGTCTTATTGTTGTATATAATGTTCTAGTTTCATTAGCCTGTTTCAGGTAGTCGTCATTAGTTACTCTGGCAGTCTAAGGAATTAGCAACATTCGTCTCAGGAACCACATCTCTGTTGCTTCTAATTTCTTCTTAATTTGTTCATTTACATTCTAAGATTCACTGCCATACAGCAAAACTGGTTCTACATAGCATTTCAGCACTCTCTTTCTTACATTCAGTGATAGTGACTTATTGCATAAGATACTCTTCATTTTCTGAAATGCGGCTATTGCCTGCCCTATTCTGCTCCTAATCTCTGTTGTACATCTTCCATCTGATGTTATAAATGCCCCTAGGTATCTAACATTATCCACTTGGTTAAGGATAAACCACACTTATTAAATGCTAATCGAGAGTACTGAAGTGTTATATAAGGAACAAGTTAGGAAGAGCGTGGAAGCAACAGATATGTGATTTCTGAGGTGAATGTTGTGAATACCTTTGATTGTCAGAGTAACTGAGCGTCTCGAGAAGGCTAACGAAAGTAGAACATTATATACAACTATAATAAAGAGACTTTCTTTGGTCACATAATGAGAAGAGAGACGTTGGAAAACATCGTGATGACTTGAAGGATCAGCAGGAGAAGTTGCAGACTGAAAGAAATGATGTTGGGTGGCTTAAGATGGTGGCAAATACCATCAACCAAATTGATTCAGAACACTGGGGGACTGAGATCGGTGGAGGTCCTTTAATAGTGTTGTTTTATGTAAAGAAAATCTTTTGTAATTATTTGAAACTTAATATTTTTTAGTGTCTTTTTTCTTTTGTTTATATATGTACAATAATATTTCTCAGCTAAAAATGGGAACGTCTTCTTTGTTGGCGTGATTCTGTAGGTTTAAAAAATACTGTTGATATTCAACATTGATTATGTGTGCACATGTGTTATGTTTCTTTTGATGTAGTTTATGTGATATCTGGTTATGTTTGAGTTGTTATTAAAACTACACATTTTATTTTAAAATGATTGTCAAACAGGCCTGTGCAACGTTCTGCCCATTTCATCATCCTTTTGTCTTTGCTGCTTACAGACCCTTCTATTTGTGGCATCATTTTTTGCCAACATGCACCTTAACAGTTCTGATTATGTTCTGATTATGTTTGTACCTGCTGTATTTGTTGTCTGATAGATAAGTCATTTCTTGTTTGGAACTATCAAGTTTAACATTCACAGAAGTTTTAATAGGCCAATAAGTTATTCTTTATTGTATTGTAGTTTGTGCATTATCTAAGAACATGCTTCAATGTTTGCTATGCTTGACCACAAGTATACTGTTTTGAGTCACCAATTTTGATTAGAGTACATACTCTTTTGTGTCCATTCTGGGTAAACAAATGCTGACTTGTTTTTGTCTTTCTTCTGGTAAGTTATTAACATGTTATCAATAGAGTTCCATTGTTAATATAAACAGCTACAATATTCAGTTGAGCAGTCTTGTATATTCTTCAAAACATATTTTCCAATTTAGCCAACATCTGAAGATGAAGAACGGAGAGAGAGAGAAAGACAGGAGAGGATTGAAGCCAGCATAAAGAAACGGGAGGAAGAAGTTAAGCAGTCACTGTCTTCATCTCTTAGAGAAAGAGACAAGGAGAGAGAACAGCACAAGAAAGATGAGGCCATTCAACACTTCAATGCTCTGCTAGCCGACTTGGTAAGCCTGCTTGTTGACTTGAATGCTAGTATTATATTTTTGACAAGAGAGCAGCCAGTCTACTGCATAACTCATACTAGTTTTTGTGTCGGTTATAAACACATGCATTAGAAACCAGTATGCTTATTTCTTAGTCTAATTACAATCTCAAAAACTAAATGCTTATCATGATAAGATCAGGTGACTTGATAATTCAATTACTTCTTTACATAGCACCTGCGTCATAAGACTGCTTGTTGATGTAGCAATTTACATATAATTTTTCTGTGTAAATTATTATAAAATAATTACTTCAAAGGCATCAGTTTCCTCAGTATGCCATTACTTTAAGTGCAGTTGAATATCTCAATGTTTGTCTCTTTATTTACTTCTATCTTTTAAATATCATCCACTGGGTACATTTAATAAATTTACAATTAGAAAATTGTCTTTCTGTACATGCCTTATAAATATTTTATACCTCTAATTATATGTATAGGTCAGAAACTCGGAGGTTACCTGGCGAGATACTAGAAAGCAGCTGAGAAAAGATCATCGTTGGGAACTGACAGATTCTCTGGAGAGAGAAGAGAAAGAAAAGTTGTTTGAGACTCACATTGAGGGACTCCACAAGAGAAACCGTGGAATGTTCCACACTCTGTTGAACGAAACTGACGTGAGTCACTTTGAAATCAATAGAATTTGTGTTTGTTTGAAAACAGGATTTAATTTTGTGTGTCAATAATCTTTCTGTTTGAAAAAATACAAACTTGGTGGAGTATTGATGCATGACAAGGCAGACGTGATTACGGCCTTGTGGGAGCATGTGTACACCTCGGAGGAGCAAGTGGATCACCATGGTCTGGCAAGAATGAGACAGGAGTGATGAGGGGATCTGGACAGCGCTCGACGCTCAGGGGATAGGCGAGACGGACATACAATCAGATTGCTACTGGTACTATTGGTGTTGGAACTCTTCGCTGGCTGCTGAGGGTGGGGACGGAGCGCTTATGGGAATGCCCCGAATGCTGTGATGTCGGTTCCTAAATCAATCAATCAATCGATCAATCATTCTAAAATATTGAATAATTGAAAGTATGTGAGCAAGTTTGGGAAAACAAAAGAAAACAACAAAAACTTTAAAGTGCATGGATCACGTCTCATGAAGTAAACAGATTTAAAGGAATTAGTATGGGGACCTAAAACACACAGAGAAGAGAATTCATGGCAGAGCAGAATGGTGTGTGTGTGTGGGGAGGGGGGGGGGGAGAAGAAGTTGTGTGTGCTAGTATGTGTGACATGATGGGAGCTGCAGGCAGTAGCAAAAGCTACGACGATTTGGTGCGAGTTGGTCGAGAGCTAAAGCAGAAGAAACGGATGAACTACATTTTCTACACTACGAACATTATTTTCCCTCATGCCTCACGATAAATTAGAAAGATCTTAGAAGCAATGGAGATGGGGTTCCTGAAATGAACATTGCGAATACCTTGGAATGTCATTTTTTGGCTATGTGATGAGAAGAGAGGCATTGGAAAGCATTGAGGTAACTGAAAGATCTGAGGGAAAAGAGACAGGCGTGCCAAGAGAATTGTTGCTGGATGTACTGAGATGATGGCATGGAGGAATATTATCAGCAGAACTGGTCCAGAACACCAAGAACTGAGACACATGGTGAGGCATGAATGGTCATGTCAATTGGCAGGGCACATAATGATGATGACGACGACCTAGCAATATTCACAAAAGTATCCATGTTATGTACTTGTAAAGCTATAAATGGTCCAATCCAACATATGTAAAGAAACCAGCCAAGCAGAGACAGCAAGAATACCGCATGACGAGAACACAGAAGAAGAACCATCTGCAAATCTAACCATTAGAGAACTCCTGTTTGCGGACGACCAAGCACTAATAGCAAAATCAGAAGCTGAATTACAAGACCACATGAATAGTCTAAACGAAATGTGTAGGGAACATAACATGAAAATTAGCACAAGCAAAACAGAGGTAATGACTATAACTAAAGAAGAACAAACAGCAACAATTCACCTAAACGAACATCCCTTGAAACAAGTAAAGAGCTTCAAGTACCTAGGAAGTATAATATCATCAAATGGCAGATCAGAAGACGAGATCGAAAATAGGTGCAATAAGGCAAATCAACTCATTGGACAAATGGCACCAATACTAAAGAACAAACATGTATCAATAACTACTAAGAAAGCACTTTACAACACAATCTTCCTACCAACTCTGTGCTACCAATGCCAAACCTGGACAATGACAGAAAAAGAGAAAAGAAAAATCACAACAACAGAAATGAGGTTCCTGAGAAGAATACTCAACGTATCAAGAAGAGATAAGATCAGAAATGAAGAAATCAGGACTAAAGTGGGGGTTAAAGCTGCTCTAGATTTTATTAGAAAGCAGCAAGTCAAATGGTTTGGCCATGCAAGTAGGCTACCAGTCAACAGCATGCCACAACAGGCAATGACGTACAGACCAGATGGAAACAGAGGAAGAGGCCGACCACGTAAACGCTGGACGGAGGGAATAACAGAATCCATGGGAATGTCGATATACGAAGCCCATAACCGGGCACTCTCACGAAGTTTATACTTCACCTCGACACCGCAAGGTACAAGAGGAACATGATGAGATGAGATGAGAATCCAATTTTTGGTGCGAGTACCCCCTTTCAGCCTTGGAGTTTTTGACTTGGCTATGTAGGGGTGTTTATGATGTGGCTTGTAGTTTGTCTTTTGTACTTTGGGCTGCTTATTGTCAGCTTCCCGGCTTCTGATGGGTTGATTGCGTTCGTTACTTTCTTGATGAGGTTTTTCATGTCTGGGCAGAGTCACGCACTTGTTGAGGCCCAGAGTAATTGTGGCCCTACCCCGTCCAATGGTGCTGTTTCCTTCAGGGAGCTTTACCAGTGTCGTCTCTCCTGGTGTTCCTCCTAATACCCCGTCGTGGGTTGCCTTTGAATCTTCTCGGTGTTCGCCAGTCGGATCTTGGTGGAGAGCGATAACGTCCTTCCTCTGCTGCTTCTTCTTCTGTCTGTGTCCTTGCATCTTCTGGTTCGAGTGTGGCTGTCTGGGCGCTGAACCGATCTATTATCTCTTGTAGAGTATCTGTTGTCCTTTCTTTCATATCTTGTATTTTTGATAGCTGTTCTTCATTCTTTTATAGAAACTTTCGAGCAACATCCTGCTCCATCTTCTGCTGAACTTGCTTCATTTCGCCCAGGATGCGCTGAACGGCCGCTGTCTATGTTTCCTGTGTCTTGTCTTTTTCTTCTTCCATGCTTGATAGCTTTTCTTCTGTCTCAGCCTTTATAGCAGCCATTCGAGCGATATCCTGCTCAATCTTCTGCTGAACTTGCTTCGTTTCATCCAGGATGCGCTGAGCGGCTGCTATCTTGCGTCTTTTCTTTTTCTTCCTCCATGCTGTTTAGCTTTGATTGCAGGTCCTTCAGTTGGCCTTCAAGTTGCGATTTGTCGCGTTTTGTGAGTCGATTGGTGGCCTTGTACTGCCTCCTAGCCTCTTTATAGGGCAGGTTAGTTTTGATGGCGATCTTCATAGCTTCCTTGCTGTCTTGATGGCAGGGGCAGCCGAGGTATCTGGCGCCGTGGTTGCCGAGGCAGTTGGCGCATTTACTGTTATTGTTAGGCCTCCTGAAGTCCTTTTCGATCTTTGCATGCTGGCACTAACTGTATGGATGAGGTCCAGAGCAGTATTTGCATACCTCCACCTCACTTTCGCAGGTGGCACGGGTGTGCCATAACTTCTGGCACTTAGAGCTCTGCAGCACTCTCGGTATGTAGTGCTCTGGAACTTGGTCTCTCTTGTCCCATCTGATGTATTGAGGGATCACTCGGTACTCCGATGTTACTATGACGACTGTGGAGGGGTTGTTGTTCTTTCCGATGATCCTCTCGGCACTGGTGATCTTGAGTTTCTTATTCTACCTTATTAGCAACTCCCTGATCTGGTCGTTGGCGAGATGGGTCTTGACTCATTTAATGACCCATCGTTTCATCATGCTGTGTCAGGTGGCTTCCAATAATATGCCGTGGTGAAGCTTGATATCGGCCTTCTCTCCTTGTGCGATTTTCTGCATAAGTGCTGTGGTCTTTGGGTTTTTGTTGATGGAGACCACTACTTCATCAGGTGTCTTGCATAGCTGGTAGATGCTGTATCTAACCCTATCTTGTCTGATGGTAGCGCCGACAGTTTGGCTTCTCCCATGCTTGACTGTTTAAGCAGTAATTTGCCGGTGACGTCCTCAGTTGTTGTAGTTTCCTCCGATGTTGAGATCTTTGGTAAACTGGGCTGCTTCGTCTTGGTGCTGTTGAAAACTTCTCGGCTGCTGCTGGCTTCAAAGTTGTAGTCTCTGACGTCGGTTGAGCTACGGGTGCGGCTTCATCTGGTGTAGAAGTGGTAGCTTCATTTAATGTTTCTTCAGGTTCTGGCGTTTTGCTGCGGCTAGCAGACACGTTTTCTTCTTGCATCATGATAGTCTTGGCGGCTTCCACGCTGCTCATTTTGAACGTCGGGTGTCTAGTGAGGTTTTTCTTGCCACATGCCATTTTCTAACACACGGCCGGCTTCCCGATTAGACGACTTGCCCTCGATAGCGAGCGCATCGAGTCGTGTGTGTGTGATGATGATGTGATGGCTATAAATGGTCAGCATTTTCACCCTATTATTAGTGGTATAAGATGTGTGAAGAAATAGCCGCAGTGGGTTTGAAAGGTTAAGTACGAAACTAGAAATTCCTGATGAATTGTTGCTTTAAGTGCCACATATTATTGAAATTGGGTATAGTATTTTCTCTGTATTTTCATAAACTCATTTAAAGTGTACGTGATGTGTTGATCTCAGCAGATTTCACTGACATCAACATGGAAAGAAGTGAAAAAACTGATCAAAGAAGACCCCAGATACAGCAAGTTTTCATCCAGTGACAGGGTAAGGCATTTATGTAGGTTTTAATTAATAATTGAATAATTACAATAAGCAAGTGTCCATCAGTACTGCTGAATGGATCAGAGGCGTGTAGAGCGACTAAAACTGTTACTGATGAACTGCAAATGTTCAATGACTGGTGTGAGTAGCAGAAGACTATAATACTGGATGACATAATTATTAATGCAGAGCTTATGGAGAGAACTAAATAAATTCCAGCGAATCAAGAGATGAAGAAAATATGCTGGTTGGATAGGATAAATGTTAAGGAAATAATAAATATAACTAGAAAGTCCTTTGTAACCCACAGGGCAAACGAAATAGAGGAAAACCTAAAAACACATGCATGAGAGGATTAGAGACGGATGAGTCATTTGTGAAGGACATGGATGGAACTGCAGGAGGTGGCTAAAGATTAAAGGGCTGGATGTGAGTTGAGGGCCTATGCCAGATTTGATGGTTACAAGGCAGAAAGAATGTCCAACTGTTTGCCTGCACCTGATGGTAAAGTTATGCATTACCACATCATTACCAGCAGAATTGTGTGCGTACATATTTCTGCCAACCACGCCATATATTCATTATAATTCACGAATCAGATTGATGCATTCTATCAAGAGTATTCTATGCAAAAATAGTATGACCCAGGTTACACATTAGACTTATGATTGAACACAACTTCCCCCTTATCATCATCATGTGCCATTTTGTCTTTGAAGTTTCTTTCAACCTATCTCTTGATATTGTCTGTGCACTTGGAATATGGTATACCTCTTTCATCCAATTTGTGACCCTTTGAAAATAAAGTTTGTTCATTTGTTGCAAATATAAGCCACAAGTCCTGAGGAGAATACTCAATGTATCAAGAAGAGAGAAAATCAGAAATGAAGAAAGCAGGCCTAAAGTGGGGGTTATAGCTGGGCTAGATTTCATTAGAAAACAGCAGGTTAACCCTTTACAGGGCAGACGCTTGTCCGTTTTTTAGCCCTGAACGGGCAAGATTTTTTCAGGTTCAGTAAAATTTTGGGTCGCGTTAAGTAAAAACATCATAAATAAGGTGTTAGTCAACCGATTTTAGTTAAATAAACAACCCAATGAAGGGAAAAGCATGCAGAATATGTTACTCACATGGTTGTTGCCAGTAATCCATATATGAACACAAATATTTACGAAATACAGCATGTGATTTCCGTCATCTATACGGCAATTTACAAACACATCTTCAGAATCATAATCACTTTCTTTAAAGTCCGACTCAGACTGCTAATGCAAAGTAACACTTTGGACTGATATCTAGCTGCGATTAATAGTCAACTTCGTGCCCTTTAATGTCACTTAAATTGAACCTAGCGAAATCTCGGCTATCACTTGAAGAATCGCCAAAATCCGTTTTGAAAACTAAGCGTAAAAACCCCGAAAACTATAAAAAAAGTCAGTAAAAGTCCGTTCATATTCATAGTCGGCACTTACAAATGGCGGCCACGTTGTCAAGCTATTGGCGAAAGCGAAAGTAGCCGTCGGAAGTATCGTAAGGCCGAGAAATTGCGTTTTTACAATGCATAATAGTATTGGACGCAATCGGCCGATTTGCTCGTTAAAGGCATCGGCCGCTGTCAGGGTCTTATAACTGGCTCGTTGGCTAACACGTGTGAGACAGTACAAGTATAACGTGATTCGACGTAAGACACAGCAACACAAGTTCTATGGATTTATTGCCACATTAAATACAGAACGATAATTACAGCAATCTACAATATATAACTCACGACGCTCACAACCACAATACAGCTCATAGGTCTGACGCTCAAGATATCAGTCGTTCGGCTTGCAGTCACGGAGATTCATACAAACGCCTTGCTCTCATCGCACATGTCCGTCCGGTCTCCAGTCCCAGCTCGGTCTGACCTTAGCACGCCAACTGCCCACTGCCTCTAGTGGTGTCACGTGTCCTGCGTGCGTCTGTCGTCAGCCTGACCGCTGGTCGCGTGTCAGGTAACAATCTTGTCAGCCGGGTGTCGCAACGATGTTGCTGCACAGCTATACCATGTTAGGCTCTGACATTCTCCCCGGGTACCTCAATGAAAGATGTCATCTTTCATTAATGATGTCTGTATATACTGGGGTAGTGTTAACTTCATGTCAGAGACTACTCTTTCCCAGTGTTATGCATGAAAATACATATATGGCATGGAAATATATACAAAAAATGTCAGTTGTATTGAAATGACAAATGAAGTACAACTTTTAACACAACTCAGGTTTCATCCCCCTGATGGCTGGTTACCTCCATTGCAATAATACCCAGTCAGATCAGTAGTTACCAGCTTCACGCATCTACTTCGCAGCAATTTGAAAAAAACGTAATAATATGGTTGTTTTGCAACAGCCATCTAGCCAGACTGAAATACGACTTTACATAAGTCGCATTAAACACTCAAACTCTGACCTCATTTGGCCAGGAGCTCTTATGTTGGTTTGCAATGTTGGCAGCTCTCTGCCATGCTTGGTGGACGCCTACCCGGTGTGTTAACCATTTGAGCAACAACATGTCTATTTATACAATACACATTAATGAATATGTTTCAAATTATGGCCCTTGGTGTAATTCGTAAATGCAAGGGGAGTAATTTTGACAATCAAGAAATTCAATAAATGACAATAATTATTTAATTTCTTAGCGTCATTGCTTGACGTTTCTTCATATTAACGAGAAAAAGTCGGTAATATGAATACATTAATCAAGATATGATTCTAAGATTACACTAATCAATTTAAATAAGGAACCAATTGGTGTATTATATTATATAGATGCAAAAGGATTTTACAATCGTCATAAGTTTTTGAATATTTGTATATCGTCTGCTAATTTTGCTATACTTTTTAAATTACACAGGAAGTACACACGAAACGCAAAATTTAGTTGCTGTTTGACCACAAATGCTCCCGTTTTCTTTTGTAACGGATAGTTAAATGTTCTCAAAGTTCGTGTTTGATGTTCTAGTATCACAACTATCGGATTATGATGGAATGTTCTTATTTCCGATGTGTTCACAACTTCTGGATACAGATTGAATGTTCTTATTTCCGATGTTCAATTGTCAAACATTTTGGATTAAATTTGATGCAGAGGTGGTGTAGAAGTCATTGTTCAGTCCACATTTGCACACGTCGTTAAAATATCACGGTGAAGAAAGTCACTCACAGCTGTCACTGTTAACTGGTAAAGTTCGCTTCTGGTAAGTTGTTAAGCGTCTGTGACACTGTTCTTGGTGTATATTTACAATTAATAATGTTCTCTTTCTAACACACACTACACAATTATACTACACTCATTAAATGGCTTGATTAAAATAAGTATATTATACATGTCGGTTTTTTAACCGTATCACAATTACAATTATAGACCTTACACAGTAGGTGAATAGAAAACATTCACTCATTGGTGGCTGTGTTGTTCTGAGTGTATTAGTACACTCTGCACTCAGACATTGCTTACTGGGTCGGTTGGACAACGGGACAAAAGGTCGGCAATTGTATTGATTCTGCCAGAAATGTGACGAACCTCGAAACTGTAATTTTGAAGCTTCAAGGACCAGCGAGCAATCATATTGTTGGATGGTACTCCGGCATTTATATACCGTAATGGACTGTTGTCAGTTTCGATGATAAAGTGACGTCCTAGAAGATATCTGGATAGTTTCGTCACACTTTCTACTAAGGCAAGTGCCTCTAATTGCGGAATGGACCATGTCCGCTCTCTAGGCCTTAGCTTTCTTGATATGAAACAAATGGGATGCAGGATGTTGTTGTATTCCTGCAATAGAACTGCCCCAATCGCAACGGAGCTAGCATCTGTTCTCAATCTGAAAGGTAAACGAATGTTGGGCAATTTAAGGATGAGATTATTCGAATTCTTATCAGAAAAGTATGTCAAAACTTTATGCAATGCATTTCGTAGGCATTCATCGTGTACAACTTTTTCAGGCTTATCCTTGGTTAGTAAGTTAGAAAAAACCTCGGTCAGTTCTGAAAAATCAGGAATGAATTTCCTGTAATAATTGATCAGTCCCAACAAACTCCGGACTTGTTTCTTATTAGTCGGGAGTGACAGTTTTAGAATTTTGGAGACAATTTTGTTGTCTGTCATGACAAAGCCATTGGATATTCTGTACCCCAAAAATGATATCTCTTGGTAAGCCATGTTCACCTTTGAAGGCTTCACTGTCAGTCCGTACTGTCTGATACGTTCTAATGTCTGTTCTAGTGTCTTTATATGTTCCGTCATTGTCTCTGTATGGACACAGATGTCGTCAATATAGCAAATGATATTAGGAATGTCAGATAGGAGGAGTCGTGTCATGCGTACGAATGTGGCTGGGGCATTGACTAGCCCAAATGGAAGTTTGCACCATTCGTACAGTCCCCAAGGCGTGGCAAAAGCTGTTAGATGTCTGCTGTCTTCATGTACAGCAATCTGCCAGTAACCTTTAGACATGTCAAGCGTCGTAAAGAACTTAGCGTCAGTCAGTTCTGTTAGAAGATCGTCAGTGTTTGCCATTGGTTCAAGATCTAAAACAGTTATTTTGTTCAGTTTTCGGTAGTCGATGCAAAGTCGTATTGTCTTGTCCTTTTTGCGTACAATGACCATGGGTGAAGAGAAGTCTGATAAGGATCGTCTGATGATGTTGTTTTTTTCTAAGTTGATAATTTCTTGATGTAACTGTTCTTTGTAGTGTATTGGTATTGTGTATGGTCTACATCTTATTGGTGTGTTTGATGTGAGTGTGATGTGATGCTGTACTAATTCTGTTTGTCCTGGGTTGTCTGAAAAGATGGTGTTGTACTGTTGTATCAACTGTTTGCAACTGTTTGTCTCTGCTTGACTTAAGTTTGGATTGATCTTGATCTCATTCAAGCAGTTTGTCGTGTCTAATGTAGGTGTTGGAATCTCGTCGCTAGAATCGTCATCTTCGTGATCTATTATCACGGTGCAAGCTGTCGTATCGTCTTGTTCGTTGTCTCTGTTGTGGTATGGTCTTAGCATATTTATGTGAAATATTTTGTGTTTGTCTTTTATTAGGATTTCGTAGTCTACAGGTGAGATTTGTCTTGTCACTTTAAAAGGTCCCTGCCAAGAATCAGTCAGTAGCTCTCTGTCACTAGGTAGTAGTAGTAGGACGTCCTGTCCAGGTGTCAATGTTATAGTTCTGTTACCTTTGTCTGCGCACTGTCTGTAAGTAGCACCAGATAGTTTAAGTGCATTTTTAGCAATTTCACATGATTTAATAATCCTTTCACGCAATGATGTTACATACACAAATGATGATATGGGTTTCAGTATTGGAGTAGAATTAGTTAACATTTGGTGATAAATTGTTAATGGGCCTCGTGGTTTGGCACCATAGATTAGTTCAAAAGGAGAGAAACCGGTACTAGAATGTGGTACCTCGCGATAAGCAAAAAGGACAGCTGGTAAGTATAAATCCCAGTTGTTGGGGTGATCTTGAGTTACTTTGGCAAGCATGTGCTTCAGGTCCCCATTAAGCTTTTCTATAATCCCGCTAGAGTGAGGATGATAGGGGGTATTGAAAACTTGCTTCACTCCTAACATTTTAGTGAAAGCTTGGGTGGATGCGGCAATAAACTGAGTGCCTCTATCAGACTGGATAGTATCTGGAAATCCAATTCGGGAGAAAATATGGAAGAACACTTCCATGATGTCGTTGGCAGTAATGTTCTTTAGCGGGATCGCTTCTGGCCATCTACTACATTGATCGACAATAGTTAAAATATATTTATTCCCTCTAGTAGTTGTATTACTAAGAGGGCCCACAATGTCAACTGATAATTTTTCAAAGGGTCGACTGGCTAAGTCAGTGACTTGTAACTTTGCCTGTGGGTGTTTACCTTTTTTTACTAGTTTCTGGCATATATCACAACTTCTGCAATATGTTCTTATGTCATTGCAAAATTTTGGCCAATGAAACTGTGTCAAAAGTCTTGACCTGGTTTTAACATATGCCATATGACCTGCAAAAGGTATATCGTGAGCAAGATGTAAAGCTTGCTTGCGATAAGTAGTTGGCAAAACAGTTTGCTTTGTTGTAATGTCACCTCTGGTGTAGTACCTGGTGAGTATATCATTGTGTAAAGCAAAATGCCATTTCGCATTTTTGGTTACTCTTGCCTTTTTGCCGATCAGGTCAAAGTACTTTGACAGTGAAGGATCAGCTTTTTGAGCTGTTATGAATGTTTCCTTCATAGAGTCACTAGGTGGTAATTCTGGGCTAAGCATTTGTATAGCCTCAGTTTGGTTACTTTCATCTTGCACTCTAGCAGTAGCTCTTGTTACTGCGTTCACACACTCAATGACATCAGATGATGATGGAATGATATCGTCAATGATGTGATGAGAACTTAGTGCTGCATTAGCTAACATACATTCAATAGGTGATATGACATTTTCAGTGATGACATTTGGTGGTGATGTGTTATCATCAATACATAATGATGTTATGTCATGATTATGAGGTTTGTCATTCACCTCAGGTAAATTTCCTATGATTATATCGCACACTGGGTTTGTAAGTGCTGCGACCTTTACTTTCCCGGTGAGGAATGGTGTTTCAATGTATGCCCATGCTAATGGATATTTTTCAATATTGCCTGAAAATGTTCTACATGTGATGTGTCTGCCTGTATAGTCTGTAGGCGTTATGAATGTTGTTTTCAGGCCAATAAGTGTACTTCCGGTGTCGCGAAGTACTGTAGCAAACTTGCCATTAACATACCCGTGATGGATGTCTAATCTGCCTTTTGAGTCTATTACCAAGTTAGCTTCCTCACTGGCAATAGGGATGGCGTGTCCGCATGTTAAGATACCATCTTCATAGAAGGTGTTACAGACAGTGCATTTGTTAGCACTAAATACATCACAAGCCTGTGCTGCATTGACAGGATTTTTCTCTGGATTTTCGTCTTCTGACGCTGAGCTATCGAACAAGGCGGCATTGGCTTTGTTGGTCATATGCCTGCCTCTACAATCCATGCGATGGTGCCCGTAAGCCTTGCAGAGAAAACATTTACGTTTATTTTTGAATAATTTACGTTCTCTGTCTTGACTGTTTACTATATTTTGCAAGTATGTCTGGTATCCTGGGTTTTGATCGCACATCTCGTTTAAATGGTGAGAAAAATTACAAAATTTGCACTGTCTAAATTTTTCAGAAGTAGGCCTGTTTGGTTTTTGCCTGCTATAGTTTTTTCCATAGTTGGCTGCTGCTACCCAGTTACTGTCAGTAGCTTCAGTGGCAAAGCATTGTTTATTTGCCGTGTAATAGGCCGACCCACGTCTTTCAATTTCTTCCACACTTGTGCATTCATTCTCCTGTAAGAACTTAGAAAACGATGATGGGATAGAAGAAATGATTTTATCTCGAATGATGAGATCTTCTAATCTATCATAACTTTTATTAATTTTGGCTGCTGAAGTCCATTTGCTGAAAACATCTCGGACTAAACAGAGGTAGTCAGAGAACGTTTGAGTTGATTTTGGACTCAATTTACTGAATTGTTCTCTGTAACCTGCCTCGTCTAACATGAAATGTGCCATTATCTTAGATTTAATATAATGGTACTCTTTCCTTAGGTCTTTGGGGATAGTTTCAATGACTTTAAGAGGTTCCCCAGATAGACTCCTCATATAAAGAATATTCCATTCAGAAAGTGGAACTTGGTAATGTTCCATTAAAGTCTCAAAATTTTGAGTAAAGGCTGCTATGCAGTCACCCGAGGTATAGTTACGTACGATACCTTGATACTTCTTATACTGGTTTTCTTTTTCCAGTCTTTCAGATTTCTTTGACTCTTTATTCATCGCAGTCTCAGTGTCAAGTTGTTTCATTTTCAACTGTAACTCTAGTTCTTCTTTCTTACTCTGAGCTGCAATTTCTGCTTTCTTAAGTTCACTGTCTATCTCAGCTTGCTTTGTCTTTGCAGCTATTTCTACTTCGGCTTGCTTTAATGCTGTTTCAATCTCTGCCTGTTTTAAGGCTGTTTCAGCTTCTGCTTGCTTGGCAGCCATTTCTGCTTGTTTTAGAGCTCTCTCCGCTGCTCTTTCTTCGCGTTCATTATTTTTCTCCTGTACCAGCAGGTATTCAGAGTATTTGTTCTCGCTCCAATTTGTTAATTCATCACCTGTTAGATGTAATTTAATACCCATATCGATGAAATCAAATAGTGACGACATGATGGAGAAAATACGTCAATGAAAATCAACCACACAAAATATGTTATAAATGGTTAGTAATAAACAATTTACAATTTATTTTACTATACGATGCGTGCCTACTATTGCATACGTAAAGTTAAAGTATAGAAAAATATACTCAAGTGCCCTGGATACGGTGAAGAATGGTTGGACACTCGGGCTAGAAAACTGTAGGGTCGTTACTTCGGAACCACTAATGACCTCTACGGCAAGGTTATGGATGGTACGGAAAACCTGCTTTATTTTTGGAAGAAAATAAGTTAGCATCTATTTGTTGGTGTGTGCCTGCAAGTCACTAAGTGTTGACTAGGTTTGGATGGCGTCGAGTGTAATTGTATGTCGTAAATTTGTCATCAACAGTTTCAACAGAAGTTACACTCTTTCCAAAACTCTTTGCGTTCCACAAACTCAATGTACAAAGACAATCTATCTGTATTTGAACACTCAATAACATTGATGACACATCACTTACATCAAGATGACATTCAGTAAGGACATAGACATCAAGTTTACAAGATGGCGACAAGGTCAAAATGGCGACAAAATAACAATGTCGACAAGGTCAAACGGTGACAAGTTTCACAAATCACAAATGTTTTACACGTTTACAGGATCAAACAATATGTACTGCACATTTACTAATGGTTTTAAATATATTTAAACAATGTAATAATGGATCATACTGAGACTTTCACGATCACATTTACATAGCTATAACCTTGACAAATTTCACAAGTTCAAGAATTATAGTTTTAGATACGAAAGACGAGCAACACACGTCTACATATATTAGGTTCTTAAACAAGGACGAGCAACCCACGTCCACACATGTCAGGGTCTTATAACTGGCTCGTTGGCTAACACGTGTGAGACAGTACAAGTATAACGTGATTCGACGTAAGACACAGCAACACAAGTTCTATGGATTTATTGCCACATTAAATACAGAACGATAATTACAGCAATCTACAATATATAACTCACGACGCTCACAACCACAATACAGCTCATAGGTCTGACGCTCAAGATATCAGTCGTTCGGCTTGCAGTCACGGAGATTCATACAAACGCCTTGCTCTCATCGCACATGTCCGTCCGGTCTCCAGTCCCAGCTCGGTCTGACCTTAGCACGCCAACTGCCCACTGCCTCTAGTGGTGTCACGTGTCCTGCGTGCGTCTGTCGTCAGCCTGACCGCTGGTCGCGTGTCAGGTAACAATCTTGTCAGCCGGGTGTCGCAACGATGTTGCTGCACAGCTATACCATGTTAGGCTCTGACAGCCGCAAATGGCCGTTTTGCCTTGTAAAGGGTTATAAATGGTTTGGCTATATAACTAGATTACTCACAACAAGCAATGATGTACAGACCAAATGGAAGCAGAAGAAGAGGCCGGCCATGTAAATAATGATGGAAAGAGGGAATAACAGAGTCCATGAGAATCTCGATATATGGAGCCCATAAACGGGCACTCTCCTGCTGTTTATGCTTCACCCCGACCCCGCAGGGTACAAGAGAAACAAGGTGAGATGAGATGAAGTTGTTTTCATGAATTTGTAACAAATTTAACTACATAATAATTTATTGTTTTGTATTGAATAGAAACGCGAAAAGGAATTCACAGAGTACATGCATGAGAAGTTTGTCAACGCAAAAGCAGATTTTCGTGAACTTCTGAGAGAAACTAAAGTGATTACATTCAAGTAAGTAAAACATCTAAAGTAGTTGATATAGATTTGTTAAAGTGCATCAAAGATTCCTAGTTTTGTTGTTTTTGGTATCAGTTGGATTTCAGACAAAAGAGATGAGAAGAAAAAAATGTTGCATGCCATGTTGAATAAAAGTTGCATGTCCTTTTACATGATGTTGCATTGCAATGGACCATAGGAATATTTGGCTGTTTGTGATGTTTCTAGGTTCAGTAGTTCATGTTGAGTAATTGCAGTTGTGAAATAGAGTAAAATTAAAGCCACAGCAGTGTCAGCATGTTTACTAATACTGATAACTTTCTCTGTTTAGGACCAAGAAGATTGTTGAAGAGAATGAAGGTCATTTAGACGACATTGAAAAAATGCTTGAGGTGAGTATTGTTCATTTTATACGTAACGGTATGAACTGCTCAATCTGTGGGGGATGAAGATGCTTGCCTACTGATCCATTGGTCGTGTGTTTGATGAATTCCCATCAAGATCGGCATGAGGTTGACCACATTACCAGTTCACCTATAAAAATATGGGGCTAGTGCCACATACCAAACAATATACCTTAAGGCATTTTATATGTGTGTGTGTGTGTGTGTGTGTGTGTGTGTGCGCGCGCAACATTTTTTGTTTAGCAATGAATGTGAAACTCATCCAAACTTAGCTATCAAGATCTGAATATTTTACTAACGTGTTGTGTTTCACATTGTATTTCTTTTCTGTTTGTTTATTTTGTGGAGTTAATTTCTTTGGCATGAGTATAAACACTGTAAACACATCACAGACTTGGAGCCAACATTCAGGCTTTTGAATACAAATGTTACAGAAAACGCCTGTGGAGCATCAGAGGACTGTCTTTCTTAATCTTTATCCTCATGTGCTATAAATAAATGTAGGTGTGCTATTTCACATGATCACCAGTCTCTGATTAGGTCTGGTCTATAAAATACTTCGAACTTTGTATGACCAGGAGTAGATAAAAGGAACACCATGACAACACTCTCCCTCCTTTCCACACACATGCACTTACACACGCTGAGTTCATTTCTTGAGACAGAGGCCATTGCTTGTCCTGGTATTGTGTTTCAGCAACCCACATGGTTTTATATATACACACACTTTGTCAAGTCAGGTTGGTTAGGTAATTTGAGAGGGAGGGGGGTGCCTAAAAAAAAAAACCAGACATCTCTGTACTATTGAGATGTATTTTCATTTGTATAAAAATAAAAATGGATCTATTGTAGGAATAAGACATTGTTATATGCATGAATGTTTCCATCTCTCCGTACTATTGAGATGTATTTTCATTTGTATAAAAATAAAAATGGATCCGTTGTAGGAATAAAACATTGTTATGCATGAATGTTTCCATTGTTCACAGAATGACAAACGGTTTTTAATTCTGGATTGTGTTCCCGAGGAGCGCCGCAAGATTCTCATCTCCCACATTGAGGAATTGGATCAGAAAGGGCCGCCACCACCACCAACTGCATCAGCCCCCTCTCACAGAGGCGCGAAGTAACACAAACTGTTTACTTTTTCTTTCTTTTGCCCTCTCTTTTTTTTTTAAAAGCGTATTACGGCTTTCAGCAGCATAGCATTTCATAAATTTCATTGCTTTCTGGTATTGTTATCATGTTTATTATCAGGAATTGTAAATTGGTCTGTGTGCATGATTTGGGTTTGGAATTGAAATTATGGCTTTGGATTTTGCAGGTTTTTAAAAAAATTTCTAGTTTATGTTGATAAATTTGTATGGATTAGTCACTTTTTTTAATGTGATCAGATTAAACGTTACAAAATGTTAAAGGATTTGTTTTTCATTTTGGGTAATTTTATACTATCAGCTTGTTGAAACAAGATTATCTGAGGCTAAATAAGCATTCCAGAAATGTTTTAAAGACTTATTTTAAAGGAGATTTTGAAGAATTTGCAGCAGTTCAGGAATCGTTTGTCTCACTAGGTTCCATTTATTTTGGTGCTTATCGCATGTGGCTTGACAAGATGGGAAAGTATCTGGTAGGGGTAAAGTTTCACCATGCAGGAGTGTTTTCAAGATAATTAAGTTGAAATACATGATAAGATGAGAACAAGTGTAAAATGTTACAACTAATTGATGAAACAGATAAGCATAGTGAGTGGTTAACTAACATTGTCCTTTACAAAGTGAAAAGTTTATACTAGTGATTACATTCTTATAGTTTCATGCTTTACTGCAAAGCTGTAAACAGGTCCAGTTTATAAATAGGATGTTCTTGTTTTATATGTTTTACTCTTTTTTTTAAATTGTGGCTGATGACATGCAGGTCACATGTGAAGAAATAAAAATAAAATGTACAAAAATATGTTTGCTTATTTTGTATTTGTAAATGGACTGTGTTGCGTTAACGTTCGTGTGTCTTGTACACTGCCAAATCCCAGGACTTGTCCAAGTGTCAACATTGCTATTGTTCTGCCATCATGTCGCCATTCTGCTTGCTGACCCCTGCATGCACACTAGTTTTCCTAAGGCTTAGCTACTGGTATCAGCGATGTCAGTCAGGCCCATGGCATTATGCTTTACCAGATGTTCATGTGTGCTTCAGTCTGCCATTGTCACTTTTCCATTAAAAAACATTAAAACATTTATGTTAATTCTGGTCTGTAATTTCAACTGTCGTTTGGTAGTAATAATGTTGTTTAGCCTCATCACACATTTTATGCCGTTGTGGTGATGCATTTGTATAAATTCTTCCCAGTATCCATTTACTTTTCTCAGCAAAATGTCCCTAAATCTCCATGATAGAACTGTAACCCAATATCCATCTTTGTTCCTGTTTCCTGAATCTGTTTTGTGTGTGCACTGGCGAACAGATAGCAACTACTTGAGCTATGTTATCCTCACCTGGGAGTTTGTGCGAACAGATAGCAACTACTTGAGCTGTTATCCTCACCTGGGAGTTTGTGCGAACAGATAGCAACTACTTGAGCTGTTATCCTCACCTGGGAGTTTGTGCGAACAGATAGCAACTACTTGAGCTGTTATCCTCACCTGGGAGTTTGTGCGAACAGATAGCAACTACTTGAGCTGTTATCCTCACCTGGGAGTTTGTGCGAACAGATAGCAACTACTTGAGCTGTTATCCTCACCTGGGAGTTTGTGCGAACAGATAGCAACTACTTGAGCTGTTATCCTCACCTGGGAGTTTGTGCGAACAGATAGCAACTACTTGAGCTGTTATCCTCACCTGGGAGTTTGTGCGAACAGATAGCAACTACTTGAGCTGTTATCCTCGCCTGGGAGTTTGTGCGAACAGATGGCAACTACTTGAGCCTGTTATCCTTGCCTGGGAGTTTGTGCGAACAGATGGCAACTACTTGAGCTGTTATCCTTGCCTGGGAGTTTGTGCGAACAGATGGCAACTACTTGAGCTGTTATCCTTGCCTGGGAGTTTGTGCGAACAGATAGCAACTACTTGAGCTGTTATCCTCACCTGGGAGTTTGTGCGAACAGATAGCAACTACTTGAGCTGTTATCCTCACCTGGGAGTTTGTGCGAACAGATAGCAACTACTTGAGCTGTTATCCTTGCCTGGGAGTTTGTGCGAACAGATGGCAACTACTTGAGCTGTTATCCTTGCCTGGGAGTTTGTGCGAACAGATGGCAACTACTTGAGCTGTTATCCTCACCTGGGAGTTTGTGCGAACAGATAGCAACTACTTGAGCTGTTATCCTCACCTGGGAGTTTGTGCGAACAGATAGCAACTACTTGAGCTGTTATCCTCACCTGGGAGTTTGTGCGAACAGATAGCAACTACTTGAGCTGTTATCCTCACCTGGGAGTTTGTGCGAACAGATAGCAACTACTTGAGCTGTTATCCTCACCTGGGAGTTTGTGCGAACAGATAGCAACTACTTGAGCTGTTATCCTTGCCTGGGAGTTTGTGCGAACAGATAGCAACTACTTGAGCTGTTATCCTCACCTGGGAGTTTGTGCGAACAGATAGCAACTACTTGAGCTGTTATCCTTGCCTGGGAGTTTGTGCGAACAGATAGCAACTACTTGAGCTGTTATCCTCACCTGGGAGTTTGTGCGAACAGATAGCAACTACTTGAGCTGTTATCCTCACCTGGGAGTTTGTGCGAACAGATAGCAACTACTTGAGCTGTTATCCTCACCTGGGAGTTTGTGCGAACAGATAGCAACTACTTGAGCTGTTATCCTTGCCTGGGAGTTTGTGCGAACAGATAGCAACTACTTGAGCTGTTATCCTTGCCTGGGAGTTTGTGCTGGGTGTTTCTCTGTAATTTTATGGTGCTTGCTTGCATTGAACTCCAGTGTAGTCCTTACACACTACTTCTAGTAACACTAGACAGACTTTTGCGTGTGGGTTAGCTTACCCTATTACCAGTGTCCCTCGCCATCAGGAATACTGACTGACTTCAGAGGTACTTGTAATTTACGTCCCCCAGTCAAGGACGAGAAGTCATCATTTTAGTCCAACTGCCTGGTGTAGGGTTGAACCTCTTACCTCAGCACACCGGATGTTTAAGAAAGCTTGTTCTTTCTTATCTATTCTGCCATCTGTTCCTCCATATGTACACATACATAATTGGAGGACTCACTGCAGAATAGCGTCTGCATATTAACTGACACGCATACGTTGTGTTGAAGAATGCGAGATGTTGAGAAGCATGATTACCAAAGCCAGTTGGTGAGGCACATAATGCCCCTATAAAGATATTGGTCACATCTGCTCAATCTTTGCAACCATTAAGATTACTTATCTGTTTAACCAGTGTGCCGAAAATGAGAAATGTCAGAGATAATATAACTAGGGAGCAATATGATGCCCTAAATATTGGTGGTCATGAAATACCAGAGATTAGATATGCTGATGATACAGTATTGCTATCCACATCACAGAATGGTATTGAAAACTTAATAACTTTCAACCCAAAGAAATTGTGAAAATCACAACCTATATCTTAACATAGCAAAAACAAAGATAATGCACAAATATAAAACTACTATGGAGAAAGAAATATATGTTAATGAGGAAAGATTGGAGGTTGTGGAAAATTTTGAATATCTTGGGTCATTGATTACCAACAATGGTGACACAATGAAAGAAATTAAACGACGACAGTCAATTGCTCTACAAAGACAAACTACTGAATAAATTATGGAGTGGGACAGATAGAACTACAAAAATTAGATTTTTAAGAGCATGCATCTATGAGACTTGGACGCTTACTAAACAAGCTGAACAGTGCATAAATGCCTTTGAATATAAATGTTATAGACGGGTTCTAAGAATATCTTGGGTAAAGAAAAGAACAAATGCATCCATACAACAAGAACTGAATATTGAAGAGGGTTGGCTATTAAAGACGATAAAACAAAGAAAATTGAAATATTTTGGTCACTTGAAAGGTCATGAAAGTTTGGAGAGGAGAATAATGGAGGGGAAGACAGGAAGAGGAGGGTCAAAGAGAAGATGGGTGCAGGATGTGGCGGATGATCTCCAGATGGGTGTATCGGACACGGGATCGAGAAGTTTTCCGGAAAGTTATGGGAGCAAGGTTCTGCAAGGGACATGCTACTGAATGAATGAATGAACCCCATACAGTTGCTCACTGTGGAAAGGAAAGACTGACCACCTACTCCTCAATACACTCAGGCCTAACCAAATGTGTCGGCCCTAAATACTTCTGCAAAGGACATGCTACTGAATGAATGCCATGACTCAACCTTTAATTAACAGATGAAGAGACCAGCATTTTTCTACTGTTGTTGATTTCTTGGCGAGATTACACTCAGTAGTTTGCCATTGTATTCTGATCGGCTGGCCCACATATCCCATAAGTAACGGGTGCGGCGAGAACCGCTACTGATTCTCGCGCAGCTGCGATTGCTCACATGGATAAACAGGATTACGGAGAAAGTCGCTAACTCCTAGGCAAGGGAGACCAGCCCAGTGCAACCACCCTCCCATAATCTAATTAGGCACTGAATTATTTAAATGTCTATTAATAGTAGACGTTTAGCTCACCATAATACCTTGAGAAATGAGCTGTTCAGCAATTATTCACCTTCACATTATAATGTGTAATACTGGGGGCAGAGGTTACCATGTTCCTTCACAAACATCTGTCTACATGTTCTTGGTAAGTTGATTCACTGATTGTCTTCCATGCTCTCTGCCAACCTATCCAGTATGTAAACCTGTCTTTAATACTCAATTTTCAGTTGTTACATTCTCTAAGCCCTCACTTAAAACTGTTTTATTCTGATGTAGATAATTATCTATCTTTGTGAATTGTCCTTGCAATACCTTCATCTTGTCTTAGGTGTTCTATGAAGCAACATGTCTGTGACTTGTAGTTTGTATATGACATTTTTCTCAGTTGAAAATGGGTAGTTTGTCATCAGTTAGTGCCTACTTTGGATGATCAGGATCCCTGTATTCTAGTGTGAACTAGTACATTTCTGTAAGGGTCTCTGAGAACACTACATTAGTGCTGGGGTCAGCACAAAGGATAGATAAGTGGTGAAAAAGGATATTTTTAATATGACTAAGGTTAGGTAAAGTATAGGTTTGAGATTTTGTTGTTTAGTCAGGAGGCAAAAGCATTTTCATGGTTGCCAGGAGTGATAGAAAGCTTACATGACAAGAGTCTGGATAGTCAGTCTGAAAAAATCCAACATTTTGTGGGCTCTGCTGAAAATCACCATCTGACGTAATCATTGATTACTAGCACAGTGCTCACAGAGACAGCCTTACTGGTTTACCAACCAGACCACAACCTTAGAGATGTACTAGTTCAGTTGTGAATTGGGCTCCTCATCATCTCAGACACAAGGGCCTGTCTACAAGACCTTGCACCATTTCCTGAAGACCGGAGAAACTTTTCTGCGGGTGCTGCAGCGTCATCTATGTCATTTTGTAAACGATGTAATATTAAATACATTGGTAAAACTGGTCGTCATTTTGCAGACAAGACTCCATTATCATCTTCATATCAGATTTCACTCACTTCGACAGCACTGATCACTGTGGGCTGTCCTGTATTCACATATGCACTTTGGATGACAAAACTGTTGAAAACTGTCTTATCTTCTTGGTGGATAATTTAGCACCACATGGTTTTAATACTCAACACAGCTTTAACTAGAGGCAGTATCTCCCTCTTCTGCTTCTCCCCACTCAACCATTTCTCTCTCCTTCTCTGGCTCTATACTATAATTTTCTTGCACCCCTTTTTCTCTTTCTTGCTATTGAGGATGATCCATAATGTAGGCTGTAATCTTTGGTATGGTGAAGCAATCAATTTTTTTTTTTTTTTTTGTATATTCTGTTTACAGGACGTAACTGTCAACACCAGCACTGCTATTGTTGGCTTGGCAAGTTTACGTTCAGTAGTTTGCCATTGCTTTCTGAACAGCCGGCTCCCATACCATCATGTTAAAACCCAGCGTCGCGCTGTCTGCTGTCAAATCGGTTGCAGCTGTTTCGAAAGCAGGTAAGCAGAATAATGAACCGCGTCTATAACGCCTTTGCCACAGAGACCGGCAGAGTCAACTTAGACTATGCATATATAGGTATATCACTATTCCTCCCTGTCCATGCTGGCCGTTCAGAAAGTGATGGCAAACTACGGAACAGAAACTTGCCAAGAAATCACAAACAGCCAAAAAATAATAGGGTTGACTGTGATGTTCTGTAAAGGATATGTAAACTTTTTCAGAAACTGTATGTACTTCTTGGAATGTCTATTACAGTGCAAACCGGTTAAGGCGATCTCGAATGTGGCAAATTTCTGTTGTGAAGAACAATTTGTTTATCCACGGCAATTGTTCTTGCCTCTTCTCTTATAAGAGATATTTCCGATAAGAACTAGTTCTTGGGTCCCAGGTGAGTTCACCTTATCAGGTCTGCATTGTATTTGGATTTGTGTTCTCGCTCAATAAATCTAAGGCAGAGGTCTAATTACTAATGCCAACAAATGAATGGGCTTACTCAGACGTGGTTTCTTATTTTTAAAACAAGCATACAGGTAAACCAGTGCACTAAGGTACAAGGGTAAATGGCCTCACATTCTGGTCTAATATAATTGATTTGTGGTAGTGTAGTGGCTAGCGTTGGCTGTCCAACACATTCTGGTCTAATATAATTGAGTTGTGGTAGCGTAGTGGCTAGTGTTGGCTGTCCAACACATTCTGGTCTAATATAATTGATTTGTAGTAGTGTAGTGGCTAGTGTTGGCTGTACAACACATTCTGGTCTAATATAATCAAGTTGTGTTAGCGTAGTAGCTGGCATTGGCTGTCCAACATATTCTGGTCTAATATAATTGATTTGTAGTAGTGTAGTGGCTAGTGTTAGCTGTACAACACATTCTGGTCTAATATAATCAAGTTGTGTTAGCGTAGTAGCTGGCATTGGCTGTCCAACACATTCTGGTCTAATATAATTGAGTTGTGGTAGTGTAGTGGCTAGAGTTGGCTGTACAACACATTCTGGTCTAATATAATTGAGTTGTGGTAGTGTAGTGGCTAGAGTTGGCTGTACAACACATTCTGGTCTAATATAATTGAGTTGTGGTAGTGTAGTGACTAGCGTTGGCTGTCCAACACATTCTGGTCTAATATAATTGAGTTGTAGCATGGTGACTAGTGCTGGCTGTCCAACACACTCTGGTCTAATATAATTGAGTTGTGGTAGTGTAGTGACTAGCGTTGGCTGTCCAACACATTCTGGTCTAATATAAAGCTGTGGCAGCGTAGTGACTAGCATTGACTGTCCAACACATTCTGGTCTAATATAATTGAGTTGTAGCGTAGTGGCTAGTGTTGGCTGTCCAACACATTCTGGTCTAATATAATTGATTTGTAGTAGTGTAGTGACTAGCATTGGCTGTCCAACACATTCTGGTCTAATATAATAGAGTTGTAGTGGCTAGTGTTGGCTGTCCAACACACTCTGGTCTAATATAATAGAGTTGTGGTAGTGTAGTGGCTAGTGTTGGCTGTCCAACACATTCTGGTCTAATATAATAGAGTTGTGGTAGTGTAGTGGCTAGTGTTGGCTGCCCAACACATTCTGGTCTAATATAATAGAGTTGTGGTAGTGTAGTGGCTAGTGTTGGCTGTCCAACACATTCTGGTCTAATATAATAGAGTTGTGGTAGTGTAGTGGCTAGTGTTGGCTGTCCAACACACTCTGGTCTAATATAATAGAGTTGTGGTAGTGTAGTGGCTAGCGTTGGCTGTCCAACACATTCTGGTCTAATATAATAGAGTTGTGGTAGTGTAGTGGCTAGCGTTGGCTGTCCAACACACTCTGGTCTAATATAATAGAGTTGTGGTAGTGTAGTGGCTAGTGTTGGCTGTCCAACACACTCTGGTCTAATAGTTGTGGTAGCGTAGTGGCTAGTGTTGGCTGTCCAACACACTCTGGTCTAATATAATAGAGTTGTAGCATGGTGATTAGTGTTGGCTGTCCAACACACTCTGGTCTAATATAATTGAGTTGTGGTAGTGTAGTGACTAGCGTTGGCTGTCCAACACATTCTGGTCTAATATAATAGAGTTGTGGTAGCGTAGTGGCTAGAGTTGGCTGTCCAACACATTCTGGTCTAATATAATAGAGTTGTAGCATGGTGATTAGTGTTGGCTGTCCAACACACTCTGGTCTAATATAATTGAGTTGTGGTAGTGTAGTGACTAGCATTGGCTGTCCAACACATTCTGGTCTAATATAAAGCTGTGGCAGCGTAGTGACTAGCATTGACTGTCCAACACATTCTGGTCTAATATAATTGAGTTGTGGTAGCGTAGTGGCTAGTGTTGGCTGTCCAACACACTCTGGTCTAATATAATTGAGTTGTGGTAGTGTAGTGACTAGCGTTGGCTGTCCAACACATTCTGGTCTAATATAAAGCTGTGGCAGCATAGTGGCTAGCATTGACTGTCCAACACATTCTGGTCTAATATAATTGAGTTGTGGTAGCGTAGTGGCTAGTGTTGGCTGTCCAACACATTCTGGTCTAATATAAAGCTGTGGCAGCGTAGTGACTAGCATTGACTGTCCAACACATTCTGGCCTAATATAATGGAGTTGTGGTAGTGTTGGCTGTCCAACACATTCTGGCCTAATATAATGGAGTTGTGGTAGTGTTGGCTGTCCAATACATTCTGGTCTAATATAAAATTAAGTTGTGGTAGCGTAGTGACTAGCATTGACTGTCCAACACATTCTGGCCTAATATAATTGAGTTGTGGTAGTGTTGGCTGTCCAACACATTCTAGTCTAATATAATGGAGTTGCGGTGGCGCAGTGGCTAGCGTAGGCTGTCCAACCAAGTGGTCATTGGTTATATCTGTATTGGGACAAATTCACAATTTACAAATGGACCTGGACTCTCAGGTCGACCCAGCCTAAAATTGGTACCAGGAAATGTCTTGGGAAGTAAGGCAGCCGGCACGACACTGACATCATTTACCGAGTGCCGATTGGTCTACACAAATATGGACCTAGCATCGTATGCCCAATGCTCTTTAAAGGGTCATTTACTTTTACTTTACTGTAATTGCACAGAATCTGTAAGCATTGAAGTGATAAATATAAATGTACAAATTGCAAGTGGGGAGGTTTTAGTTGCAGATTTGTCTGCCGTATTTTCTGAACATTGTTTAATCCAATCGTACAAAAGTAAAATCACACAATCGTTAAAAATAACCAAGTTATATAATAGAAAATCATCAAATACTTCTGTGAGAAACTGCTTAAAGATCAGAAGAATATGAATAACGAAGACACAAACAATAGATTGCACGATTTATTGCCTGGCATATTTCGCTGCATCTCGTCAGGTACATACTGCAGTATGTACCTGACGAGATGCAGCGAAATATGCAGTATGTACCTGACGAGATGCAGCGAAATATGCCAGGCAATAAATCGTGCAATCTATTGTTTGTGTCTTCGTTATTCAAATTCACTACGGGAAAACATTGTTTTGAATTTCAGAAGAATATGTTTATTATCAGTACTTGAACTTGTTTTAAAAAAAACAGATGCAGCAGATGTAACAATGATGACGTTAACTCTGACATTTTATTTAAAGGTTCTTTTTCTCTTGCTCTTGCCTTCTTAAACAAATCAAGTCACTAACAGTACTCTGAAATTAAAGTGTCAACATTTAAATCACAATTTCAAAAATACACAGCTTTTAATTCAAACCCATGTTAGAATGCGCAAGAAGTCCTTAAAATATATTAAAATAATTGGTTTTGAATTGCTGTGCTTGTGGAGCACTCCACGCAGTCAGGTAAGGATGTTTAATTTTCCCATTTATCTAATTTCTGAGACATTGAGGCAACAAATAATAAATCAGAATAAAGAATACAACTCTTGTTTAAAAATAAGTAGATAATTTTAATTTAGCTCATGGCCAATATTTTGCATACAACACAATGTGCAAATCAATCATTAACAACAAACCGGCAAAACTTACACAAATCAATGAATACATTTGTTTCAATGCAAACATTCAACATTATTGTAGAATTATATATCATTATATACAACAATAAGACAGAGACAAACAGCTTTCCTCGGTCATGTGATGAGAAGAGAGGCATTGGAGAACATCGTAACAACTGGAAAGATCGAGGGGAAGAGAGGCAGAGGTAGACCAAGAGAAGTGATGCTGGATGGATTGAGACGGTGGCATGGAGGAATATCAGCAGCAGAGTTGATCCAGAGAACCAAAGACCGAGATCTATGGAGAGCCATGAACGCCTACGCCAGCCGGCACGGCACTTGATGATGATGATATATCATTAACATTTTTCACTCATGACAACTGGTCTACATGTCTGTCTCTCGCCTCTCCCATTTTCATTGAGGTTCAAGAAAACTATTTACAAAACCTCTTATTGCAACTGCTAGCATTTCTGGGACAATTTAGAAAGTTGAAATATTAAAAATACGGCATTAGATAGGAAAACAAAAACAGAACATTCAAAAGACAGCTCCATATAGAAAAAACCAGAACATTCAAAAGACCGCACAACGTAGAAAAATAGAACTGAATGGTGAATGAGCAAACAAAACTTAAACAATCTGTTGTTTGTCCATCAAGAATGATGACCATTCATTTAATCCAGTGGGGTTGAAAGTATGGAGCCGTGAGTTCTAAGATGGCTGATAAGGCCTATTTTGGCTCAAAATATTCTTTTCATGATTGTCATTAATAATTTAGTTGCAAATGCTATGTACATTCTTACATACAATGAGGCTTCAAATTAAAATCTTAAAAGTGTAATAGAAATTACAATAACCATGCCATTGTCTTGTAATCTGTCATTATTGTTGAAGTATGTCAAGAGTTTTAAGCTTGTGACACCATGGTGCAGATGAACAAGCTGACATCATAAGGGCATTTCAAAGATGGCTGTCCCACTTTTGACATGCACCAAAGAGGAGCAGCATTCTGTTATTGGTTTTTGGATCAGTGAAGGGGTGAAACATACAGCAATTCATGGACAAATGAAGGTCTAGTAATGTGATGCAAGCCTGTCAGTCCAGCAAGTGTGTGAGTGTAGTAGGAAGTTTCAAAGCAGCGTGACTTCTGTGACAAGACTATTCACAACCAGGTCAGGCACACCGAGTAGTGACCCCAGAGTGGTTACACACGCGACCAAGAGAATTTTTTCTACAGGAATCCAAACACTTTATCGGCACTGAATGACTAGCATTGGACGCAGTAATGGCTACATCGAAAAATGATACATTTGTTCTTTACTCTTTCATAATATATTCACCCAAAACAAAACATTTAGGGTTATCATTTGAAGCCCCCTCGTATAATATACACACAGAGTAACTGTACAGAATATAATGAAGAAGATAAAGGTAGTCCCATAGAAGATGTAGGGGTGTGAAATGTTAGATGTTATTCTCAACCAGTAGGGAATCTCCCCCAAGGGGGGAATTTTAGGGTTTTCAGGGGGGGGGGGGGAGAAATTAAAACCATAGATTGGCAGACTCAAAATGGCTTCAGGCACAATATCGTGGTTTTCTATTGAGTGTTTTGTTTGATGAAGCATAATTTTCTGACATTCTGGTGTCGTGTATAAGTGACAATTCTTTGACGTAACTGTATGTTTATTGTAATATGATTACTTTGGTGTTTTAATAAAATATTGTGAATATATAAAATGCACCTTTTGAGGCTGACAATTTTGGAAAGGGGGAAATTCTTCTTCCTCATCACCTGTCCTTCCCATAGAATTCCCAGAGTATTTGGAAAATGGTCTGGTACTTTATAAGGCAAGATTTACCCCAGAGCTGTACCGGTCAGAAATCAGAATCCTGCTTCTGCTGGGGATTGAACCCGGACCACCACTGTCTTGACAGGCAAGTGAACTAACCACTATAGCTCCAAGAATGTAAACTAAAACAAAATATACATATTGTATTAATATGAGCAGCATAAGAAAAATATGCAGCAAAATAGCACGATGTCTGCCATACAAATGTATCAATTGACAGGTTCAACTGAGTATACAAGTTAATGAAGTGAACTAACTTCTTCTCTGCTATGCATTGTTTTAAGATTAGAAACATCCGATTTCACCAACACTTTGTAATATTTATTGGAGGTCATGTCTTCATCTTCCCATTAACATTCCCCAGAAGTCTAATCATCCTGTTGTATCACAACTCTCCAGATATTTATCTGACTTTATTTGACCTGCTCTGCTGAAGGCGGGTTTATTTTTTGTAATATTTGGTGAACTTTCCTTATTTACCTGTGTGCAACTGGTCATATGGTATAAATGTATCCGTTGGTCCTGTAGAATCTGAGTATAAATTTTGTTGGATCTGATTTTTTAAAAATTATTTTGAACCTCCAGTTTTAGCTGTTGGAGAATATTCTGTTCTTGTTTTATGGCCCTTTGTCAGCCTGCTGACTATCATTACTTTTGTCCACATTAAACAGCTCCTCATTCATGACAGCTGTAACAATTGTCTGCATTCTTTTCATCTATCACATTTTTCTATACAAAAGGAATGTTCTTATCCATGCTACTATTATCACCCTTCCTTTCATCAAGTGTAAACAATGAATTGTTACCAATAGTATCATCACCATTATTTATGACTCCACTTTGCTTGCTGTCTTTGCTCCTTAAATATGGCATATCAATGGTATTACCAGCAAACATATTCCTGCTTACTCTGTTTTTCTGAGTGGTTTCAAGATCATTGCTTGTGTGTGGAGTACTATAACTGACAAATGTCTTTTTCTGGTCAGATTCCTCGTTCAGTGGCTTTTCTTGAAATTGATTTTGTTGGTTTTGAGATACTGTTGCAACCTTATCATCTATGTATTTCTCAAAAGATTTTGTTTTCAAAATTACAGGCTGTGCACTCTGACTTTGTGCAATTTGTGAAGCTGGCAACATATTGATATCAATCTGATGCCCATGATAGTTATTTTCTGTGTTGGTACTATCAACATTATGATGAGTTATTTCCCTCACAGCAACGACTGGCAATAAAGGACGTCTTGGCCAAGATCTCTTCTGTTGCAAAGGACGTATTTTTCCCTGTAGTAAGTCGATATGTCTAAGTCTTGGTTGAATATGTTCTTCTATCCATTCATCCACAGTATCCTCACTATAAATATTTATCAGGAATCTTTTTAGGGAAACTGATATTTCGTAATAACTTGAATTTTGTTCTGTGAGTGATCTGGCGAGAACATTCAGCCAACCAGGACTTGAGAAAGCATGTGCTACTTGAAAGTCTGACAGCCAGCCCTCCATCAGGCTTGCTGCAAATGGGTCACTGACAATGAGTTGATATAACTCCTTCACAGCATAGTATAGCTCATATCCAGGGAACCTAGTGACAGATAATGAACATCCAATTTAATAACACATTGGTAGATGATATAATAATAATGGAGATGCACACTTGCAAGTGATGTCATGAAAACATGAGACACTTAAAGACTTTTTTGCATGTGCAGAATGTTTCCACAATGAGATTTCAGTGGTTAACAACATTCTATGCAATAAATATTCACAATTAGTCATAAAATGTCTTAACAACATAATGAATAGATGAACCATGGTTACATAACATATTAGAAATAAACTAGGGCCCACTTCAACGAATGCTGAGAATCCTAGAGCTAGATAAGAGGAACAATTCCCTTGCCGAAGCTTGGCAAAGACCACACAAAAATTCAGGGATATCAAGTTATAACCATGCAGAATGCAATAGGCAAGCTGCTGGAGAAGTTAATTGCCAGGAAAATATCAAGCCAGCTAGAGAGGCAAGGTGTTTTCCCCACCTACCCTGGGTGGGTACCGTCCAAAAAGAGAAACCTGGACGAATGCAGCAGTTTTTGCCCATGATGTCTACGAAGGTTTCCATTCAGGCATTGAAACCTTTGCTGCAGCAACTGATCTTGAGGACGCATACAACAGAGTACCATTGGATTTTTTAATGCTTCAGCTTCTTGTACTCAAAATAAGTCCATTCCTCCTAAGTTGGATCGCTGCAGCCCTCTTCCAACGGAAAGTAGTTTTTAGATGTGGCAGTTGGACTTCGGAACCAACAGTGATATATCCTGGCCTACCACAGGGATCACCATTATCTCTGGTACTGTTCAACGCCAACACAGTGAGAATCACCAGTGAGCAGATCACTGGACCTGGTAGGACATTGTCATATGCCGATGATGTTTTAGTGTATCGTCAGAGTAAGGATAGAGATCAGGTTGCTGTGGAATTACAAACCGAACTCAATCGCATAAGTACTTGGTGTGATGAAGCTGGGGCAATGGTCAACCCAACAAAGGCAACAGTGACTTGGTTCTCGTTGAATAATCATATTGTCAACACTCCAACACCAACTGTAAAGCTGTGTTCAGAGAGGGTGGAAAGAACACAGGCAATGAATTACCTGGGGATACGGTTTGATCGAAGCCTTGCTTATAATGAGCACATAGACCAGGTGATAACAAAGGCCAAGTGGGGTTTGGCTGTGATGCGGGTGATGGTGGCAGAAAACTGTGAGCAGCGCCATCTATGTCTTCTGTATGAGGGGCTGGTCATGTCTGTTTTTGAGTACGTGATGGCAATCCTGACTCTCAGCCGTAAGCAGATAGAAAGGATGGAAAGGATACAGAATGAAGCTATGCGCATTATTCTTGGATGTACAAGAGATACAGCATGCAGAGCGATGCACTACCTTCTTGATTTTCCAACCATTGAAGAGAGAATACAAGTTTGCAGGGCACGCGCCTACCTCAGAATTAACGCAAACACACAACATCCACTGCATAGTGAAATTATGAAGGTGAAGGGCAGCAGGTTAAAAAGAGGACAGTCGTGGATGGGTCAAGCCGAAGACATTCTTCAACAGGTGTGTTCACTTGAGGACTTAGAACCTGGCGAGGAGTGGGTACAAGTGCCAACAGATTTCTGCACATCCTTTTCAATTTGCATCCAACTAGATAAAATGCAGACAAGAAAATCCGGCTGCTGTTGAGACTGAAGTACAAGCATTGATTTTCGAGAATTCGCTAGACGGTGATGCTGTCATCTACACAGATGGGTCGGTCGTCCGACATGTGAGAAGCTCATGGGCCTTTATGGCTCAGGCCGGAGGGAGAATTGTGAATGAGGACTCTGGTGGTTTTACTGAGACCACAAGTGGCCTGACTATGGAAGTCGTGGCAGTAAGTAAAGCAATAACATGGCTCGAGACACAGACATTCACTAGGGCATGTTTCCTTAGCGACTCAATGAGCATGATCAAGAGAATAGAGGTGGGGTGGATCCGAAGAGAATGACTGCTGTCTCTGGAGCGGTCTCGGCTGGTAAATATTAGTTTCATCTTCGTGTCAGGGCATCTGGGAGTACAAGGAAATGAGCGGGCTGACAAGCTCGCAGGTGAGGCTACAGTGGAGGGCGGACGCGCCATGGACCAGGCTGACATTCTAAATGCTCTACGAGAAGTAAGACTTTTGTGAGAACCAAGTGATAACTGTGAGTCTACAACCATGGCCAGACTGCGAGAAACGCAAATTAAAAGAGGGGTGGCCAAACAAGAACACTACGCAGGAAGCTAAAGATTGATAAACCAACACAGAACTGGTGTCGTTAGCCGCTACACGTTGCTGGATTTGCTGAGGAGGGTATCCGAGCACTTATGGACTGAATGGTTCGATGTGCAATGAGGATGATCTGTCAACTAACTAACTAACTAACTAGAGGAACAATTAAATTCTAGACAAAAGAAATGCACAAAGGTAAATTATTGGCCACTAAAGACAAAACATTCATTTTATTGAAGAAATTAACTGGAAATGGTATTTTAACAATTTAATTCAAACAACCAGATATAGAAATATTTCTGGTTGTTGGAATAAAATTGTTGAAATACAAATGCTTAAAAATATTCACTTACCTACAGTCGTCAAACACAAAATTGTGATAGCTTTTTGGGAGATTCAGTTCTATAGGCTGCTTGCAGTCAATTAGTTTACTTGCTGATATATGAATATCCTGAAAGGAAAGACAATTACTCATGTGCATTATTTATTGTCTTCGCCCTTCTCTTCAATCCATACTCCAAGATAAATATTTAAGTGGGTTACATTTGATACAAATCTGATATGTTGGTTTGGTCTGCCAAAGACAATTTTCAACGTACACTTGGATAACTCCATACATGCTCCAATATCCTCCCCCAGATCAGATATGATCAGGACATTACACAGCACTACACAAAAATTGTTATTTAGAGTGCTACAAATTTTAAACCTGATTTTTTATAAATCTAAATACATCATTGGCACCTTTCCGTCTTGACAGACGATAGTTTGGTACATTGTGCTTCAAAAAGGATTAATAACTACGACCCATGGCGGTGACGAGTGTGGCATTATTGTCTCTTCATAGCACAAAGCCTGGGCTAAAATAAAGAAACCATGTGTTGCCCATGCAGCATGATCCCTCTCTCGGCCTGCCTAGTTCCCTCCAGAGGAAAGTTGACACCTATAATCTGGAACAAGACAAGCTGCAGAAGCTGCCGGATCAGCAAAGCAATGCTCTAACTGTCCGCCTGTCGGAGCTTCGATCCTAGACCAGCTGCCAACCAAGGCTTAGGGCCTGGTCTGCCCTGCCATGACTTATTTTGTCTTTGGGTTGCATTTCCTCGCACCAGGATAAGGCTAGTACCCTCCCAATTGCGCTCTTCCGCCCGAAGCCGTTGGCAGAATGTGGGGTGTCGGGTTTGGTAAGCGCCGCCCAACATTCGGCGCTAACAGAAAGCAGGTAGTACCGTCTACTGTCATACGGTAGCTCAGTCATATCTGACTAAGACCTGACTCACCAGAAATCTAAATACAGTATCACATTTATTTGTCTGTAGCAGCTGTAGTTTTTGAGATAAAAGCAGTTGCGTATTTAATTAATCTTATTACAATATTTTCTGTATAAGGCTCTGGGGAAAAAACAACTATTGTTATCTAGTCCCTTACAAAATTAAACTGCTTTTTTATTTAAATTTTATTGCAGCAGAGAGCAAGGTTTTCTTCCATTCTTTTGTAAAGAATAATCTTATGTTTTGTACTAATGTAGGAGGTCTTGTAAACAAAATGGGTGTCGGTCATACACCAGATGAGTGACAACTTTTCATTGACAGCTCTAAAAGAAGTTTGAAAGGTGTTCTCTTCCACAATGGTAACAAATATGGCTCAATTCCATTTGCTCATTCTACAACAATGAAGAAGGAGTATGCTACAATAAGCACAGTTCTGGACAAATTGAAGTATTTAGAATATAACTGAATGGTTTGTGTAGATCTTAAAATAATGAAATTCTTGCTTTGCCAGTAATGGTGAGTCACCAAATATCCATGCTTTATATGTTTATGGCTTAGCAGGGCAAAAACATACGCACTGGACAAAGAAACAGTGGCCGTTGCAGGATGAATTTAAAGTTGGAGAAAAACAATATTGTCAACAAGCCACTCATAGATCAAAAAAGAGTTCTACTGCCACCATAACATATAACATAAAGCTTGGCTTGATGAAGCAATTTGTTAAGGCAATGAACAAAATTGGTAGCTGCTTTAAATACTTATGCAGAAAGTTTCCGAATTGAGCATAGACAAACTTATAGGTGGAATTTTTGATGGACTTCAAATTAGAAAGTTAATAAACGATCCAAATTTTATTGATTTGATGAACATAAAAAAAAGTTCACAGCCTGGTCATCATTTGTTTTAGGTGTGCAAAACTTTCTGGGTAACTTTAAAGCAGACAATTATTCTGAATTGAAAACATGCTGTCGAGTTTTTGTAAGGTTGGATGCAACATGAGCATAAAATTGCACTACCTTCACAACCATATCTATTTCTTTCCCGAGAATCTTGGCAACTTTATTGAAGAACAAGGTTTAAGATTTCATCAAGATATAAAAACAATATAAGAGATATACCAGGGACTTTGGGATGCCCACATGACGGCAGATTAGTGTTGGACCCTTAAGTGTGACTGGGAATATCACATTCTAGGAATTCCTCGAAAAGAAGCTTTGAGTGTTGACTATAGATAAAAAAAGATGCTAGTGATAAAGTTTTAATACATTTTTGGTGTTTAAAATGGTCATAAATGCACAGTAATTTACATATAATAAGAATGCAGATTAAAGCCAAAATGCCACTGATAACTGATACTATCAGCACCTTAGTTAGCACCTAACTCTAGGCTTGCACATAACAATTGCCTTACTTAGAATGTTGTTCTTAGTTATCTAAAAAAAAAAAAGACTAGAGTTGATTGACAAAAAAATATGATTACATTTTTGATATCAGCAACACAAAATTACACAAGAACAGCTAAAAAATGTAAGGCATCAAACTGTGTGTAAACCAGAGTTATCAAAACAAACTACAGCACCGATGAGAATCCCAATAGGTGTTATACCAGAATCAACATTTGTGAGCAGGTTTTTTAAAATCTTGAAATCCCTGGAAAAGTCAATGCTCGATAGGACAAAATAAAGGAGCAAACAAAATGGGCTATTGGAGCTTACAAACTCTGGATGAAAATCCATCCAAGTGAAGGACACACCAAATGCCAAACCCCCATTGCCTTGTGGAAGTTCTTGTAAAAGCAAAGGCTAGGGCAACAAAACCCGAGAGAAAATGGGGGAAGGTGTCCTGTGATAGGATTCTCTAGCAGGATTAGGGATGAATGCACAAATTATATAGGCTCAAACAAACTGTGATGGCCTTCCTGTGTTACCCCTAAGTCAAACTCCTGTCAAGCTATTTTACATAACAGGATGTTGGTCTTTCTCAATATGTGCCATATACAGAAAATATAGGCTCAAAGCTTAACAAATGTTTAGGGGAATTGGTGATACCACATCCGAAAACTGCCATCATCTAGGATGACTGAGTTTTTGAACCCTCTATTCCTCCATAACTTTAGACAGAGTTTCTAACTCCATGCCACAGTCTATCCTAGTAATGTAAAAGTCCCTTATGCTGTTCTCAGACTTTCTGAATGTATGTCCTATCCAGTGCCAGTTCACCTCTTGATTCACTGATATTTGTTTAGTTCTCTCTATGAGCTCCACATTGGTGACTCCGTCATACCATTTCAGTCCTAATTTTGTGCAGGCACAAATTAATGAATGTTTATGGTTTATTTTTTTTAAAAATTCGCATATCCTTTTACAGGACATCGCTGTCAACAGCAGCATCTTTCAGTTGTCTGTTGATTTCTTGGCAAGATTATGCTCAGTAGTTTGGCATTGCTTTCTGAGCGGCCGGCTCAGTTATCCCGCAAGTCACCAGCGGGGGACGAACCGCTCCCAGTTCTCGCCTGCTACGAGACTTTGCGTGATAAACAGGATTACGGAGAAAGTGGTGTAACCCCTCGGCCAGAGAGACCGGCTTATGGTTTATTAGTAATTGTTTTAATCGTTCTCTGTATTTCTGATCCATACAGCTGTACTGATTTAAATTAGAATTAAATATTCTGTTTGGTGCTGTTTAATTTGTTTTGACTTCCACAAATTCCCCATTGCTATAAAAGCACCTATTGCCTTGCGTTTTTATTTTGCTATCTTTATTTATACTGTTACCTAAATAGGTATCATTCCACCTCTTGAAATAAGGTTTTCACCAATGGAGATCGGGTTATCATTTGCTTGATTTATTCTTATTATCTTTGTCTATCCCATGTCAATGTGTAAATTTAATTGTTATATCTCCTATCCACGTGTTTAGTTTCACGTGCATCAAATCTTGTGTGTGGTTCAGGAGGGGAATGCTTTGTCAGAGGAGTCCATTCAATTCCATTTCTGGCAGTGATTGTTGGGAGGATTAGTGTTATAGGGAGGAAATACGAAAGGGGGGGGGGGGATGTTCTGAAAATATGGTGAAGGGGTGCACAGGCCAAAAAAGGTTGAGAACCACTGGTCTAGAGGATATAAACCTTATACAAACGAGAGAATATAAACTTTATACAGATGAATGATGAAGTTGGACACGCTTACCCCATTAAGTGCACACTCAGGTGTGACCAGCTACCCTCAAAAGATACACAGATTGGGACTCTGAGATAAGTATCAACATTTTTTTTTCAAGTTCTCATTTTCTCTTCATTGCTTTCATATTTTTAATTCTTCTCATCCTGTCCTTATGCCTTAATATAGTCACCCGAGAGTCTTCTCTATGACTATATGTTGTGTTTTGTGTATGTATGTGTTTGCTGATGAAGACTAGTCGCAGCAACATCCTGTATGTGTCTTAATCCTGTTCTGTAAAGCTGCATTACTTTGTGTTATTTTATATTGTTTACATTTCCACGGCTTTACCGCAGTTCCACCAAATTGTATTCATACCCTCAAAAGAGGAACGAGAAAGAAGAAGACAGACAAGAATTGTCAGTAGTTCTGAAGTTCATATAACCATCACTGTGCAGAATGTCTCAGTCAAATCTGCTTGAAAAAATGTCAGTTTATAATCACTGACTAAGCTGCTGCATAATAAGAATTGCTTGTGAGAATTAAGAAAGAAATGATATATTTGAGGGATTGCTTCACAAAGATAAGGTCACTCTTATGATAAATCTAGAGTAGGCATGTATCACTGCAGACTAAGAAACCATAATGCTTTGTCTGAAAGACCGTGAAAAAAAAACCCAGCTTGTGAACAAGAAGAACAACCAACATAGAGAATAATTAATATTTACAGCCAAGATGCTAAACACCCATGGATGTTCCCAACCCCTATGTCAATACTTTAACATTAAAAATTATAATCATTTCATCGTATAATGACTAATGGCTCTTTGAGGGACATACATTTTATGAACACCAGAGAAAATAATACAAACCTTTGTGAATCCACCATTTACCATTGTGGCCAGACATACTGCCAGACTGGGAACAGCTACAGGCAGCAGCTCACAGAGTGTAGAAAAGTGGTCATATCGCTGCCGCCCTGTCAGCACTACACCTTTAAATGTCAGTTGGTTACCGTATGCAGCAATGACATTCAACCAACTGACGGGATGTAAGACAAAACCATTTTAAACATGTGGACAACTGAAATCTATTCATTTGATTTTATTTAGTCAACAAGATATCTGACCACAAAAACACTTATTAGAAAATAGATGTCTCTTTAAACAAGATCACAATTATACCAGTGAAATAAATAATGTTCCTAGTGTCCATGGAGTGAGACTATTGTGATACTTTGTTGTTTAAAAAACATCTCTTGACATCACAAACAAATAAAGCTCACAACAGATTTTGAGGAAACAAATGAAAAAGTGCTCTTCATAACGGACAGACAGATGCAATAGCAGATTGTTTGTTGAGCAGGCTCAGGCAATTCTGTATAACAGCCATTTAAAGTTTTGATATGTTTGGGTTATGTAACTTGGTAAAACAGAGGTAACTGTTTCAGTAACTTATTTACTGTTTTTGATTTTACATTTATATTAGATGAGATCAAGGACAATTAAGATATTCCAAATAATGCATTCCCTTGGTGGATTTAAAAACAGAAGCCACAAACAATATGTTGCACGATTTATTGCCTGGCATATTTTCGCTGCATCTCATTTTGTTGCATCTCATAATTCCTTCAACTTGGTTCAAAAACAAAAATTCCAAATTCGGTCTCGTTCAACCTGCTTCTTTCAGCCGCGGGTATTGTGGGTTATTTTACCCTGTTTTTGTCTTGTGCGCTCTTACAAGTGAGTCCTAACTCGGACTGGTTACATAAGCGTTTGTGTTTGTGACGTCAGCTGGGGGCTTGATTGGCCGGCAAGTTTTTCTTTGAATCCGTCTCTTCTGGTGGTTTTTATTGTCAGTGTTGGCTCCTGGGGCGTCTTGTTTGACTGGTTGTTGTCCTTATAAGGACTGTTTATTTGGTCTTTTTGCCTCCTTTTTTTGTGTATTGCCTGTAGAAGCTTTTCGATGTTTTCATTTTCTTCCTTGCGCCTTTGTTCTCTTTCGAGTTTGAGTTTCTGTTGCCTTTCGATTTCTTCCTCCGAGATCAGCCATGGGATGATCTGTCCGCCTTCTATATAGTACGGCTCATCGTGTTCGTCATAGTATATAGCTGGGTATTTTATAGGGGTCTGGTGGTACCTTGGTTTCCCCTTGAATTTCTTGTTTTCTTTTTCTTCCTTGCGCCAGAGCTCTTCTTTTGCGCTCTCCTCGAATTCCTTTCTCTTGAGCTCCAATTTTCTGTCTATTTCTGCGACATCCTCCCAGATATATGCTCAGGGTGACGAGGTGTCCTCCATGCCATCGTCGTGGTACTCATCTTGGTTTTCTTCGGATGTCTGGCGGGAAATTGGCTTCCCCTTGAGCTTCTTGGGCGCCATGGTTGGGCTGCTGGCTTTTGCTTGCGGCTCTGGCTCGGTCTTTTGTTGGGTTTCATCTTGCTGCTTCTCTGTTGTCTTTTCCTTGGCTTCTGTTGGTTTGTTTTGGGTTAGCTCCCTTTCAGTTCTTAGTGTTTCTCTCTCTGCTTTGATTACTTGTAGGATCTCTTCATTCTTCTTTGTCGTCTGTACTATATGTTCCATCTCTTGTTTGATGTTTTGTTGGATCTCCTTTATTTCAGCAAGCAGTTTTTCATTGTCGCTGGTTGATGCCGGTGTTTGAAGTAGCTTGATTTGTTTCTTTAGCTCGTCGATCTGGCTTTGTAGTTGTGATCTTTCGGCACGTGCCTGTCTCGCACCTCCGCATTGCTTCCTTATATGGTGTCTTTGTGGTAATGGCGATCTTTAAAATGTCTCTGTGTTTTTGGAGGTACGGACAGCCCAAGTATCTTGCTTCATGCTTGCCCAGACAGTTGGCGCACTTTCTCTTGTTGTTGGGTGCTCGGAAGTCCGTGTCCAGCTTGGCCAGCGGACACTCCTTTAAGGCATAGTGATTGGCACAGTATCGGCAGATTTCCGTCTTACTGCGACATGTTGTTCTGCTGTGGCCGACCCTCTGACATCTTGAGCATTGTGTGATTCTAGGGATGCATCGTTCTGGTTCTTGAGCTCTTTTGTTCATCATCACTTCGATCGGCATTTCGCTGCTCTCAGTCGTCACCACCGCTAGCGTTGTAGGGATCTTTGAGTACGTTAGGATCCACTCCGCCCTCAAGATTCGGATATGGAGATTCTCTTCTTGTAGCTGCTTCAGGATTTGTTCACCCGTCAGCTCCACTTGAATATGCTTGACAACCCATCTGTCTGTCTTTAAGTCGGTATTTCCGATTCTGATCTCTTTCTCCTCCTTCTTCTTGGCTCTTGTCTGTGGTGGGATGTCGCCGTTCTTCCTCGTAGTAGCTTCAGAAGTATCTGTCGTTTCAGGTTGTTTGCTGCAGCTCGCGGGCAGGCTCTCTCCGCTAGTCTTCTTTAGGGTCTTGTCGGCTCCCACGCTGCACATCTTGTGAGTCTGGTGTTTCTTGTTGTTGGTCTTGCCACGTGACATTTTCCTCCCCCGTTTCAGGCTTCTTGGTGACGACGACACCGAAAAAAAGGGCACAGTTAAAATACTACAGCCATATAAAGAGGCATCTCCATTCTTAAGGATGTGCTGAGGAAAAATTGAGGGAAATCTGCAAGAGGAACATAAAGAATCTTGTGTAAGACACAGGACAGAGGATGTTTGAGACTAATTGCAGCCGACCGTCAACGTAAAGACGGCACCTCGTGATGACTAGATTGGATCAAATTAAATTATTTTTGAAACACATTCAAATTTATATTTTCTGACATGTAAAAAAGGTAGTCCCATAGCATATACTGCCATTGGGGTATTCATCAATCGATGTCTGTGCCTTAAGAGTTAGTGAACGCAGTTTCACAAAATCGCAGGCAATTTTGGAGCAGATCGCATTGCATTGATTTTGATGGTATAAAAATCTGCCGTTTAGAAAGCAACGACAAATTACTGAATGCAATTCTACATGTACAAGCACCCACATTACCTTAGATGATTGCTTAAGTGATGGTTAGGTTCTGCAAAGATCTGTGCTGCACCTGTGCTTCCTTTAAAACTAGATGCTATCCAAACAGCGTTGAACACACTAGCATACTTATCCCATACATCTTTGCTAATGGAGCGAAGGACATCTGTGGAGTATTGCCAAACCATAATCTCCACTACAGAAGACAATCCAGAGTCCTGTAAGTAAAAGAGGGACAACAAACCAAACATGAGATCAACCATTTTCAAATGCCACATAAACAAATTATTGTTTACTAGTAGACCTGTTTAATGGTTTAATGTTGTCAAGTGTTCAAGTTCAAGGACAAATGAACATACCATTTCTAACAAAAAATTTTCTGATGTAGAAAATACCAAAAATTACAGCTTTCCTTTACTGGGCGCTTCTGTGATTCTGTGAATGGGCAGGACATTTCCCTGGGTTAAAAAAAAAACTCATTACTGCCTATAGTATAGTACCTATAGTATTGCGAATGTTATCTCCAGGGCTTTTCCACGTATATAATCGTTGAGGATGGTGTTTGAACCAGGTGTTACCTATAATCAATTCATGATATTCTGTCATGCTATTAATCTGTCACCTCTCTCATTCCTGTCACTTAGGTCATAGCCACCTGTCACGCCATTCATCTTTTTGTTGCCTACTTTGGCACGGAAATCTCCAAATACGACTGTCATTTCAAAATGTTTACATTGGTCCACTATAATATCTAATTCATTATAAAATATATCTATATCTTTTTCTGTGCTGTCTGCTATTGGAGAGTATGCTTGTATTATGTTAATATCCAAAAGTCTGTCACTGAGCTTCACTAATAACTCTATTTGAGATTGTCCACAATTCTTTGACTATCCTGGCGCACAACTGATCCAAAATTATGCCATCTCCCCTTTTGTATTTGTTCCCTCCTGAGTAAATAATTCTGCACTTATCTAAATATTTTCCCACAGCACCTGGTCATCACATTTCACTAATAGCTAATATATTTATCTTCATTCTTTCCATTTCCTTCTTGATATTTTCTAACAATTCATTCCCAGTGTTCTGACATTCCATGTACCAACAATTAAAGTATTTTAAACATTTAATTTGCATACAGTTGCATGATGACAATCGTGTATCACCTGTAGCACATGGTGCTCCCTACTGGACGAAGAGATTTCACTGGAATCCCCATTAACGTCGTAATCTTTATCGAGTTTTGAAGCATGATTATTTTAGGAAAATACAGCGATAGTTTCCCCTTTGTCTTCTGTCGGTTTGTGTATGGTTGACTCCACTAGCCTTTGTCTAAAAAGACAGACCCTACAAGGCAGTTTGAAGAGGTCGGGGTGTAGTATTGTACCCGCTGATGGCCATGTACTCGATTTTTGAAGTATTTTATAGAGAAAACTGACCCACCAACTAACTCGTCCCCTCTCAATTACCATGGCCTATGCTGGTCCACGGCTGCTTATTCAACATATTCACAGCTTGTCTGTAGACAAAATATCGACAGGCCACCCCATCATCTGCCACCCAGTGGCCTCGCCTAATAGAAAGACAGACTACTATCCCAGGAATTAATGGGTACCATTTTCAAGCTATTTTTGGAATTGTCTGGGAAGGAAACGCAACATAGGAGGGAAATGGTCGCCACACCTCGCATGTCTCAGAAAATGTCAATGGCTAGAATATGTGAAGGCCTAACACTTCACACTCTAACGACAATATCTACTATGGTATTATATTTACCTTTTTTTTAAAAACTCTAAGACACTGAAATGAATATTGCTCAAGTTGTCGAAAATATATTTATTTGAAAATGTGATACAGTATGTTTACAATGGCTGTGTTATACATATATCCAAAAAGTGACAATATGTGCAATTGGTTTCCAGTGTACAACATTGTGTGTGTGTGTGTTTTTTTTCCCCCCGCGTTTCCATCCTGTTTCAGGATATTACGGTCATCATCAGCATCTTTCAGCTGTATGTTGATTCCTAGGCTAGATTACGCTCATCAGCACGCCACGACTTTCTGTGCGACCGGCTCCATACTCTCATGTCACCGGCATTTGCATTACCAATATTTACAACGCTATAAAAAGCAAAAGAAACACTCAAGTAGATTACATTTCCTTGTGAAAACAAGGGTAATAACAATACAGATTGTGAGAGATTGTTTGCTGACTGGCTGCCAGGTTATCATGTTTTCAGGGTAAGTTTACAACTTCTATACTGTTATATGCATGTCAAACTTCTACAATACGCAGACAAGCTGAGAAACATGTAATGCCAGTGGACATGTGGTTTCTAGGGAAAATGCAAATAATACCATGGACGGATAGAAAAACCAATAAGAAAAACCTAATAGAAACAAATGGCAACCGTAGATGATTAGGAGAATTAAATGTAGGCAGTTGAGATAATTTCAGGCATATTATGAGGAATAAATTAAAAACTTTAGCGACAAAATTAATCAGAAAAGAGCAAGAGGAATGCAGAGAGGTAATATCTGGATGACCGGGCCTCATGCTATAATCTGTCACAAAGAAAGAACAAGAGCACAAACAAGAAGACAGACCTGATCTAAGACTGGTGATTATGTGAGAATGCAATCTATGTCCATGCTTATTGGCATGCACATTCAGACTTCGGAAAACACAATTAAACATGAGTGAGACTAGAAGACAGAGCTCAATAACAAAATTGTCACGGAATCTCACCTTTAAATCCCGTGAAGATATCTGTCTGAGTTCATCATCCCAAATAACGGGTGTAACACTGGGCGCTTGTTCTTTAACAATGTTTGCAACACGTAACACATGTTGTAGAAACATCTGAGACACACTAAGATTCCTGCGTTGCATTTCTGTAGAACTTGCTCCTCTTCCTAATTCATATACTTCATTACATCCTATATGTAAGTGAGATGCTCTAGGGTGGTCATTCAAAATCTGTAATTAAATAAACTTATATAAGCATTCCAGGATGAAAGCAGCATTTCTCAGGCTAATTAGCATCAACAGTGAGCTGCAATAGCGACTAATCACTACGGTCGTCTGGTCAGTAACACAACACAGCTCTGAAACATGGCCTTCGGTCAAGAATAATGAAAACAAACTAAATGTGGAAGTTATGAAGGTGTGGTGTTATCGCTGGATGCACAGAAAGAGCTGAACACAAAAGAGAAGTTTGATTGGTTGGTGAATGCTCTGGAAGACCGAGTTTTCATTCTTGCGTCCAATGCATTGCCGTTCAGATCTGAGCCCTGTAGCAGAGTGAGGGTGGTGAAGAATCATTCCTCACACCATGAAACTGATGTACTATCTCCATGAGGAATGTGTCACAGAGCTCTCCTTCCCCTCTCCAAGCTCAGAAACCCGCGGGGTGCGATAAACTTGTACAGGAATATCACACTGTGTGATGCATTACTAGGGTATAACGTGTTCATAATTAAGCACAGTACATAAGCAGTGGCTAGCATTAGGCTTACATTGGTAATGTTTTCTATACAGGTATTTCATTGTCAACAGACTGCAACCAAATGCTCTGAAGGAGATCAATTGAACAAGTTCTTACAGAGGTATAAAATAATAGTTCTGCAGAATCCTTAAGGCCATAGAACCACCACCAGAAAGAAATGTATGGGTATTCATGGTTAGAATCCTTTGGTGTGCGCAAAAGCTTTCAATTTTTATGCTGTCTAGTGTGTCCCCCAAGTTTTCGATTTATTTACTATGTCCCAGATGAGACTGATAACAATGCACAATAAATGCACAATCACCTGTGCATTTATTTCTATGTTACAGAGATTTGTGCAGAACGACAGCTTTTGAAAAATATACAAAATCGCAGACTGTCTTGTCTTGGTCACACTATGAAACTCGGAGGTCTGTTATTGAAATGCTGAAGGAGAGCAGGAGATATCTGAAGGAAAAGGACAAGAGAACGTCAAAGGAACAACTACATTAGAGGCATGCAAGGATGTTGTCACATTCCATATTGAACAAGTATATGACAAGTACGGGCAGAGACAAGACTAGTTAAGAGTTAACAGCTACCTAGGAATAGACCATACAACTGAACACAGGCCAGCATGAGACTTGTGATCGCACATGGGTTAATTGGCGGTAATAGGCTGAGCGAAGTCAGATACGATAGCTAGGGGCAGGCAAAAACAAAGCAAATGACTGGACACTTGGTGTGGGACAGGCTTCCTGAACGGTCGCTATTGACAGCCTGAAGACAACAAAGATCATCAATGTAGACTTAGAAATCTAACAGGAATAATTTCAGGCGCTGGAGTGTCCAACTGGATGAGGCTATCATGCTGCTGGAATAGACAGAAATGATATTAATGCCTGTATGGCTTTTAGTTTTTTCGTTGGTGATGGGAGAATAATCCCCAGGTTGGGCGGCCAGATAATTCTCGACACACCGGTGGATGCCAGGCCTGGGATTATATTTGGAAATCTCTGCACTATGTGGTGTTGTGCAAGAGGAATAATTGTTTGACTGTCTACATGGAGTTTATTTCTTTGTATATCATCGGACATTCTTTGAGAGGGAGCTGAACCAGATGCCCTAGACATCCTAAAGTCACAGAGGTTCATCACATATATTGAGAGTGAGATGTATGCAGGTTGAAGAGAACTGCTGAAAATAGGGACAAGTGGAATGACGTGCTGTTGACATCAACACAAGCTGAATGACTTACCTGCTGCTGTTGATGATGATGATTGTTTCAGTTATTAAGAATGAGTTAAAATATTGCAAATGTTTACTTCTTATCTTAGATACGACTATGAATTTATGAAAAGTTAATATCATAAATTGTTGATTTAATTGTAAAGTTAATAGAGCAAAAAAATTTCAATATTCTTTACTTAAACATGATTGCATTTTATGGTAACCAGCTGCGCAACTTTACCTGTTTTATCATTTCGGAAATCAGTGCGTACGAGGCATTCTGGGTGATATCAATTACTTGAGGTGTATAATCACTCTCTCTCAACGGACTAAACTTGGATTTTAAAACAAACTCCATGTGACCAAATGTTGGTACTAGAGGTATCATTGAAAGGCCAGCTCTTTCTGCATATTTTACAAGTTCCTGTATGTTTTCTTTTGAATACGCATTGTTAGCACGAATATGCTCAAGCATGCCAGTATATGGAAACATGTCTTCATATTCTACCAGCAACCCTGTAGCTCCTAGACGTTTAATTAAATGAATAAATGTTTGCAGGTAATGCATGTTTGGTGGAGCTCCTTTCAGATCAAGATGAACATACCTCTCCATGGATGTTACAGGTCTGACAATGGAGTTGCCTGACTGCCCATACAACTTCTTCACATCAGCCGGGGAAGATTTAGTTTCACTGCTTTCAGACATTTTTATAGAATCTTTGCTGATAACAGATTTTTTGGACAGTTCTTTATCACCAGTGGTTTCAAACTTCCAAAACAATGAGGCTGCATATGTTTCTGAAGTCAATACATTACCCAAACTGGAATCTTTTCCCTGGCCATCACTGTTTTTACTTATCTTCTCCTGGTGGCTGCTGTAATCAAATGAACTTTTCAGCTGTGCAGAATCAACCTCTTTGGCGTCTTGTGATATCAGTAATTTCCATGACATGTAGAATATGGTCAAACATGCAGCAAACAGAATGGTTGTGAGAATTCCAGGTCGACCTTTGAAATTTCTTCTTCTGCCCATGGTAGGCCTGAAAACGTAAGAATATTAAGAAGATACCACCCAACTCTTTGCAAAAGTCTATAAACATTAATTTTGAATGTAGCTTAGTATATGTAATATATAAGCATTAGCGGCAAGAGAAACAAGAAATTGAGAAAGGCAAGAAAGAATAACTTTAATTAAAATCCGTTTTTCACATGACGTGTAATTGTACCGACCATGGTACTTCTTCTTCTTCTTCTGAGTTCATCCGGAGAGTTTTTTCGGACGTGACTGTGTTGTGCCTGTTTACAGCAGAGCTGCATTCTTGTGCTGTTAGGCCAACACATCCGACTTCCGCAGGCATTTTTTGACCGGGTTAACCTTCTCAGGGATGATGGTACTATGTTTCCAAGTGTTGTATTGAAACATATTGTATTCCTCTATGTCTGTCACTCTTGTTTCATGAATGGTAGGGGTAGATGAGAATGAGGCTAGATCAGCTACAACTTTGTGTCACTAATCAAAAAAGATCTGGCTACACAGCTAGATAATGGCGAACAATAAAATGTACACCTCTGTGTACACCTCCCAAACACAAACTCAGTGCATTGTCTGCGACAAATTTGCCTCCAGATGGAAAACTTCAACTCCTCCCTACACTTAATGGTAATTGTGGACCACAAGCCATTGTTTGCCCTGTGAGTTTCAGTGAAAGGGCTTTATTCTTTGTCTTCTTCTGTCCTGAATCCCTCAGTGGAGCATACTCCCTCAACCAGCTCTTTAGTTGGCTGTATTTTACAGCTTTCTCCTCTTCTTTTATGAACATCAATGCGTTTCTTACTTTCTCAGTGATCCATACAGTTTATCTTCCACTGTTGTTTCTCTAGGCCAGAAAATCTGCCTGTATGTCGTATTCAGGGTGGTCTTGGAGAATGTGATCTCCTGTCTGCGGCATCAATCCGTGTGTGCATATGGTTGAGGTGCCAATCTTATATTGTCTATACATGATGTAATTTTACAGCTTATGTTTTCTACAGGAAGTAATAGCCAGTTCCATGCCAACCTTCCTTAGTTGCTACCGATGACTTGCAGGGCAGGTTACGGTGTTATTATTATCTGCTTTCCTGATTGGCCTTAGTAACGCATGGGGTTATGTTATACTATTCTCAGACTTTCGTCTTAATATGTCTCAATCTTCTTGCATTTCTGATTTGGCCAGGTGTCAAAGCCTATTTGCAGTTACTTACTATTTTTATCTGTATTCTAAATAGCATTTGCATTTTCCAAACAAGCAAAGAGATGTTACCAGAGAGAAGACAGAAAGCAAAGAAGAAATGGGTGCTTGAAAAAGTTGATAGGCAAAGGAAAACTAAATAAAAAAACAAAACAAACAATATATTTTTTTTTGCGCTCGCTTACTTTGAACTCAAGCATAGTTTATACACACTATGTCTAATGGTGCTGGATTGCATTTTGCAGGTAGATTAGCTTTCCCTATTAACAGTGTCACTCGCCATTAGGCCAACCCACTCTGACTTCAGAGGTACTTGTAATTTACGTTCCCAAGTCAAGGACGACAGGACAACATTTTAGTCAAACTGTCCGGTGTAGGGGTTGAACCTCTTACCTCGGCATCAGCACACCGGATGTTTCAAAACACGTTTTTATCCATTTGGCCAAGCTGACCTCCAAACAAGAATATGACAAGATAAATAAAGAAATAAGAGTTCAGCATGTAAAAGCAAAATGGAATTGGTTAAATGAGCAGAACAACAAAACTGAATTAAATTCTTGAGATATCGTTATTATATATTATCCTATAAAAATAGATTAAATCAATACACAAGATTGTTATATGATGGAGAAAGCATAATGGATGTAACTTAGAAGATCCACTTACACTAAAAGAAAAAGTCATTGACAATATCAAATATATAAAGAAAAGAAACACAGCTGTGCCAGATGGGATTACAATAGAGGAATTAGGATACCTGGAGAATTTTGAGTAGAAATATTGAGTAACATTTTGAATGATAGTTGGGAACTGGGGTAATATAATACCTGGGCGCTCACCAGAAATTTAATTCAATGGACTCTGACAAAGCAACTTTATGATTTGGACTTTGACGACAATGCACTAGTGTCACACATACAAAATCAGATGCAGGATAAACATGATGGAGAAAGCATAATGAATGTAACTTAGAAGATCCACTTACACTAAAAGAAAAAGTCATTGACGATATCAAATATATAAAGAAAAGAAACACATCTGTGCCAGATGGGATTACAATAGCATGATGTCACAAATCAAAATTAATCGTTATGGTGCTAATCCCGCGAAGTCCCATCAGGCGGTGATAGTGCCGGGCCCCCTGCCTCGAGGGGGTCCACCCATGACTACTGGTGGTCACCTTCCCCTGTGCTGTGGAGTCAAGACACAGAGGAGTAGGTTAAGAGCTATTGACCAAATACCCCGGACACTCAACATACTACAGTGGAATGCCGAAGGAGTTTACAAGAAGAAAGACTCCCTAACACAGCGTCTTCATAAAGATAGAATAGATGTGGCATGCATTCAAGAGACACACCTCAACGCCAATCATAAATTCTCAGTCAGAGGATATCAGGCCACACGTTTCGACCGCGAAGGACACAAAGGAGGAGTTCTAATACTTACACGAAATACAATACCTTGCAGCAAAGTATCTGTGATCTCTGACAACCAAACGGAAATTATAGGTGTTGATATAATGATAAAGGATGTGAAAATAAGAATCTACAATCTGTATAGCCCAGCAGATAAGCACCTTACACTCTCAAACATGAACATAACAGACACAAACTGCATTATTGTTGGAGACTTTAATAGCCGTTCAGAAAGATGGGGATACCCAGATACTGACAAAAGAGGAGATGAATTGGAGGACTGGGAAATAGACTCAAATCTCCATCTACTCAACAAAGCGGATGACACACCGAGCTTCTACTCCAGAAGATGGCTTACCACTTCTACTCCAGACTTAGCTTTCTGCACAGGAGACATCCTCCACAAAATCGATCGCCATGTGCTGGACCAATTAGCAGGTAGTGACCACAGACCAATCAAGCTTGTAATGAATATGGAGTATGTTCCACAGGAGCAAAAGCCCTTGCCCCGCTGGAATTACAAACGAGCAGATTGGGACAGATTTGCCATACTAACAGACAAATATTGTGAAAACATAAATACACGATATAGCAACATAAAGCAAATGGTGGAAAGTCTAAACAGAGTGATAATACAGGCAGCCACTGAGTCCATTCCAAGAGGAGCGAGGAAAAATTACAAACCATACTGGACTGAAGAACTACAAAGTTTGGAGGACAAAGTTGAAGATGCCAGGAAGACAGCAGAGAGAGAACAAACAATTGAAGCGAACATCTCTCTCAAAGCCATCTCAGCAAAATATAAAAGAACAGTAAATCAAACAGCAAGAGATTGTTGGAGGGAAAAAACAGAAAACATGAATTTTGACAGGGATGGAAACAAACTATAGAAACTAGTGAAAGCCATGAACAATGAAGGCCCTAGAAACAAACAAATAACAATTAAACAAGGAAATGCCTTGCTTACAGGAAAAAAGGCTGCAAATGCACTAATGGAACACTATGCAAATGCAAACCACATTGATATTACAACCGAACAGAAGAAAACAATCAAAGACAAACAGATACATCATAGAAAATTAGAGACAGCAGCAGAATATATGATGGCAAATCTAACAATGGAAGAAATGGAACAAGCAATGAATAACTTAAAAAAGAAGAAATCACCAAGAAAGGATGGAATCACAAATGAAATGCTAATAGGACTAGGCACCAAGGCAAAGAAGAAACTACTAGCAGTCCTAAATAACAGCTGGAAGAGAGGAATAGTCCCACAGGCATGGAAGGAAGCTATACTAATACCAGTCCCAAAGAAAGGAAAAGACCTGGAAGAACCAAATGGCTATCGACCTATCAGTCTACTTAGCTGTGTAGGAAAATTAATGGAACGCATTATCAATGGCAGGCTAACATGGCATCTGGAAGAAAACAAACTCTTAACACCACACCAAGCAGGATTCAGAAAGTACAGATCCACTGAAGATCAAATAACCTATACAGCTCAGGAAATAGAGGATGCCTTCCAAGAGAAAAAGCACACACTAGCAGTCTGGATAGATTTAGAAAAAGCATTTGATAAAGTATGGAAGGAAGGACTGAAAGTAAAACTGCAAAAAATGCATGTTTGTGGAAAAATGTATAAATGGATCAGCCACTACCTTGAGAACAGAACTGCCAGGACAAAAGTACAAGGACAAACAAGCAAAATGATGCTGTTGGAGCAAGGTGTCCCCCAAGGAGGAGTTCTTTCACCAACATTATTCCTAGCATATATAAATGACATCACAGAAAATTTTCCAGCCAGAGTACACACATCCTCCTTTGCAGATGACCTAGCCATATGGACATCTGAAGAATATATTAGTACAGCTAACAGCAGAATACAGCAAGCCTTATTAGTGCTAGAGGACTGGTCAAAATCATGGCTAGTGAAGATAAGTGAGGAGAAAACAACATGCACAGTGTTCTCCCTCTCAAATAAAACTCAGCAACCTAAGCTGGTATTGAATGGAAAAATATTGCGCCATGAAGAAAATCCAAACTATCTAGGAGTCACCTTTGATCGTCGCCTGACATGGAAGACACAGGTTGAGAAAAATCGAACAAGAGCAAGGCAGAGAATGGCAATCATGAAAAAGCTTGCTGGTACAACATGGGGAGCAGATGAGAAAGTTCTCAAGAAGTTATATACTGGACGGGTGAGGCCAGTACTGGAATATGGCATTGCAGCTTGGGCAACAGCAGCTAAGTCAAACTTTAACAAAATAAGTAGAGTCCAAAACCAAGGAATGCGAATCATAACTGGAAGCCTGAAGACAACGCCTATTAATGAACTAGAAAAGATCACTTGTTTACAACCAATGCAGGACAGAAGAGATAGCAGAGCCCAGCAACAAGCAGAAAAATTTAGAAGATTGACAGACCACCCTATGTATAACAGGTTTAATGGTTTTGGAAAAGGAAGACTAAGCGTAGCAACTTTGTAGAAACTGCAAAACGAAAGATTAGGGCAGATCCCATACTTAACATATCAACAGTCAAGCCCATTTACAATGAACACAACTTCCCAGCTTGGAGACAGCAGCAACTGCCTGAGATGATAGAAAACATTCCTGGTATTGAGAAAAAGAACACTCAGAATGACACCGAAAGAAGAAAAATAACCCTCAACTACATAAAAGAACATTACCCAAGCAGCAATTGGACCCATGCATATACAGATGGATCAGCCAAAGATTCAATTAAAAATGGAGGAGGAGGAAATCTCTTTAATTTAAAAAATGGAGTGATAAAAACAGTCAGTGGCAACTGGAAAATTTTCAAGTAACTTCAAAGCGGAGGTAGAGGCTTTGAAAACTGCAGCAGAAATGCTCTTGATGGAGGAAAATAAAGAGAAGCAAATAGCTATCTTCACAGATGCAAAGTCAGCTGTCTCAATACTGAAGAGCAAAAACAGCACAGAACTAGCTGACCTAAGAGCAGCACTCCATGGTCTATGCCAGAAATCCAAAAAAGTTGTAATACAGTGGATCCCATCACATTGCAGTATACCTGGAAATGAAGAGGCTGACAGACTAGCAAAAGAGGGTGGACGATTACCACAGCCTGACATAGACATAACCTATAATGAGGCAAAAAGGTTTATAAAAAGCACTTATAGAACCAAATGGGAATCAGAGCATCCAGGCCACAAGAAGGATGATGCATATTACAAACTCGACCGAAGAGAACAAGTAGCAATCTTCAGACTCCGCACAGGACATAACAGGCTGAAACACCACTTGTTCAATAAACTAAAGATAGGAGATACCGATGAATGTAATTGTGGAACTGGTAAAATGACAGCTAAACATTTGCTGCAGGAGTGCCCAATATATGCAGAACAGAGAAAGATATTTTGGCCCACGCCTGCTTCATTTGAGGACAAGCTCTATGGAGATATCAACAAGCTCAAGTTGACTACAGCTTACTTTAACTACATTCAGGTTGACATCTAAAGGTGCATGAAGATGTATTTAGACTGCCACACTTCATACCACAGGTATGTCGGTTACAAAAGTGTCCCAGAGGCATGAAATGGAATATTGCTTGGATAGCACATCCATTACGTGGAAAGTCCGAATCAAAAGCTCACTGTGTGGGCTTCGTAAATGGTGGAAAAAGTGTCCTAGTGACACGAAATGGAATATTGCTTGGATAGCAAATCCATTACGTGAAAAGTCTGAATCGAAAGCTCACTGTGTGGGCTTCATAAAAGGTGGAAAGTGTCCTAGTGGCACGAAATGGAATATTGCTTGGATAGCAAATCCATTATGTGGAAAGTCTGAATCGAAAGCTCACTGTGTGGATGTCATCTGCAGACTGCATTCTTCTGGTTTCCGGAGGAACAGCCTATGGTGAACGGAAGGCCCAATATACGGAAGTGAGGCTAAGCAGCCATGTGCAGGACGTGACGATTCCTTAGGTGAGCCCAGTACCAGAGCGCTGTGTGATGGCTCTGCAAGTATGGAAGCCTCCTTGGATGGCGGGGAATGCCCATGGTCTGCCCCTGCCTTCCCTTGAGGGTTGACCAGGATGTCTTTGGCTGTTCTATATGGGCCAGCTAGGATGGGGGATAACACTACAACAGTGAGATTCAAACGTCCTAAGAAACCCCCGGGAAGGTTAACCCGGTCAACAAATGCCCGCAGAAGTCGGATGTGTCGGCCTAACGGCGCAAGAACGCAGCTCTGCTGTAAACAGGCACAACGCAGTCACATCCGAAAAAAAAATCCGGATGAACGCAGAAGAAGAAGAAGAAGGATTACAATAGAGGAATTAGGATACCTGGAGAATTTTGAGTAGAAATATTGAGTAACATTTTGAATGATAGTTGGAAACTGGGGTAATATAATACCTGGGCGCTCACCAGAAATTTAATTCAATGGACTCTGACAAAGCAACTTTATGATTTGGACTTTGACGACAATGCACTAGTGTCACACATACAAAATCAGATGCAGGATAAACACATTTGATGAGAGGTTACAACATTTAGGTTTACAAATTCGTGCAAAGAATGACAAAGATAATGTTATTAAATCGAGTAAATAACAATCCGATCTCCCATGGTGAAACTTCATTTCAAGAAGCAAAATCATACACCTAGTTAAGTATGATCGGCAACATGCCATCTTCACAGATGATAGTTTGTTACATGGTGCTTCAAAAAGGCATAGCAGCTAAAACCCATGGCGGTAGCGAATGTGACTAATCAGACCGATTGATGCTGTAAATGTTCATCCATATTGGTTGCAAGTGAACACATGGTCATTTGCACTATCACGCACCATTTTACATCTTTCACGCTCAGTGTATGGCCTATATGCAATCATTTTCTCCTTTGCCTTTATTCCATTTCTGATCTTTGCCCTCTATGCAACACGATCAGCAGCAACTTGCTCCCAAGGTGCAATATCAATGCCTGTATCAATCTTGTCTTGCTTATACACATCTTTGTATCATAGTAGAGGCTACCCCCGAGATCTTTTACCCATCAAAAATTCACCAAAAAAAGATGCCTTTTGGTATTCTACCGTCATCCTTCCTCCTAATGTGTCCTATCCATCTGAGTCTACGAAGAATGAGCATTTAACAAACCGTCACACAACCCGATCTTTCCAATACTTTAGTATTTGTAATTTTGTCTTGCCACTTATTACCAAGTATTCTTTGCAGACACTAATTCAGGACAATGCTCACTCAGGTGATGTGATTATCTACACAGATGGTTCGGTGTCAAGAGGTGAGAGAAGTGGCTGGAGGTTCATAGCCAAAGCTAATGGTCGACGTTTGGGACAGGAGAGCCTGGCATATGATACCACAACATCCAGCTTAAGAATGGAGGTGGAGGCAGTCACTGCGGCTCTCCGCTGGATGGAGAATACGACACACACACACACATCGTGATTGTAACTGACTCAGAAAGCATGCTGACGAGGGTGAGGACGGGCAGACTTCGTGCGGAGTGGCTTGCTTCGCTTCGGAGGTCACGGGTGACAAGCATCGCCTGGATCTTTTCTCCGGGGCATGCCGGTGTGCTGGGAAATGAACAGGTGGACAGATTGGCTGGCTCTGTAGAACTTGGTGGAGTATTGATACATGACAAGGCAGACGTGGTTGCGGCCTTGTGGGAGCACGTGCACACCTCGGAGGAGCAAATGGATTACCATGGTCTGGCAAGAATGAGACAACGAGGAGTGACGAAGGGATCTGGCCGACGCTCAACGCTCAGAGGAAAGGCGAGACGGACTTATAATCAGATTGCTACTGGTACTATTAGTGTTGGAACTCTTCGCTGGCTGCTGAGGATGGGGACGGAGCACTTATGGGAATGCCCCGAATGCTGTGATGTTGATTCCTAAATCAATCAATCAATCAACTGCATATGAAACCTGTTTAAACGTTTCTCTTGGCTTCACTGCCATAAAGAAGAGTACAAAAGACACAGGCTTAATAGACCAGGACTTTTGTCTTGGCAGTAAGCTTCCTGTTCTCATTTTGTTAATTGTTCATTGTTGTCTCTACCTTACCAATCCTGGTGTTTATTTCCAGATCTACGGATAATGTACTGTTTACCTCTGATCCTAGATATGTAAAATGGTCTATTATCTCAAATTTGTAGTCGTTAATAAATACTGATGGTATCCCATGTGCATCTTAAGATATAATCCGTTTCTTCAATTTGCTAATTATTAAACCAAATTCATAACAAGCATTGGAGAATGCAGATAGTAGGCATTGTAATTCTTCCTCAGAATGGGTTGTAATTGCAGCATCATCTGCAAAAAAGCAACTCTCTGATCAGTACCCTCCTTATTTTGGTCTTGGCCTTCAAACTCTGAGCATTGTAGAGACTACCATCTGAGCTTGAGTGAATGCAAATACCACCATCCTGATCATGAAAGGCATATTTCAATAGAAGTGAAAAGAATATTCCAAAGAGGGAAGAAGTACACAGCCTTGCTTAACTCCACTCTAGATTTCAAACTCTTCAGAAGTTGCACCATCAAACTTGATTATACCCTTCATGCCTGTGTGGAATGATTCCACAATGGACAGAAGAGTTGGCGGGCAGCCGATCTTCTTTAGTGCCCTGAACGGACCTTCACAACTGCCTAAATCACCAAAGTAAATGCCTTTGTGAGGTCAATGAGGCAATAAACAGTGGTTGGTTCTGTTCGCAGCATTTTTCTTGCATTTGTTGAATGAGAATATCATATCAATGGTAGACCGGTTTTGTAGAAAGCCACACTGTGATTCGGGGTATACTTGATCTCCCAGGACTTGAATTCTGCACAGAACAATTCTGGCAAATATTTTCCCAATGATACACAGAAGTGAGATACCCCTATAGTCGTTATAATCACCCCGATCCCCCTTGTACCTCTCCATAGCACAAAGCCTGGGCTAAATTGTAGAGACTATGTGTTGCCCATGCAGCATGATCCCTCTCTTGGCCGGCTTAGTTTACTCCAGAGGAAAGATAACATCAATACATCTGGAACAAGACGAGCTGCAGAAGCTGCCGGATCAGCAAAGCAATGTTCCAACTGTCAATGTTCCAAATGTTTGCCTGTTGCAGATTCGATCCTAGACCAGTTGCCAACCAAGGCTTACGGCCTGGTCTGCCATGCCATTTAGTCTTTAGGTTGCATTTCCTCGCCCTAGGGTAAGGCTTGTACCCACCCAGTTACGCTCCTCCACCCGAAGCCGTTGGTACAATGTGGGGTGTCAGGTTTGGTGAACCATGCCCAACATTTGGAGCTAATATATAGAACGCAGGTAGTACCATCTACTGTCATATATATATATATATATATATATATATATATATATATATATATATATATATATATATATATATATATATATATATAGTCACGAGTCTGTTCTGTTGCAATAATAATTTTAGTAAATAATAATAATATTAAATATGCAGTGAATCATGGAAAGTGAGGGAACATAAATTTTAAGTGGAGCTTGAAAGTAACGAAGGTGTGGTTTCTGAGACCAGAGTAAATACTGAGACAGTGACAAAGATGGGGGTGTATTTCATCGACACAGTTATTAAAAACACCAAGGACCGAGATCTCTAGGGATACATAAACGACAACGCTAGTTGAGTAGTTACCATGGCACATGATTCTGATAAATGATCAGTCTTAATGATCAGTGATCATGAAGGTGGTTTTGGCCAGTACAAAAACATGTATATGTAAAACATTTCAATGATCGTTGCGTCTTATGTGATAGTTGCTCACTACTCACTATAAGTATAAGTTTTGCATTATACTAACCTTTCATTCAAGTTCTCGTCACAAACTGGGGTAAAAAAGGCAACAGAAAGAATTTAATAAGCTGAAATACTTTATTGAATCTCTTTTTGCGGTTGACAACCGCGCGTCCAACGGTTCTTGTTTGCCAGGTAAGTAGCAATTTAAGAGCAAAAACTAATTTATTTCAAGCGTTTATATGTTATATATGTTTAGTTTAGTTTAGTCGACGGATCAACATCACGGCACACGGGTGCAACCCATAAGTGCTCCGTTCTCCTCCTAACTCAAACCTGAGTCCGGTAAAAATTCGGCTCAGTGCACGAACTCCGTAGCACCGGCGAGGATCCTGATATATATATATAAGTTCGCATATCCTTTACAGGACAACATCGCTGTCAACATCAGCATCTTTCAGCGGATTGTTGATTTCTTGTCAAGATTACGCTCAGTAGTTTGCTTTCTGAGCGATCGGCTCACATATCCTTTAGTAAGTTACCGACACGGAGAGAATCGCTACCGATTCTCACGCAACGTCATGTTACCCGCGAGAGTATACGGGATTACAGAGAAATCATATGTTTATATGCATATATGAAACACGTACAATAAGCAGGCAATCTGAGAAATATATAATGGCAGTGAGAATGTTGAAGAAAATGCCTATTATACCATAGATGGACTGAAAAACGAACGAAGCAGTTCTACAAGAAACAAATTAAAATCGTAAACTGATTAGAGAAATTAGACGCAGACAGTAAAGATTGGGGAGGGGGCACATTGTGATGGGAAATTAACTGGAAATAGATTGACAAATGGCACAATAATGGGGAAAGATTAAGGTGAAGGTAGAGAGATCAATACAAGGAAGGCTTAGTCACATGGTATAATCAAGACAAGAACACAGGTCTGACCCATGACTGATGATCGTGTGAGATAGCGTACCTGACTGTTCGTGCTTATCTACATGCACATGGTAATGATGATTATGCGATTAGGCGGAATCTCTGCGATTAGACAGGACCTCTGAGACATACATAAATTAACGTGTATCAATCAAAGAATCGAGGACAAAGATCAGAGACATATATATCTCTTCTACTTGTGCAGTTCAAATCTAGATTTTATTTATCGTGCTAGTTTTACTGGCCTACGGGCTACCCGCCGGTTGATATGTCTTTGCACTAAAAACTAAGCAATTAAAATACGATTGCCTGTGTAAGCAGGGCATGATTGATACAGATATTAATATTGCACCTTGTGGGAAAGTCGCCGCTGATCGCTTTGCTTGGAGGGCAAAGATCAGAAATGGAATAAACACAAAAGAGAAAATGACTGTGGATAGGTCACACACCAATCTTGTGAGACGTCAGGTGGTGCTTGATGGTGGAAATGACCGTGTGTTCACATGCATCCATTGTGACGAACATTTACAGCACGAATTGGTCTGATTAGTCACATTCGCCACCGCCATGGGTTGTAATTATGCCTTTTTTGAAGCACAATGTAACAAACTATCATCTGTCAAGATAGCAAGGTGTCAATGAGGTGTCCAATCTCACTACCCAAGATATGTGGGGAATACATTACATCATTAGATGCCAATGGTTCTTGGAAACATTCCTTATATGCTGGGATTGAACCTGGTATCATCTGAGATGGACACCGCAACATCTCAGCCATGGCATTTGCAAAATATTTTACTAGAATCATGACAAACAGTATAAGAATGTAAAAGACTGTGACAAATGAAAATATTTGTGGAAAAGGAGATATAGGAAGATAGCGAGTTAAAATCTTGAGTTTTGTATCATGACATGGGAGTGAGTCAACATGCAAACTGATACATGCCGTTGGAGATCGCACGATGTGGAGAGGCATGATCGTCCGTGTCAATCAGCAAGGCACTTGATGATGATTAACAAGTTTACCATGTTTACGGTAATATACCAGCGAGCTAATAGCCATCAAAGAACTGCATCTCCACTGGGATGCCCCTTGCCCGCTGCGCCTCTAAGGTAGTCTAATTAAATATATGATTAAACTGCTATAAACATCAGTGTATATCCCAGTTATAATTGATTTAAAAAAAAATTATAATTGGTGGTTTTTATAAAATTTATAATTAATGGGAAAAAAAAGTTATAATTGATGGTTTAACTGAAATAATACTTATGTAAATCGTCTGATTTCGCTTGCCTAGCAATCCGGCAGGGGATTTTCATGCTGCTCGTAGAAAAACTATGTAGAAGAAAAGAAGAGATAAAGAGACAGGGAGTTCTATTATTTACACGCACTGAATTTGCGCTGTCTTAACTGGCATCTTTTTCATTGACAATATGCATAGCAACAGCGTCAACATCCTGATAACAAAACAATAAAATAAATATATACTAATTATTTTCATTGCATATTCATAAAGATGTAACACAAACATATTGTATCAATAGATATAAATTATTATTATATAAAATTAATTTTATGTGAAAAATCGAACCACTATTAACGTTTCCCGTTTGAATTCATGGAATTTGTTTTATCTTTTTACAATGAAGCTTTTAAATTTACTCGTTCCTATATGGCTACAGTTGACGCTCTTCTCATAAATTACAGTTATTTTCAATACAACCCAACAAACCAAAGGTACAGGGAATATTATTTGTTTAACTGTTTTGAGTAGTTATAATTATAACAGAAATATTGAAGGGTCTAGATCAGTTTGGATAGCGGAAATGTCAATAAACATATTTGATATAAGGATTTAACGTTCAATCATTATTTCTACGCCAGTGATTGGCACTGTCAAGTGTCAGTGTCAGTCAATGATTCACTGGTCTGATGATTATGACCGTTGAATAAATGTAGTAATATAATAGTATATACTTATGTAGTTATATTACAGTATGTAGTGAATTTGCGTTCCTTCCATTTGTGTAAGTAGTATATAGTATAGCGTATAGGCTAGCAGTTATAACTTATATGATTTATACCTTATTAATAATTATATGTGGTTTAGTCAGGGTTTAGTTTATTATTATAAACTAAAATCTGACTAAACCACATATTTAATATATTTATAAACACGATTTTCTATTGTCATTTTAAGTGTTGTATATATTTTTGCCGATTAATTGTTACCAATATTTCAACAAACTGCTAATAAAAAGATCTTCTGTGGAAATGAGTGAACAGACACAAACCTATTGCAGTCAAGCAGCAAGTGTTATCATCATAAAATGAAACAGTTTATAATGGCTGGACAAATAAGTGAGCCTGCTGAACTGAACACAGAAACAGCAAGAAAGGGCAGGTTGTATTACCAGCAGAGGCTGGTAAGCTGTCAGAGATGCTTGTTTTTAATGATGTTTCTGTGTATCATTATCAAGTGCCTTGTCAATTGGCACAATTGAGCATGCTTCTCTACATCTTGCATTAACCAATGTCTTGTATCAGTCTTGTATTTTTATTTGCTTTTATTTGATAAATGTCTTTGTTCTAGATGGATATGTCAGCTGACCTTGGGGTGTCACTGGATGAACTTAGCATACAGATTAACGATGATGACAACCTAAAACAAGAGAAAGCAGTGAAAGATTCTGGAGACAGAGTTGATGTCAACTTAGACTTTATTAATAGTCAAAATACTGATATTTATGATACCTTGGAGGTGGGTGGTGATATATATTTTCTTGTCTAAAAATGTACAAAGTTGCTTTGTCCAGTAATTCAATTTTAAACAAATATGCATGCTAAATATGATTGAAAGCGAGAAATAGTTTTAAAGGATGCAAATAACTTTGTCAAATAAAAAATATAACCATAAAAAATAATTGGTGTTCTTCTTCTTTGTACACCTTCAGACATCAACATGAATCTATCCAAAGAAAGTAGCAGAAAACTTGAGCCCATTGTCATGTGCACAGGGTGTGTCCTATGATGTAGTGGATGTAGGCCAGAATAACTTTCTCTGTTCTGTTATGTTGAACACTGATGCAGCAAATGTTTAGCAATCATTTTACTAGTTTCACAGTCACATTCATCAATATATCTTGTCTTTAGTTAATTAAACTAGATATATCTCAGCATGTTATATCCATAGGGAGTCTGAATATTGTAACCTGTTCTCTTCAGTTCAGTTGGTAACATGCATCATCGTTTTGGAGTCCTGGATGTTCTGATTCACACATTGCTCTGTAAATGCTTCTTAAAAACCTCTTAGCCTAATTATAGGTTATTTCTATATTGGGCTCAGGTAGTTTTCCAACTTCCCTTGAAAGTCTGTCAACCTCTTCATTTCCAAATATGTTGCAGTGTGAAGGGATCTTTTGTTTTACAACCTTTTTGGGTGTCTGACATAGTCCATGGAATACACTCTTATGTCTACCATCTCTACAGTAGTTTTGCTCTTTAGTATTGAGACAATGGGTATGAGAAAGTGAAGAAGAAGTAACTAGTATGACTTTAATTAAGATGCTAAAATGTTTCCAAAATGTATTTGTTTTAATTCTCAAATTTAAAGCATGATTTTGCATTAACCCTTGCCATACACTTGGAGAATGATACCCCACATGATAAGACTTTCAATGCAAAGTGGAAACTATAATCAGAAAATGTTTTCTTTAAGTTTTCATAGATTCAAATACATCAATTAACTCAGATTTTGATTTGATGTATCAGGTGGATCTGCAGCATCACTTTCAGAAACAAGCAAATGCTATTACATTGTCTCATATCTACTGAGCTACGGAGTTTGTGCTTTGTACGGCGCTTTCAGCAGGACATCCTGTGGAAAGAGACCAAGCCATATGGGATAAAACTTGGTGCAATGAAGTCAATCCCTTAGCCTTTTAAAATCCTTGTCATATATTTGAAAAGTGATACTTACAAATTTAAAATAAATAGCAATACAAGAGAAGAAATATTTCTTTAATATACGTTTAGCCTTTCATTGTCAGGGAGCTGCAGTAGTGTGATAAATAGCATGCTTGCCTAACAGTCCAGTTGTCACTTGTTCAGATCCCTGTTGAGATGGAGGATTTAAAAAAAAAAATTGACATACACTCCCAGGTTAACTCAACTCCTGATTCACCCAATCTAAAATGGGCACCATGACATTTTCTGAGAAGAAAAGGTGGTTGGCATACTTATCACATCATCCATTGAGTGGTCTATAACAACTGTGCAGATTATGCAAAAGAGAAAGTCACAATCAAGATAATTCAAAATAATGAAAATTATTTTTCATTAACAAATTAATCATAGATAGCACAATAACATGTCCGCTATTGATCCTACAATATAAACAAACATAAGTGCAACACAGTATTTTGGCATGACTCTTACTTTAAGTGAACATGACGTGTCAACCAACAGCTAATGAAAACGAAGTGGATGGAAGTGAACGCAAGGTCAAATGAAATTAAGGTAAACACTGGGCAAAGATATACAACATAGTTATGTAGACATCAATGACATCTTTATTATAGTTTGATATTTTTGTATAGAAACTTTAGCTTTCAGTGTTTCTGGTATGTTGGAAGTCTTGGTTCTTGACATGATTTGATATTATAAAATAATTTTCTCATTTGACAATGCCTTGGTTCTAGATGGATGCTTCAACTGATCTTGGAGTATCACTGGATGAGCTCACTGTTGAGATTAATGAAGGTGGCAATTTACAGCACATAACAACAGTCAATGATTCCAGAGTTGATGATGATTTCTTAAAGTTTGGTGATACTATGAAGGTGAGTGAGGTAGATATTAAAGTGAACATGAGACATATCAATCAATCAATCATGTGCCATGCCGGAAAGCGTGGGCGGTCATGATTCGCCATTTCACTTGATCACCAGAGTCGTGGATCAGCTCAGTGTTCCTGTCTCGTCCATGCCATGTGGCCAAGCCATCCAGGTATTTTCCTCTTGGTCTTCCTCTTGGTCTGTTCCCTTTGATCTTGCCAGCTGTCACCAAGTTCTCCAGTCCATTTCTTCTCATAACATGTCCAAAAAATTTTGACTGTCTACGTCTAATTTCTCTAATCAATCTACGATTTTCATTTGTCTCTTGTAGTACTTGTTCATTAGTTTTTCTGTCTGTCCATGGTATTCTTTGAGACATATACATAAAGAATTTTAAACACTTAAAGATACTGATGAAAGAGAGATGAAAAGGAGAGAAAGAAGATAAAATGAATTTGAGGGAGTGTATATTACATTATTTGCTCTTTGTATTACCTAGCTTCATATACAGTTTTACATGGTTCATTTTCTTTATTCCTAGATTGATGAGCATGAAGATATGCCAACACATCTGACCACAGACATGAACTCATGGTCCACTCATGAAAAGATAATTATGTCGGAACCCATAAACTTTGAAGGCAACACTCACTCTTCACCTGCATTGACAAATTCACATACCTATATCAATACTAAAGATTACTCTTATTCTGAATTTGGAGTACCAGATAGACCATTTACACCACCAGGAAATGCTAGCATTGCCCAATCCGCTGCTAAAGATGATTCAGATTCTGAATTTGAGGTACCAGATAGACCATTCACACTGCCAGGAAATGCAAGCTTTATCCAATCAGCTGCTAAAGATGGTTCAGATTCTGAATTTGAAGTACCAGATAGTCCATTTACACCACCAGGAAATGCTAGCATTGTCCAATCAGCTGCTAAAGATGGTTCAGATTCTGAATTTGAGGTACCAGATAGACAATTTACACTGCCAGGAAATGCAAGCTTTATCCAGTCAGCTGCTAAACTCGACTCAGATTCTGAATTTGAAGTACCAGATAGATCATTAGAACTTCCCGGAAAAGCAAGCCTTATCCAAATGGCTGATGTACATGCAGAGATAACTCTAAATCAAGAACTAGCTAAAATGCAATTTGTTGAAAGTAATCAAGATATAAACATTAATTTGACGTCACAGAATCCAAATCAATTGCAGCAAGAGATTTTATGTTCTCACAGTGACATTTCTACAGACCCTGTAATTCTTCCTCAGATTTCAAATATGTCAATGGCTCATTATTCTTCATTACCTAGCCAGAATAATTATTTAGAATTTTCAGAGGCAGTTAAAGAGGATTCACTTAAAAGCACATTTGAAGGAGACTTAAAGAAGACAAGTCAAGATTTTCTCACAAAAAATAGCCAGCATATTTTGCAGCACCAGGTTTCAGAGGTGACGAGACCACATGTGGTAAGAATTGTATATTATGAACAGGTTTATTTATGTCTAACATTCATAACTTATGGTGCACTAGGTGGTCAGTTGAGCAGTTGTTTCAAAATTGTGGATGTTCACATTTTGGTTTTAAACTGTATCATTATGTGTATTAAGGCAAATGTAGTCCCATAACAGATACTGGTATTGGGATATTCAGTCAAAAATGTAGCCAACCATGTACTGACCTAAAAAGGGCTTGGTATGTGTGGTTGTAGGCTTATACTCCTAGAGGAGTCTTAAAGGCAGAAGAAGAATACTGATTAATCACTGATTTCCATTTAAAGACATAATGAGATAGCTGTAAACAAAGCTGTCTGTATCAGGTATACAGAATTTAATGAAATTTGAGCTTGATTTTCTCTGTGAATTTCACAAAGAATGAAACAGACAAACTGTTGCTTGTACTAACTGCAGAAAACATGGCAGATTTTGTCTGTTTACTTCACGAGAAATGTTGCATGTGCTAGAAAATAGTGATGATAAAGACTTGTTATGAGGATTGTTAGTTAAAAGAAATCACAAATGACTAAGATTAAAAATATAGAGATGGTAAAATAAGGAGCTCAGGTACAGAGCGCATGAAGGTCTAGGGCAATAGGGTTCATAGGGTTCTTCTATCCAAACAGTTATTACTTTACAGTAAGAATTTCCTGGACAGAAACATCAGAAAATGTAAAGTATTTGGAAACTTAATAAGACAACATTTGATAATTTTTGTGGTATAGAAAGAGTAAACAAAAGTGTTTGATTTTCTGTGAAGTAATAAATCATTGAATGATAAATAGCTTGTTACTGAATGTGTTACGTTTTAAATAATTAATTTAGTAAATTGTAACAAAAGATTAATAAATATAAACCATTTGCTTATGCTAGGATGGTACAGTGTTTTTATTGAATGAAATTGTTATTAACCTATGATTTGAATGTAACTATGCCTACATTTGACTTTTTACATATTAGATTTTCCCAGTTAACACTGAAATAGAAGAAGGCAAACATAATGAAGAAAACTATTCAAAACCTAGTATTGTTACCACAGCTGATGACTGGGAGAATATTGAAACTATTGAGCCAGGTACTACTGTTGTGTTCTTAGTTATTTGTTTTTAATCATATCTGCTTTTTTAAGTGGCAAAATGGCTTAGAGGTTACAATGCACACCTTTAACTTGTTAAATGTAAGTGGAGGTAACATTTATATCAACAGTTATAGAGGTTGAGGTTAGCTAAGAACTGACATCACTGCACTGAGGGCATTCCCATAAGCTCTCTGTCTTCTTGTTCAACAGCCAGCAAGGAGTCACACTACTAATCGTTCCCACCGCTATCTGATTGAAAGTTTTCCTGGTCTTTCCTCTCAGTTTTGAGATTCTTCCAGAGCCCCTGCCGATCCCCCGCAATCTCATTCTTTCCACATACAGGTTCTCATTCTGTTCCCCCACCATCTTCACCTGTTCCACAGTCGCATGACCACACCCCCCCCCCCCTTGTCCATAGGTAATCTACCACCAAGAGGTGCATGCCCAGCCAGCCTATCAGCCTATGTTCATTCCCCCGTACCCCCGCATGGCCAGGGCAAAAAACCCATACAATTCTCACAATCTGTGACCTCTAAAGCAAGGTGAGCCATTCCACACGAAAAATTCCTTTCTCCACCTTACTAAGCATACTCCTTGAGTCCGTAATGAATACAATGTGTCACAGTGGTCTCCTCTAACTAAGGGAATGCCGCTGTTACTGCTTCCACCTTAATTCAATTCTCATGTTGGAGATCATAGCCTCTTATGCAGACTCTCCTTTTTTAAGACTCGTCCATTAGCCTTCACAATAAAACCCTAGCCACCAAGTCTGTTTCTCACCACTGACCCATCGGTGTAGATCACTATGTCACCTTGATGTGTGTTGCTCTGGATCAGTTGTTGCACCTCAAACTCTGTGCAGGCCGCTGCTCATTCTCTGCACTCATGACCCAGTGTTACTGTTACATTGTGCCTGTCCGTCATGTCTTCTGGTACTTCAGCCCTATCTTTTTCACGACTGATGATCTCTAGATCACACACCTGATGTATAGATATTCCTGCTGTACCATCCAGGACCTGCCTCATCTTAGTCTATGACCCTTGACCATATCCATGGCTTCATGCAGGGGGTGATCCCTATCTGCAGCAACTCTCATGTACCATTTGGCTTGAAGGGCCATATGCCTATCCACCATTGTTGGTAGTTCCAGGATATGCCTCATGCATATTCTTCTGCGTTCATCCGGACTTTTTTTCCGGATGTGATTGCGTTGTGCCTGTTTACAGCAGAGCTGCGTTCTTGTGCCGTTAGGCCGACACATCTGACTTCTTCGGGCATTTGTTGACGGGGTTAACCTTCCCGGAGTGCCGCATGCATATAATTTTTGTGTCCTATGTGCAACCCAGGATCACCCACATGGCGCTCCAACCTTCCAAGCTGGCTCTTTGATACTGTCAGCAGCCCCAAACCATACTCAGTGACAGAAATTATTAACTGCTGAAAGAACCTGTAAAGCATCCTCTACTCTACCCTAGTTGCTGCCATCGCCCTCAATGCATTAAGTCCCCTACCAGCCTTCACCACCAAAGCCTCCACGTGATCCTTAAGAGACAAACACCTGTCACAGGTGATACCCAAATACTTCAATTTACTCATTCTACTGAGAGGGCATCCATTCAATATTATTCAATATATAATACATGGGACATCTGCCAGCACGACCCGGTTATCCAGGGAGTACCACACAACCGATGCCTTGTCTGGATTTATAACAGTCCCTGCACCACTCCGCCAGCCTATTTACTGCCATCTGTAGGTCTTCACAGTTATAGAGGTTTGATTAGTTAATATAATACGTAATATGAAATCCATAACAACATTTTTTAAGTATATCATGCCATGTTATGTTATATGTCCTGGGGTACAGGTGATCATGTCACTCCTCACCTATATTAGTATTTGTTGCCTGGCTTTCCACATACATCTTTCTCAGTCTCTCTGGCCTAGTATTTCTCCATATAAAGCTAATTTCCCCATTCAACTTCATCAGTTGATACACCTCATGTATTTCATTAGTTATTTCCTTATTTGTTGTATTGAGTGATCATGTAACACCTGCAGCATATGTATACAACAGTCTTTGTTTTCTCCTGTGTCCATGATATTCTCAACATATGTAACCACAGAAGCAACAAACAATATGTTGCATGATTAATTGCAATATATTTGTTATATATATATATATATATATATATAATGAAAGAAATTAAACGACGACTATCAATTGCTCTTCAAAGACTAAACAACTGAATAAATTATGGAATGGGACAGATAGAACTACAAAAATTAGATTTTTAAGAGCATGCATCTTTCCCATTGCAACATACGCCTGTGAGACCTGACACTTACTAAACAAGCTGAACAGCGCATAAATGCCTTTGAATATAAATGTTATAGACGAGTTCTAAGAATATCTTGGGTAAAGAAAAGAACAAATGCATCCATACTTCAAGAGCTGAATATTGAAGAAGGTTGGCTATTAAAGACGATAAAACAAAGAAAATTGAAATATTTTGGTTACTTGAAACGTCATGAAAGTTTGGAGAGAACAATAATGGAGGGGTATATGCTTGGGAAGAGAGGAAGACGAAGGACAAAGGGAAGATGGGTGCAGGATGTGGCGGATGATCTCCAAATGGGTGTATCAGACGCGGGACATCTTGCTTTTAATTGAGAGGTTTTCCGGAAGGTTGTTATGGGAGCGAGGTTCTGCAAAGGACATGCTACTGAATGAATGAATATATATATATATATATATATATATGAAAACATATGAGATATAACTCTGCAGCATGCTCCTGACAAGATGCATGAAAATATACCAGGCAATAAATCATGCAACACTAAGGGAATATGTTGTTTTGAAATTCTCAACAAACTTTAATTTTTTTTAAATGCATCTCAAATGCTTCCAGTTTCTTCATCATTTCATTACTCATTGCCCAGTCTATGCATCCTTACAGAAGAATAGGCCACAAACAAGTTTTCAGTAAATTAGTTTTTATTCTGGTCAAGATATTTCTGCTTTTCATGACAATTCTTATTCTTGTAAACAAATCTTTATTATATACGTTTTTATGTTTCAGGATTTCTGCAACCAAGTGACAGGTTATCAGGTAAAATAAATAATGCACTTATTACGCAAACAAAATATTATTGGAGAGTCTGTTAGTTGATTATTTAAAATACTGATGAAAACATAATTATTAGCATTGTTTGTAATATTTTGATTTCTTAAAGTTATTTAAAAGATGGGCAACTGACCTTTGAGGTGCATAACTAGGTGTGATGCACTTTCCTTGAAAAATGAACAAAGAAGTTATTAAAATTTCTATAGGAAGGAAATTATGCCCATCTGGTTACTGTACACATTATTTAATGTTAATATTTTCAGTAATGTTACTTTAATTTTCTTCAGGCAGAATGTAGATAGAAGTCGTCATTCATTACTTATGAAAGTTAAATCATATTTATGATGATGGATGCCATGGCTGAGTTGTTACTGTGCCCATCTCTGGTTCAAAAATAACCAGGTCACTTCATATACAGGGCCTTACACTTTTACAAGATTCATTGATTGAAGAATTGGCATTATACGATTCTGGGCAAACCCATAGATGCTTTGTCTCCTATAACAAATGTCACAAGGCGTAGATGATAATCATTCCACTGACACACTGGTTGTAAACACATGCACTGTCACGTTTCTGGCTGTTATGGGCTGTTGTTTATTTAGTTTGGCTACTGACTGCCTACTCAACCAGAACAGCACAGCTCACGTTAGTCCACCAACAAGTCTATTACACCATATGAGAATGACAACGCCTTTATTGTCGGCAAGCATCAGATAATGTTAAGGAATGCAGAGGATGATCCACTCTTCAGTCTTTCACATGCTACTCTCATTCACGCCTTGAGCTTACAAATCAAACCTACACAATTGGGTGGACTGTTAGGCAACGGAGTGTGAACTCGCCTGTGTTGGTAGTGTCGATGTGTCTAGGTGTAAGCAACATGACCCTAACCTCCTCGCGTGTTCTAATGTCAAATCATTTGGGTATTACCTGTTATAAAGTATCATAGATGCGCTGGCGCAGTCACTCCACGAACGCTCAATAAGATCTGGAACTACATCACCGTGTATAGGCCATTGATGGCAAGCTACCCTTCTAACTGTCGGCTGGTAACAACTAGAAACTTGTGCCTTGTGTTCACGAAGGCCGTCACACAAATCTTGTCGTCTGTAGTGTACGCAGGCTGAAGCTCGAATGCCACCAAAACTACCGTTAAGTAGTTATGCTACGTACTGTATGACGTGGCATTCGTTTATTCTAGGTGCTCCATTGTGCACCTTTCCAAGACTTTCCCAATTCTAATTATTGATGCACTCGCTCATCATTTTAACTCATCTACGCTGTCATCAGCTACATGACATGCACATTGTCCTCTCTTATACATCCCTCCCACCAGACCTACACGTAACTACAAATTTGGGTGTCCTTAAATTTGTTGTTTCATCCCTCATTTGATACAGCTTAAAATGGGTACCACTACATTTTTGAGAAGTAAACACGGTCAGTGTGATATACAACCACATCACCAATCTAGAAGTGCTGGTTGGTCTACAAATATGAGGCTAGCACCAGACACCCAATATACCTCATGGCTTGAAAAGGAGCCCTTTACTTTTACTTATTTTTTGTAGAGCAGTCTCAGAATTCCCATATTCAGAATATGCTTACTTTCCTTTGTCAAATAAAAGGTCCAGACCCTATTCAATCAAAGCCGTTGACATCATTCTCGGACTCATGGACATTTTTCAAGACTGCTGACTACACCAGTGTCAAGGTCAGTGTCTATTGTGTTTTTATTCACTGATTATTATTATCAATTTGAGGTGGGTGGGGTATATGGTGCAAGCCCTATATCTTATTTTATTATCAAAATTAAAATTGGTTTTTGTTTTCAGGGCCAAATAAAAGTTCAAGTAGAAAGAAGTGGTTTGTCAGCAATAAAACACATGCTCTTTGGACCTCCTAAATTACACAGGGACCTCTTACCACAGAGGGAGCTCATTTTTTGTGTTGCTGCAAGTAAGTTAACATTTTATTTCTCAAAATATTTATATTATTTCAACGATTATCATTATTATAATCATCATAATGATTGTCTTATGCTTATTTATATTTAAAAAAAAAAATTGAGGACCCTTTTCCATGCTTTGAGGAGTGGATGGTATATGGTACCAGCGCCATATTTGTATAGACCAATCTGTGCTCAGTGGATGATGGGGTCAGTATCATGATGGCTGCATTCACTTTCCAGAAAGTGTCCTGGTGTACATTTTAGGCTGGGCTGATCTGAGAGCTTGCCAGCCACTGCAGTTATGTGACTTCCTTATTTAATATTACTAGCACATTTAAACAACTGCAAATTCCTTTATAGAACTTTTCAAATAATCCCTGAAGTTTGATATCGCCATTCATTCTTGTACTACCAGAAATAAAATTCAATGGACTCTAACAGAGCATATTGATGGTCTGGACTTCGCTGACAACATTGCCTTCTTGTCTCACACACAAATTCAAGATAAAAATTGCACACACTTGATGAGAGGTCACAATAATTAGGTTTGAAAATTAATAGGGGAATGTCAAAGGTAATAATAATAAATCAAGCAAATGATAACCCAATTTCCTGTGGTGGAACCTCACTTCAAAGATGGATTCATACACATATTTACGTAGCAATGTAGGATCAAGAGGATGGATCAATGAGGAGAGGAAAAGATATTATCGCAGGACATGACATACATTGAGAAATCTGTTATAACAAGAAGGTAATTTCTTTGGAACCCACAGCACAACAGAAATAGAAGGAGATCTAAAACACACCGAGAAGATAATCAAAGATAGAGATGAATAATACGGGAGGACATAGAGGGAGATGCAGAAGACAGCATAGGATAGTAGGGCCTCTGCTCTATTTGAAGATAAAAGGCAGAAGAAGAAGAGACTTATTTTTATAATGCAATTTTTTATGCTTTTAAATGTTTAGACACATTTTATAATTTTCAGCGCCATTTGATAATAACATTGAGATTCATAACAGAGTCTTACAGACAATCTACAGATGTTTAACTGGTTCAAGGTTTGACTGCCAACGATTTGGCAGCCACTGGGAGGAAATTGGGTTCCAAGGTACTGTAAATAAATTTATTAGTTTGTTGCATATCCTTTTACGCCGGCTTCCTGGCCTAGAGGTTAACAACTTTTCTCCGTAATCTCGTATACTCTCGTAGATAACGTGACGACGGTGAGAATAAGCAGTGGTTCGAATCGCATCTGTAACTTACGGGGTATGTGAGCCGGCCGTTCAGAAAGCAGTGGCAAACTACTGAGCGTAATCTTGCCAAGAAATCAACAATCAGCTGAAAGATGCTGATGTTGACAGCAATGTCCTGTAAAGGAGATGCAAACATTTATTTTAATATCCTTTTACGTCACAGTCAACCCCATAATTTTTATGCTGTTTGTGATCTCTTGGCACGTTTACATTTAGTAGTTTGCCATTGCTTTCTGAATGACCAACACCAATTCCATTTTGAAAAAGACCAATGCAAGACAGTCTGCTGCCAAATCACCCGCAGCTGTTTTGAACTGCGTCCCTAACACCTTCGCCACGGAGCCGACAAATAAAGTTGTAGTTCGCAAAAATGTGATTTTGTAGATGTTTATGTACTGAAAAATTTATGGGAAATATTTAATGTTTATTAAACATACATTGTTGTATGGTGTTTTTGTACTGAGAAAGATACAAGAAATTTATAATGTTCAAAGGACATAAATGTAAACACGAAGCAGATATAGTTTATGGAAAATGTGGCCAGTCATCTTCTGGGCAGTTTCCATTGTTAATTATGATGCCAAGATGTTCCCAGTTTCTGACACTTTTATTTCCCTCATTACTGATGAGGTAATGTTTGGATAGCATATTGTTTTTTGTCAATGGAATATCTAATACACAAGCATATTATGAAAAAATGCCGAAGATGTATTTGCAATATTAAAATATCATTCTGAATAGAAAACTGTCAGAACGGGTAAGAAACAGCCTTTTACACAGAAAAGACAATTTACAGAAAAGGGAAAGTGTTCAGATAATAAGTATGTAGATGGTATGAGATATTTAGTAAGCTTTCAAGGTATAAATGGTTTTTAGTTTATAGAGATGTGGAAAGAGAAGTGGGAGGGGGATGAGAGAGTGAAAGAATGAAAGACATGGAAAGATAGAGATAGAGAACACACAAACACACATGTATATAGAATCTTTGATCTATTAGGCAAAGATCCAGCAACAGATCTTAGAGGAACTGGAATGCTTGCACTGTTGCACCTGTTGTACTTTCTGCAGAGTCCAAGTACTAAAGACCTGGCCAGAGATGTCTATAAACTCTCACTGCATCCTACACAGGTTTGAAGTATTTCACTGAATATCTGCATGAAGTATTTGCTTCGAACATTGAATGCTGTCATCATCATCATGTGCCATAGCAGTGCAGGTGATTTTGATCCTCTACAGCTATCTGTTTTCTGTGTTCTTGATAAATTTGATTGCTAAAATGTCCCCCGTTCTGTTCACCTTGCTGTCTGATATCCCCCCTATTTACCTTGCTGTCTGGTATCCTTAGTCTTCTTGGTTGTCACTGTGTTCTCCAGACTCTCTTCTCATACAAGTAAAAGTAAAGGACCCTTTTATATGTCCCAATGTGCACTGGGCATACATGGCTAGACCCATATTTGTATAGACTAATTGGCACTTGGTTGATGATATGGGCGGGATATCACACCATCCACTTTTACTTTCCACGACATTTCTTGGTTCCAATGTTGGCCTTGGTCAACCTGGGGGGGGGGGGGGGGGGGGGGGAATCAGTTTTATAAATCTCCTTGATTTGTATTCTACACCATAACCAGCGGGCTGGTAGGCAAGCATCTAGCCACTACACCAGTATAGTTCCCTATCTTCTCATATAAAAGTAACAACAAAAAATAAAATAAAAACATATTCTGCTGCAGGATCTTGCCATAGGACTGTGATGTGATAGGGCCATCATATTTTGTAGGCTGAATGCATGGAGCAATGGGGGGGGGGGGGAACTAGTCTTTCCCTTACTTAGCAAGATGACAAACACAGGCATTGAATCTTCGTTCAATCGCACTTATGGCATTATCAGGTTAGCTCCCTATCAACTATACTGACGGGTCCACTTCTCTTCTCATATTAAGACTCAGAACTCATGATTGTCTTGTCCTCTTGTGAGTAATCATCTGTCTCTGTGAATTACCTCCTGTATTGCTTGAATATTGCTTTTATTAGCTGTTAACAATTTTAACCCTCTTCCCCTTGGCGTTCAGATACCCTGGACCTAAGTTCCTAAGTCGGTCATCAGTTGCCATCATCACACTGAAGGTCGTCTATTATGAGTCTACCACACCTTTTGTCCTGTATCTCCGGTGTCCTCATGTTGTATTCATATAAGCTTCTTTCAGTCCATTTCATGATGATGCCCACCTTTTGTAATGCATCTTCCTTTTGCACACTTCCTCTCCATTTTTCCCCTTTAGAACATCCTGTAACAAAGAGCTCTGTATTTTTATATAGCCAAAGTACATTAATTGTCTGACCTTGATCTCATTCAATACTTTTTTCTTCAATCCCAGATTTTGTAATACTTTATTGGTTGTTTTCTACTCCTGTCATGATATTCTCCTTATTTATCAACAAATTACATTTCAAAAGCTTAAATTTTGCTCTCACATATTTTATTCATTGTCCATGTTTCTGTGCCATATGATAATGTAGACCAAATGTAACACTAGTTCTCTCTTAGTTTTAATTTGTAACTCAGTTGTTTAGATGTTTAAAAGGTTTTAATTAGTTGTATATCCTATACAGGACGTCACAGTCAATCCCAGCATTTTATGGCTGTATGTTATTTCTTGGCAATTTTACGTTCAGTAGTTTGCCATTGCTTTCTGAAATACCGGCACTCATACCAATGAATGAAAACAAGCACAAGGTGGTCTGCTTCCAAATCGGCCGCAGCTGTGTTTCGAACACAGTATGTATAATTACGAATCGTGTTCACAATCCCTTCACTGCAGCGCTGATTTAAAGTGTATGTAAACCACATTATCATTAAAATCATATTCAGTAACTTTTCTTAAATTCGACCATTTTTTGGTTTCCCCAACAAATATTTTATCACTCAAGTAAACTATTCCTGTTTGCGGTGTTTCAGTAGCTGTATTAGTCTCTCAATAAAACAGCAATGAAGACATTGTTGATCAATTTCAGTGTCTTCTGTACTAAAGCACATAATTTAATATTTGCCTCTGTCACATTATAAATTTGGGTAAATGTATAAAAGTTGAATGGGGAACAGCAATGAAACTAACATGAATGTAATATTAGACTTAACAGTGAGATTAAACTGCTCGCAAATCTAATATTAGATTTCATATGGGGGAATCAATTAAATATTATTATTATATTGAACAGCAACGTGTTGGTGTAATCATTAAATGGGTAAGCTGATAATGTTGTGAGCACTGTCAGACGAGGGTTCGATGCCTGTGCTTGCCATCCCCTAAGAGAGGGAAACCCTGGCCACCTATTCCTCCATGCCTGCAAAATATGATGATTATCACATCACAGACCAATCGCAAGTTACTGCTTTGGGACTTGTATTGTGTGTGTGTGTGTGCGTGCGTGCATGCGCACGAGTGTATGGGGTGGGGGGGGGGGGGAAACATAGCATTGTTAATTATAAAAGTAAATCTTCATTTTGTGATTTATTACTCTTTCCTATTTCTCCTCAGAATTTTCCATTTTGTGTGATGGGTATAAACCTCTCAAGGATATGCTTACAAGTTCTAAGAGAGGATGTATATAACAAGTAAGATATGTTGCCTGAGCATGTCAATACCGAATTTGAGAAATTTCTTTATGGACACCTGAAAAAAATTTATTCCTCAGTTTTTATATTTGAATTATTCAAACTAGGTTTTGTCATTTTGAATTAGTAATTGATTTGCTGTTTATGCTTCAGTAAATGTAGTAAACTGATTCTTTATTGTTGTTTACTTGCTCCCAGAGAGTGCAACAGATGCAGAGATGTGATAAGTACAGTTAACAATATTTATGCTGCACTCTTTCTTCACTTGTATGGAGCATGGAAGAAAGGAAAGACAATCATGGATTCAGGTTTTGTACTTCAAGGTACTTTGTCCTATGTACATTCATATGTTGTTTGCGCTCACTTGCTTTGAACTCTAGCGTAGTAATACATACTACTTCTAGTGGTGCTGGGCTGAATTTTGCATGTGAATTAGCTTTCCCTATTAACAGAGTCCCTCACCATCAGGCTAGCCCACTGCGACTTCAGAGGTGTACATACATATCAGCTAATAAGAAAAATCAACTGTTTCATATCTGCACATGGTAATAGTGAAATTATGTAATCTGTCAGGCATCAGAGGAAGGTAGGACTGCATTCTTTAGTTCTAGAGTTTACCAGTCTCTGCGAACACAAGCTAGCAGGAAGGTTAATGGGGAGAGAAGCTTCATAAACCTTTCCTTGCTAGTTTTGTTGAGTTTCATGCGAGATGTCAGCCGTACTCTCTGCTGCTCACCTTGCGTACAAATTCTATAGTATATCTTGTCATAAAGAGGCAGTTGACCTATGATAAGTAAGATTGCAAAGGTCTCCACGTTGAAGTGGTCAAGCTGTTTGCCCCAGGTTTTGAAGTGTGGATTTAATTTCAGACTGCGTTGTTTAGACTACGAGTGCAATTTTTCTGGAGACCACAGGGAATCATCGCTCAATGCTCTCGGCAGGCAGCTTGCCATTTTATGGAGAGAGAGAGACCAAGCCAGATGGGTTAAAACCCAGTGCAATGAAGTAATTCCTCTCGCTATTAACCTTTAAAGTTCCAGAGATTATGTGGATATAATCATCTGAATTGCACTGTGTGTTTTTATTATTCATCAATGCAGTTTGAAATCATGGGTAAAAATCTGACTGCACAAATAATCCCTTATTGCTGATTAAGAGAACTTTGAGACTCTTATATTACCTGTGTATATGAAAAATGTAATTCAGTCACAATGAAATATACTCCTTGTTAATTTATTTTGAGGAATTTCTTCTCCTCTTTTTTATGCAAACCACATTTATATCTCTAATTAAACACAAGAATTTGTGAAGTAGAACCAGAAATGTTGTCATAAGTTACCTTCATAAAGTTGGAACAAAGGGGTTTAATGCATTAACTTTGAAAACCACTTGCACTACCTTGTGAAATTGAATCAGTTAATCTGGCGGTATTTATTTATGTTAAAAAAAACACTTGCCTTGCTGAAGTCATTATTATTATTATAATCTGTGTTTTTCCTTTTCCAGAGATTGAAACATACAGTCGCAAACATTCCAAAGATATTTTGAAAGAATTTAAAGCGTACGAACAGGATAAAAAGCAACGAGGACAATTTAGAAAGGAATCGGATGCTGAACCTGTTTTTCTTAATGTGTGCAAAGACAATAACAGTTGATAAAAATTCTCATATGGTGTAACCAGAACTTCACTGAGTGTGAGTGTATGTGTTCTCAGTTAACTGAAAATTATCAGTTAAGTGACTCTAGTCATGTTTTTATATACAGTATACATTGCAGCAAGATGAAAGAACCAGTCACCGAGAGAAAAATATAACAGGAATGAAACTGACTTTATACTGAATTTGTGTTTTTGTGCTCCTTGATTCCATAAGATCGTTTTCATAAACAAAACACAGAAACTGCTTATGAAGCTTTCACATTATTGTATTTTTGATCTTTTATCTACATCTTTGAGCAACTATAAGACAGAGACAGTGTTCTTTGCTTATAAATTAGAAGAGAGGCATTAGAGGACACTGTGGTGACTGGAATGATCAGTGGTAAGAGAAGCAGAGGCAGACCGAGAGAAATGATGCTGGATGGTTTCAGATGGGGCGAAGAGGAATATGATCAATATTAAAATGTATCCACAGTACCAAGTACTGATATCTGAGGAAAGACACGAACAACTGTGCTATTTGATAAGGCACATGATGATGTTGGTGATAACATCTTTTTTTGAGTGAATTTTTAATTTTTCTAGAGAAGAATTTTGTGTGTGATGATGTTGTTGCCCACTAAATGTTGAATTACCTAGATGTCATTGTTGTACGGTTCATATTATAATATCAAAATGAACATCATGAGCAAAATTAGATCAGATTAGATGTTATCTTCACATTGAACATTGGCTGCAATGGGTGGCTAGATCTCTCTGTGTCTTGCTATCCTCTTTCCAGTCCATCTTTGTAAGAAACATCAAAACTTTGTGATATGACCATCATCTGGTTAAGGACTTCATAACTTGTCTTGCAGGGTTTGTCTCATTAGACAATGGCTACCAGAGTTAAGCTAGAAAAACCAGTGGAAGGCAAGGGAAAACTACCATTGTAAACCATATTACATTATGATTCAACAAGATATACAACCCTGATCCAAAACTATCCTGATCATGTGTGGTGGTTGTGAACCAAGAGTGCCTACGTTTATCGACATGGCACATGATGATGAAATTTCATGAGTGAAAAGAATGACATAAATATCCCTTTGCAAGGAATTTGTTCACTAAATAAAGAGATTAGGAAAAGACACTGACACTTATAGGACACACACACTGAGAAAACCTGAGGATAATTAGACAGCTCGTTGTCTGCAACTCACAAAGTGAAGGAATTAGAGGAAAACCTAAATCCTCATGGCGAAGAGAATTAAAGACAGAGATGAATAATGTGGCAAGGATGTGGAGGGAACTGCAGGAGATGACAACAGATAGGACAGCTTGGCATGAGTTGGTTGAGGGCCAATGCCTCATTGGGTGAATAAAGGGCAACAGAAGAAGTATGAATTTATAAACGTTAGAATTTATCACGGAAATACTAGTAGCAGTTTTCTGTAATGACATATCAACTGCAGAAATTTATCCGATCTGACAATGAAGTGTTTTAAACTCTTAACAGCCTTATTAAATAAGATCTTGGCATCCTTGCTTAAACTAGTATTCTCTGCAAAAGATTACACCGTTTTTCTCTGCCTACCTATACTTCTTCTACCACTGATCACTCCAGTCACCATGATATTTTCCAACTCTTCTCTTCTCATTTATATGACCAGAGAATACTGTCTCTTTCTGATTTTAAAAAATCTTTTGGATCACCCTTCTAGTGTGTTCGATTGAAATATTTTAACATGTAATATCGATGTCTGCTCATAAACATGACAGTCATTGTTTTTATCTCTTTGAAGCTTTTAACACATTCTTAAACAAAGACAAAGAATTTAAGTTCTATTTACTCCTTTCATGCCGGACATAGTATGTTTGTTTACAAAGACTCTGGGACAGTTCCATTTCAATAAATATAGTGATGTTTCCAGTTCATTTTTAGTGTAGAATCATTAATCAGCCAGAAACTTACCAGCGTCAGTATTAGTTTGTTGCATATCCTTTACAGGATGTAACAAACAATTCCAAAATTGTTTGGCTGTTTTTTCTTCTTCTTCTTTCGTTTGCTTGAAATATGTCTATAATTGCAATATTGTCTCTTGTATGAATTTAACTGTCTTTTTCACTTCACTCAGCGATCCATACAGTTTATCTTCCACTGTCGTCTCTCTAGGCCAGAAGGTTTGGCTGTTTGTGATGCTGGGGCAAGTGTACGTTCAGTAGTTTACCATTGCTTTCTGAATGATCGGCACTCATACCATTGTACTGAAACCAAAGCAAGGCAGTCTGCTTCCAAATCATCCACAATTGTGTTTCGAATGCAGTATGCAGGATTGCGAATTGCGTCCGTAACCCCTTTGTCACAGTGCCGGTGTATCAGTATTAGATGCTTACCATATTATGGACAGGCAGAAACAAATCATTATTCTGTGTCTCTGAGCAGGACACAATAATCACATAGCTACATGTAAAAAAAAAGTGTACATTTTAACAAACCAGCCACGTGTACATGTGGATTAGCACCCCAGACAGCAAATCACATACTCCAAGACTCCCCCCGATTATGACATATCTAGGCAAACCGTCAGGCCTAGAAAAACAACAATAGAAACTAAACTTTACTGACCACGGTAAACTGAAAAAAGGCTGAAGTTTATGCAAGAAACAACCTTGCTGATATCATCATCATCATATGCCTTGCCGACTGGTGTGGATGATCATGCATCTCCACAAACTGTGGTCTCTGGCGGCATGGATCACTTCATGGGTTGATATAGGCAATCTATTTCAAATGAATAGAATGTTTCCTGTCCTATCTGGAAGATGAGAATAGGAACAGTCTGCCCGGGAAGGTTAACCCGGCCAACAAATGCTCACAGAAGTTGGATGTGTCAGCCTAACGGCGCAAGAACGCAGCTCTGCTGTAAAAAGGCACAATGCAATCACGTCCGAAAAAAGAAGAAGAAGAAGAAGAAGGAACATTCTTGAAACGTCACTATATTTATTGTACTTAATATGATTAACAGATTCAGTACCAAACGAAAAGTAAGTTTTGACCAAACAAAAATGGATGGCTGAAAATGGGGAGTAGGGGTGTGTCACAGTTATTACTTAAAGTTGTTAATATGGTAAAAGATATGTTGTATTATATATACGATTAAAGGGGGTTGTACAGGGAAAACTACTGTATTAATGTTTTAACTATGGTCTGATTTATAAGCCCATGGCAGTTACAGGAAGTTGAATGAGATGATTTATCATCCCTTGGCACTTAATCAGTTAATAGGCAGCGTTGTTTTTACATACTCATTACTTGTATCCCTTCTGCCCTAGTTATTGTTGTAAATAAATAGTATTTTCTTAGTTTTTAATTTCATTCTTTCAGTGCCAGATAGTTATTTTAAAATAACAATTGCCAGGACAAACGGAGATAAGTATTGAGAAAAGCAAACATAATTATTTCTTAGTCTATTATATTCAACAAAAGTATGTTCATTTATTACTTATTTCATGATGTAATAATGTATTTTGTATATATAGGAACATAAAAAAAGATATTGTTGTTAAAGAAAGCATACATTTATATGCAGACTACCAAGAACGTCAGAAGTGACGTGTCAAAATCTTGTCTGAATTGGTCACGTAGTTCTCCACAATTAGTTACTGAAAACCATTTTCTGGGTAATAAATGAAGGCAATCAGTGAAAATAATCCTAATCACTGGATTAAAGAATGGACAAGCTATGACGGTCTACTACACACACAGCACATACACGCTGCTTGCACAAGCACACACACATATATTGCGGAAAATAAGGTGCCCCGGGGACTTTGCTTGCTTGCTTGCTTGCTTGCTTGTGTTCGTTGGCTTGAGCTCCAGCGCGAAGTCCTGTATGTCGGATGAAGACATTCTGTTGTCCAACATCAGTGTGATGTCATACAGAACCTGAGGTTTGCGTGAGTATCCGTTGTCCCATGTCTGGCTTATTGGTGTGCAGACTGGTGGTTCCTCGCCGTACAGGCAGACACTCTCTGACTTCGGAGGAATCGGCGATCCTATTGACTTTAGCCAGGACCCCAAAGGGACCTGTTGCCCAGGACGCTCGACGAGGACGCGTCAATAGGTCTTGGCCAGTATATAACCCGGTCCTGGTGCCTTGGAAACACCTCTGCGTCCCCCCGGGGACTTTAACTGTGATAGTTTGAGGACCCACAAGTGGGATGATGGGAAAGAGGAAGAGTATTGTGTTTATATTTTGAAACCACATTCCAGTAGTTTTGTTTTACATATCTTGAACCATTGTTGAAAATCATTTATTAAATTAATTAAAATAAATTCTTTTAAGTCTTAAATTGATGTAATCTATACATACTTTCATCTCCAACATTTAGTAAGTAGTACTTTGATTTTGCCTGTGTGTTACTAGGGCTTGTAAAGGAAGCTAAGAAAGTAACACTGAAACCTACCATACTTATCATAAGAGGCAGCAAAAGACAGTTTGTGTTCGTTGGCTTGAGCTCCAGCATGAAGTCCTGTATGTCGGATGAAGGCATCCTGTTGTCCAACATCAGTGTGATGTCATACAGGACCTGAGGTTTACGTGAGTATCCGTTGTCCCATGTCTGGCTTATTGTTGTGCAGACTGGTGGTTCCTCGCTGTACAGGCAGACACTCTCCGACTTCGGAGGAATCAGCTATCCTACTGACTTTAGCCAGGACCCCGAAGGGACCTGTTGACCAGGACGCTCGACGAGGACGCATCAATAGGTCTTGGCCAATATATAACCCGGCCCTGGTGCCTTGGAAACACCTCTGCGTCCCCAACCAACCATGAATTGTCTTTATAAAAAAATAACTCTTGCCAACCAAGATGAAAGGCAGGCTCTTCTTAAACAAGAAGTATGATGCTAAGCAGAGATGGTCATAAGGAGTCAGTATCACCAACTTACCACCTTTCATCTAGAAAATCTCCAGATTTGATACCTAGGATGCTAGAACTAAATATGTATTGAGAAAGACAGTACAAGTGGTAAGTAAAGTAGAGTAACGGACCCTTGTACAAGCATTAAGGCACACTGGGCATATAGAGTTAGACCCATATTTTTATAGACCAAACAACACTCAGTGGGTGATGTTGGTATCTTGCTAGTCACCCACTTACTGAAGACATTTCCAGGTACCCATTTTAGGCTGGGTTGACACGCGTGCCCAGGTCCATTTTTTCAATATCAAAATGCCCTGATGCGGATTGAATCCAAGAGCAACAGTACGACAGGTGAGCGAACAAGGACTATAAGGGACATAAAATATGGGATTATGCAAAACAAGATGGAAAGGGAGCAGGCAAAAAGCTTCTTAACATATGTTAAACAGTACTGTTCTCGAGCCATGAAGAAGAAAATGCAGTGAAAACAATGGCCCTAATACTATCCGAGGAGGCAGAGAAAACACTAATAGAGTGGGAAGAAGTGAGCTCTAGACAAATAATACCAACATTTAGAACCACAGAGAAAGAAAGTAAACATGAATGTGATCCATTGTGAAGCACCAACAAACAATAAGAGTGAATCAGTAAATTTTACCTGATACTTCAAAGTACTATATAAACAATCAAAGAAATAACGATGTTAAAATGTTGGTGGGTTACCTGAATGCCAAGGTCAGAATTGCCGAATAATGGATAAGAGCAATCACTCTTAAACTTCTAGTGTGCTGATGCTAAGGTAGCAGGTTCAACCCCTAAACCGGTCAGTTGGGTTAAAATGTTGACTTCTCGTCCTTGACTTGGGAACGTAAATTTCAAGTACCTCAGAAGTCAGAGTATGTTCGCCTGATGGCGAAGGACACTGCTAATAGGGAAAGCTAATCCACACGCATAAATCGGTCCATTGCTACTAGAAGTAGTATGTATGGACTATCTATGCTTGAGTTCAAAGAAAGTGAGCACTCACAACTATATATAGGATTTGTAGATTATGAAACGTTACGAACGCGGTTCGTAATTCTGTTTACTTGCGTTCGAAACACAGCTGCGACCGATTTGGCAGCAGACTGTGTTGCGCTTAACTTATTGGTAAAGGAGCCGGTCGTTCATAAATCAATGGCAAACTACTGAACATAAAACTTGCCAAGACATCAACAGCAGCTGAAAAATACTGGTGTTGACTGCAATGTTCTGTAAATAGGATATGCAAAAAAAGTACCAGTGTCCCTTTTAATCCAGTTCTTCTTCTGCTGCTGCGTTTATCCGGGGTGTTTTTTTTAAAAGATGTAATTGCGGTGTGTCCGGTTATGCTATGGCCAAAATACATCCACCTTTGGCGGGCGTTTGTTGACCGGGTAGGCCTTTGTGGGTGTTTCTCACTCGTGTGGTGCCGTCCACATCCTAGCTGGTCAAGTTAGAATGGTCGAAGACTTCACGGTCAGCTCCCCCCCCCCCCCGGGGAAGGCAGGGGCATTATCCGCCAACCAAGGAAGCTTCCATAATTGCAGAGCCGATACATAGCACTCTGGTACTGGGCCCACCCAAGGAATCGCCACGTCCTGCACATGGCTGCTTTAATTCCTCACTTCCATGTATTGGGCATTTCGTTCAAGACGAGCCAAGAATTTCACCTCTAATGATGCAATATGAATGCTCCCGTTTGGAAGAGAGCTGCAGCGATCCAACTAAGGAGGAATGGACTTATCTTGAGTTCAAGAAGCTGAAACATTAAGAAATCCAATGGTACTCTGTTGTACGCATCCTCATGATCAATCGCCGCAGCACATGTTTCAATGCCCGAGAGGAAACCTTCATAGATATCATGGGCAAAAACTGCTGCGTTGGTCCAGATTTCTCTGTTTGGACGGTACCCTCCAAGGGTAGGTGGGAAACAACCTTGCCTCTCCAGCTGACTTCATATTTTCCTGGCAATTAACTTTTCCAGCAGCTTGCCTAATTGCATTTTGAATGGTTATTGCGGCGATTGCGATAAGATAGCCGATCTCCCTGGCCTAGGAGTTTACGTCTTTCTCCGTAATCCTGTATACTCTCGTGAGTAATGTGATGTGCGCGAGAAACGGTAGCGGTTCTCGCCGCGTCGGTAACTTACGGGGTATGTGAGCCGGTCGCTCAGAAACCAATGGCAAACTACTGAGCGTAATCTTGCCTAGTACATCAACAGCAGCTGAAAAATGCTGGTATTGACTGCAACGTCCTGTAGGGGATATGAAAAAAAAATTACCCGATATCCCTGAATTTTTGTGTGGTCTTTGTCCGGCTTCGGCAAGAGAATCAGATAGCTGTGTAACCACTCTTCCATGATGTTAGCGCTCCTTATGCTATTATTGTACATGTCTGCTAGTTCCTCTAGCTCATTGTCGGTACACATATTGTGTCGTCATACCTTATACCATCTGGCCCTGGCGCGCTGTTTTTTGTTCGTCTTAGCACAGCCTTAATCTCTTTCACTGTCAATGTGCCTTCCTCCACTGTGTCAATGCTCCCTCTCTGGAATCGAACCCTGATTCCCCGTTACCGCTACAAACATGATAGGCATGTCACGTACCATTGACATTTGATAGGGCAGACATTTGAAAGATGCGTTGCCGGCACAAAAGGCCATGCGATCTCCAAAGTTATCCAGAGTCACCAGTTAACTTTGCAGATCGCATGGCCTTTTGTGCCGGCAACGCATCTTTCAAATGTCTGCCCTATCAAATGTCAATGGTACGTGACATGCCTATCATGTTTGTAGCGGTAACGGGGAATCAGGGTTCGATTCCAGAGAGGGAGCATTGACACAGTGGAGGAAGGCACATTGACAGTGAAAGAGATTAAGGCTGTGCTAAGACGAACAAAAAACAGCGCGCCAGGGCCAGATAGGAATGCCGCGCCCCGCGAAGAGCAACGACGATTGGTTTTGAATTAATAAAAACGCTCTTTCCGCGAGGGTAGGAGCTTGGTAAGCATGTATTAGCTCTAGAATTGCCACAGTTATCCAAATAGGATTGTGTCATCTAAGGAACCTCTACAGATTTAATGAGCCATTCACGGTTTCACCGTGAGACAGTGGGAACTTAGACATGCATGGCTTAATATTTGAGACAAGCATATGACTACTGGCAGGATCAACCAGATATCTATCGCACAGACGATATATTCACACACAGCAGGACAAGAGTAGCAATCTCTCAGCGCACCCCCTTGGTACCCGGTGATACATGCAAAACCACTGGTTGCCTACCGACGAACTTCCAAGCTACACCAGGCAGGACTGACCGAAAAGCTATGCCAGTTTACTGACCGCAGGCCCACTACTACTCATCGAGAGAGAGAGAGAGAGAGAGAGAGAGAGAGAGAGAGAGAGAGAGAGAGAGAGTAGACGCTTATCGAGACTTAATCAAATGGTCATACAAATTTGCTCTTTCGCCCGCTCAAATCACGACTCTGGCTTCACGCTGCGGTTACATTCTCGAAACGCCTGCCTCGCTAACTTGCTTCGACTGGGAAGATCCCGATTGGGTGCACCTCACACAGCCATCCGAGACAACGAACACTAGACGCGGGACTGATCTTGCGAACCAGACCAGCTCTCACAGTCCAGGAGTTGAAACTGCTACCGTGGCATCAGCACACCATCATCAAGTGCCATGCCGACTGGCGTAGGCGTTCATGACTCACCACAGATCTCGGTCTTTGGTTTTCTGGATTAACTCTGCTGTTGATATTCCTCCATGCCACCGTCGCAATCCATCCTGCATCAGTTCTCTTGGTCTGCTTCTGCCTCTCTTCCCCTCGATATTTCCATTTGTCACGACGTTCTCCAAAGCCTCTCTTATGATCACACTACCAAAAAAAAAAAAAAATAAATAAATAAAGAAAAGCTGTTTGCCTCTTTCTTATTGTTGTATATAATGTTCTAGTTTCAGGCGTTCGTTGTTAGTTACTTTGGCAGTCCAAGGAATTCGCAACAATCGTCTCAGGAACCACATCTCTGTTGCTCCCAATCTCTTCTTCTTCTACTCTTCCATAGTAGACAGGAAACGATGGCGGCAGCGCTTGATCTCGAGGATGCGTACAACAGAGTTCGCTATGATATTTTGATGACCCCACTGATGGAGAAGGGGGTAAATCTCTGGTTGGTGAACTGGATAGCAGCCGTCCTGCATTCTCGTTGGGTTGCTCTCCGTCTGGGTGCATGGACCTCAGAGCCACATATTTTAACCCCGGGACTGCCACATGGATCTGCAGTCTCACCGGTGCTCTTTAATGTGTATACGAGCAAGATTGCAAACCTAGAAGCACCAGGGGTTGGAAGGATACTAACATTTGCAGATGATATTCTTGCATACAGGCAGGGGATAGATAGGGAGCAAACAGCCCAGGAGCTACAGGCGACAGTAGACAAAGTGATTGACAGTTGCACTGAAATGAGTGCTGTCATCCACCCGGAAAAGGCAGCTGTTTTGTGGTGCTCTCTGGACAACAGGATTGTGAGAACTGATGTCCCAAGCCTCACGATAGATGGTAGAAGCGTCAACAGAGAGAACAGAATCACATTTGACAGGAGCCTGTCCTTCAAAGACCATGTGGAGTCGGTTGTGACAAGATCTCAAAAGGGACTCAATGCACTTAAAAACTATGGCTGAAATGGACACAGAGCAGAGAATGCTTTTCACACTATACCAGCACTTGATTCTCTCAGTGATTGATTATGGACTAGGACTGCTCACTGTCTCAAAGTGTCAATTGGTGAAATTAGAGCGCATACAGAACGAAGCTATGCAGGTCATTCTGGGATGCACCAGAGACACCCCAGTCGTGTGTATGCGTTACATCCTTGGTTTGCCGACTGTTGCTGGTAGGCTCAAGGTGATGCAGGCGAAGGCATACCTCAGAGTAGCTGCAGACATAGATCACCCGTTGCATGAGGTGCTGGACGCAGTTAAGGGCCAGCGACTGATAAGAGGGAAATCATGGATGGCTCAGGCGGAGGATACGATCAGACAGGTTTGCATCTTGGAGAACATTAGGCGAGGAGAGGAATGGGTCAGAGTGCCAGCGGAGCAGTCAGACTTGTGCAAAGTTATAATTACATGAGCCGGGAGTGCAGGGAGTGGCCACGGAAGTGGAAATCCAGCAACTAATTCAGGATAATGCTCGCCCGGGTGATGTGATTATATACACAGATGGTTCGGTGTTGAGAGGCAGGAGAAGTGCCTGGGGGTTCTTAGCAAAAGCTAATGGTCGCCGTTTGATGCAGGAGAGCCTGGCATATGATACCACAACATCTAGCTTAAGAATGGAGATGGAGGCGGTCAGTGCAGCTTCCCGCTGGATGGAGAATACGATACACACACACATCGTGATTGTAACTGACTCAGAAAGCATGCTGAGTAGGGTGAGGACAGGCAAGCTTCGTGCAGAGTGGCTAGCTTCGCTTCGGAAGTCACGGGTGAAAAGCATCGTCTGTATCTTTTCTCCGGGGCATGCTGGTGTGCTGGGGAATGAACAGGCGGACAGATTAGCTGGCTCTGCAAAACTTGGTTGAGTATTGATGCATGATAGGAAGACGTGGTTGCGGCCTTGTGGGAGCACGTGTACACCTTGGAGGAGCAAATGGATCACCATGGTCTGGCAAGAATGCGACAGCGAGTGGTGACGAGGGGATCTGGCCGACGATCTACGCTCAGAGGATAGCCGAGACGGACATATAATCAGAATGCTACTGGTACTATTAGTTTTGGAACTCTTCGCTGGTTGCTGAGGATGGTGGAGGAGCGCTTATGGGAATGCCCCGAATGCTGTGATGTCGGTTCCTAAATCAATCAATCAATCTTCATAATTTGTTCATTTACATTCCAAGATTCACAGCCATACAGCAAAATAGGTTCTATATAGCACCTCAGCACTCGTTACTTTTGCCTTAATTCACCCCAAACAAACGCAAACCCCAGGGTATGACGTCACATCCAGGGGTTTCCTATGTTGCGCCGTAGCTCGGTGCGCAATTTTATCTGTGTGCAACAGTTGCTCTAGGCGACATCCCCCCCCCCCTCCCAACTGTAACTGGCAAAATGAAATGCTTGTCAACTCTTGAGACCAGCAGTATACGAAAAGAATTATGATCTGTCTGTACGGGAGACACGAGCCTTGCAGCCATGTGGCCTTGTCTCAGTGGGAGGATGTCCTGCCGACATACATGGTGAATGTCGTCGTCGTCATCTCCCATCTGTCCTGACGCTCAGTCAGCGATAGCACCATGATGACATGATTATGAGAACAGTGCCTAGCAGAATGTCAGATGCCATGATGCTGCTGCAGAAAAGCAACGCTACTCTGCTTGTCGTGGACAGCTGCTGCTGCTGCCAGTTCCAGAAAAAAACATGATGAGACAGATGTGATATTCACTGGCACAGGAACGGAGCATAATGGGGACGACCCGTTGCTGTGAAGTTGGAACTGCGACTAACTAACTAACATGATGAGACAGACACACACACACACACACACACACACACACACACTCACACAGAAACGGTTGCCAAAGCCAAAGAAACACTGTGGGGCAATTGAAACGCACTGACACGCACTGTACCCGAACACAGAGGAGATCACCGTCAGTGCTTAATATAGCTGGTGACCCTAAATATAGCTGGTGACGTTTGTTTGGGGTGAATTAAGGCAAAAGTACCCAGCACTCTCCTTCGTACATTCAATGATAGTGATTTATTGCATCAGCACACTGGAGATTTAAGAGCGAGCACGCTTATCCATTCGGTGTTGCTGACCCAGTTTTTGATGATGATGATTATGCTGTAGGGGATATAACTTTAACTGACGGTATCCTTTCCTGTTTTCACCGGAAGTTATTATTGGTGTTGTACACTGTATTATTAGAAAACCAACACAACAGGTAGTTAGTAGTAATGGATACTATTATTATTAACTATACTCAATCGTTTAGTTTTAGCATCTTATTCCTAAATATAATTGTATTGATAAGTATTTAATAATTTAAAGCCACCGAAAGTGTATACATATAATCACAATAAAAAAAAAATGTTTATAATAAAGTGGCTCTTACTTGTGTGACATGAACATGAATCATTGAATCTTACTTAAATAAGAATAATAATAAGTTGTTTAGTTCCAATTCCAATTTTCAAAACAAAAATTCCAAATTCGGCCTCGTTCAACCTGATTTATTGATTATGATTATGAGTCACATCACAAAGTTTTTATTAAGAATCATCATGCAAAAGATTAGGAAGAAAATAAGGAAAGAACAATATGGATTTATTATAGAGGAGGCAGGGCACAGCAAAGTCAGATGCTGGTGTGTACTGTACTGTGTTTTTGCTGAAAAAAATTAATATAGAGCATTTGATAGAAGTAAACAGAACCCTACGTCTTTACTTCATTGACTGCATGAAGGCTTTCAACAGAGTCAGACATATCAATAAAGATGCCTGGACTGGCATCTTGTCGTCTTGACAGGTGGTAGTTTGTTACATTGTGCTTCAAAAAAGGCATAACTACACAGTCTTGACCTGCCTAGTTTACTCCAGTAAAATTGTAAATAACATGCTTTCTTTTTCTGTTTTTTCATTCGCTTGTTTTGAACTCAAGCGTAGTCCATATACGAGCCACTACTTCTAGTGCACTGGACTGATTTTTGCATGTGGATAGCTTCCCCTATTGTCGTGTCCCTCGATATCAGGTGAACCCACTCTGACTTCTGAGATACTTGACTTGTAATTTATGGTCCCAAAGTCACTGAAAGTTTAAGAGCGAATGGTTTTATCCATTCGGCCAGGCTGACCTCCTTAATTAACTGTTAATGTGGGCCAGTTTCCCGTCAGCCAACAGGCTCACAATGAAAAGATCTATGGTCTCAAAGCTCACTGGTGTTTATAAGCAACATAACTTTCAGTACTAATTGTGAAATTAAATGTGCTGTATTTGATGAACATCTTTTCAGAACACATTGATCTTTCAAGAATTATTAACGTAGAACTGATTATATTAAAACACACAGCCATAATTTCTTTGTCTGATAGTTAGCAATATATTGGGAATTATGAGTTCATGCTGTTACTTTTTCCAAAATATTTTGAAGTAGAAGAAAGTTACATTTTTTAAAATTCAAGTAAGCTAAATAATCATAACTTTCTTTGTCTGTACATTAAACATTTAAAACATGTCACTTGTTTATTTGTGCTTTTATTCTTTCACAGAATGGGAATTCGTTACAAATTAGCAGTTGGTCTGGACAAAGGCCACAAAGTCCAGAAACTTGAAGGAGGCAGAAAATCCAGACCAACCCGCAGGAAAGGGGTAATAACAATACTGTATATATTATCAGCATGTGGCATGTTTTAAATTGTATTAAGTTATAGAAGACATGTGAAAAAGCTTAGAGCAGCTTCTGAAATTTTCACTTCTTTGCCTGGTGGTGGATTGTCAGTTAATAAAAACTACTGAAATAATTTGTGGATTCTTAAAATTTAGAAAGACTATCAGTAAACATGGTACACTTGGTAATCATCATCAAGTACCTTGCTGACTGGCATGGGCAATCATGCCTCTCCACATCTTGTGATCTCCAACGGCATGTATCAGTTTGTATGCTGACTCCCTTCCATGTCATGATACAAAACTCGAAGAATTTTCTCTCGCTATCTTCCTGTCTCTTTTTCTACAAATCTTTCCAGTTGTCAGTCGTTTATATTCTTATAGTGTTCGTCATGATTCTGGTAAAATCTTTTGCAAATGCCATGGTTGAGATGTTGCGGTGTCCATCTCGGATGATAGTAGGTTCAATCCCAGCATATGGCTAGGAATGTTTCCAAGAACTATTGGTTTTTAATAATGTCATGGAAACCCTTGATCTCTTGGGTAGCGAGGCTGGATACCTAGCCTTCTCGGATAAGGGTGAAAATTAGGAGTGTTCATGTGCAAATTCTGCACAAGAAAAGTACCAAGGCATTTTAACATCGCAAAGAGGTAGGGGAGACTGGGGAGAAATGGACATAGGGGAGAAATGGACCACCCCCTCTCTGGCCCCTGGCTGTGATGCAATGAAAGTGAAACCATAATAAGTTTGTTTTCCACATCAAACATAGTCCGAATTTTTCATTTGCCATCGACTTCCCGCACAGGTCGTTCCCACGCAAAGTTTGAAACATTTTCTGCACTAAAGTTTCTTTTTCCAGTTCCAGACACCATCGTAAAGCAGACGCATAGTCAGGAATCAGGACAAGGTAATTACGTTAATATCTTTATTTACTTGTTATTTAAGAGTTCATATAAAAAATATAGCATATAATATTAGATTTAAGAGACTTTATGGCTGAATAGTTTAATACATTGATGGGGGAGAAATGGACCGGTTCATTTCTCCCCATGGTTCATTTCTCCCCATAGAAGAAATTGACAAGACAGTCTGTTGTTATTAAAAGTGTTGAAGATTGCATTCGAATATCAGCATTATTGATTCTTTTTAATACTGAGGTCTAAATCTAGACCAATAAAACTGTTAACAAATTTGATTTCAGTGATTTATTAAAGATGCACGCCATTCGTGCTATGATCAGTATTTCTTTGCAAATGATAGGCCTACCATTCTAAATGTTATATAATTCTGTCACTCTTTTGTTTCAGATGCCAAGATTGTACATCAGAAACACCAACAAGGGTCTCGTTACGGAGGAACGTATGAGAGAAGCTGTTAATGCTGTGAAAAATGGAATGAAAGTGAGGAAAGCTGCAAGGGAGTACGGCATTGCTCGCTCTACCCTCAATAACAATCTTACAAAAGACAGAGAAGGAAATGGTCTGCCTACTAGACTCGAACCAAATTATAGGCATAGCCTTGTTTTCACAGCTAAGCAAGAAGCTGATTTTGCTAGTTACTTGAAAGATTGTGCAAGATTGTTCCATGGACTCACAACTAAAAACGTTCGTATTTTGGCGTACGAGATGGCGAAAGTCAATAACATTGCACATCCTTTAACCTGGGATGAGCAAATGATGGCAGGGAATGACTGGCTTTGTGGATTTTTGCGACGGAATCCCGAGCTGACCATAAGGCAACCTGAGGCAACATCTCTGGCTAGAGCTACAGCTTTCAACAAACATAATATTTGCACCTTCTTCAACATTGTGAAAGAAACCATTACAAAACTAAATGTTAGCGGAGCTCAAATCTACAATTTGGATGAGTCAGGTCTGACCACTGTACAGAAAGTGCCAAAAGTAATTGCCCCACGAGGAGTGAAGCAAATAGGCCAGGTGCCATCCAGAGAAAGAGGAGAACTGGTCACAATCTGTTGCATTGTGTCAGCTGCGGGTCACATTATCCCTCCAGTTTTTGTGTTTCCCAGAAAAAATTTTAAGAATTGTATGCTTGCTGGAGCACCTGAAGGTTCCCTTGGCCTTGTGAATGAATCAGGTTGGATGACCCGTGATAATTTCGTCAAAGTTATAAATCACTTCATTAAGCATTCAAGACCTTCCAAAGACTTCCCTTTGATTTTGATCTTGGACAATCACGATTCCCACATTTCATTTGAATCACTTGAACTGTGCAAGAAAAACAACATTCATGTGATCACGTTGCCACCACACACCTCATCTAAAACTCAGCCCTTGGACCGTTCAGTTTTTGGACCCATGAAGTCGGTCTACAACAATGCGTGTGATTCATGGATGATGAAAAATGTTGGGACACCACTGACAATCTATCAAGTTGCAAATCTAGGAGGCCACGCTTTTCTTAAAGCGGCAACTCCCATTAACATTCAATCAGGCTTTGCAGTGTCAGGTATTTGGCCCTTTAACGAAGATGTTTTCACAGAAGATGAATTTATGCCTTCAGAAATAACGAACAGGCCCATCAGCAAGGACAGTGAAAATGCCACTTTAGAAAGCAATGAACAGACAGGATCAGCATCTCCACATTGTGGTACCAGCACAGATCAAACTGCACAAGAATTTCATGAAAATCAGAAAGAGTGTAATGTTGAGAACCTTGTAGATGACTTGCAGGAAATATCAGGGAGTCTTCAACATAAAGCTACTTCTTCCTTTACTTCGCCTCATGTTTTCAGAGGACTACCAAAAGCTGGTCCGCGAAAGATTCAAATAATATGAGGAAAAGAGGAAAAACTATGCTGACTACTTCTACGCCAGAAATGGATCGAATTAGGGAAAGAGCGGTGATGAAAGAAAAGGCAGCAAAAGTTCCACCCAAAAAGGCAAAGAGACAGCTGCTGAAAGAACTTGATGTTGATTCAGATCCAGAAACTGACATTTCATTTTGTGATGACACAGATTCTGATGTTTCATTTAGTGAAAATGAGGAGTGTACGTTTAGCTTGACTGGTGTGCGTGAGGTTTTTGAAGGCCAGTGTGTGCTATGTGAATATGGAACAAAGAAGACTTGTGTTTACTATGTAGGAATTGTAAGGGGAGACATTGATGATGATGGTGATGTTGAGGTAGAGTTCTTGCGCAAGAGTGAGAAGGTTGCTGGTAAATTTGTTAAGCCTAAGGTAGAAGATGTCGCCAGTGTCTCAATTACATGTATTAAAGCACAGCTTACTAGATCTACTATCACTGGAACCACTTCTAAGACCAAAGATGGCTATGTCTTCAAAGAAAGTCTTGCAGGCATAAATGTTCGATAAAACTTTATATTAGATTAATATATCATATTAATCTTTTTTTACTGTCGCTTAAAATAATAAAAAAAAAACTGCAAATATCCTTTTAATGATTATTTATTTCTTATAGCAATATGGATGAGTTGTTGCTGCTTCTTTTTAAAAGAGGTCCATTTCTCCCCACTATGGTCCATTGCTCTCCACGTGCTGGTCCATTTCACCCCAATGGTGGTCAATTTCTCCCCATGTTCATATACATTTTTGAAATGCATTTTGTAAAGAAACATATAGAAATAGATTGCTAAATGTTTTCCCCTTTTAAAATAAATGAATGTACAACATTTTAGTCATGGTTTTGTTATGTTTCGATAAAATCTGTTCAGGTGATGAGCAAAAATTGAAAACTACAAAATTGCTGGTCCATTTCTCCCCAGTCTCCCCTACCCATAAGGCCACTTCCCTGGCAAAATTTTTACGAAAGACAACCTACCCAAGTGTAGGTTATGCTCAGCGCATTATATGGAATCTGTCTAAATGGCACAAACCATCAACAAATATGTCTTGAAGTCTGACCTTTGAGGTGCATAATTAGGTGTCATGCATTTCTCTGGAAAGACATATTTAGGTGTTTATTATTTTCCCCACTGATTTATGATTTGTTATGTTTTTTTCTTGCTTCCATTTTAATTTCAGACAGCGACAAAGCATGCCAAATTTGTGAGAGATCTTGTGCGTGAGATTGCTGGATTCTCCCCCTATGAAAGGAGATGTCAGGAGTTGTTAAAAATCCAGAAGGACAAGCGTGCTCTTAAATTCTGCAAAAAGAGGGTGAGATGCTTGTGAAGATAGTTTTACATCATGTGTCTATGATCGTACAGAATATGTGTATTTTTTAAATGTTTGCATATACTTTACAGGACATTGCTGTCACCATCAGGAGCTTTCAGCTGATTGTTGATTTCTTGGCAAGATTATGCTCAGCAATTTGCCATTGCTTTCTGAGCGACCGGCTCACATACCCCGTAAGTTACAGACGCGGTGAGAACCGCTACCGATTCTCACCATCGCCATGTTACTCTCGAGAGTATACAGGATTGCGGAGAAAGTCGTTAACCCCTAGGCCAGGGAGGCTGGCTAATATGTGTATGAGATGAGAAAATAGAATGAAAGTGATGTTTGGAAGAAGTAAAGATACAGGTAGTCCTATGTCTAGATACTGTTCTAGAGGTGTGAAGAGATACTGTTCTAGAGGTGTGAAGAGATACTGTTCTAGAGATGTGAAGAGATACTGTTCTAGAGATGTGAAGAGGTACTGTTCTAGAGGTGTGAAGAGATACTGTTCTAGAGGTGTGAAGAGATACTGTTCTAGAGATGTGAAGAGATACTGTTCTAGAGGTGTGAAGAGATACTGTTCTAGAGGTGTGAAGAGTTACTGTTCTAGAGGTGTGAAGAGATACTGTTTTAGAGGTGTTGAAGAGATAGGACTGTTCTAGAGGTGTGAAGAGATACTGTTCTAGAGGTGTGAAGAGATACTGTTCTAGAGATGTGAAGAGATACTGTTCTAGAGATGTGAAGAGGTACTGTTCTAGAGGTGTGAAGAGATACTGTTCTAGAAGTGTGAAGAGATACTGTTCTAGAGATGTGAAGAGATACTGTTCTAGAGGTGTGAAGAGATACTGTTCTAGAGGTGTGAAGAGTTACTGTTCTAGAGGTGTGAAGAGATAGGACTGTTCTAGAGGTGTGAAGAGATACTGTTCTAGAGGTGTGAAGATACTGTTCTAGAGGTGTGAAGAGATACTGTTCTAGAGGTGTGAAGAGTTAGTAGGCCTTCTCATATACTAGGTATTGCATATTTGGATGAGGTGACCAGCTCTGTCAGTAAATTACTGCTATTAATTATTATAGGTCTGTCATCCTCTTAGGTTTTCTTGTAAGCGATAACACAGCAGTGTTTATCTGTTCTCATGTCCCTGTGTGACGTTTTCTCCTACTGCATGCAGGACATACCAGAGTGGGTTCAATTCTGGGCCGCGTCCTTCGGTTCACGAGTGCATGTTTTCAGAGACTCCCGAGAGTTGTCACTGGCGCTATGGAGTTTGTGCTTTATGCGACACTTTCCCTGCAGAAAGAGACTGAGCCATATGGGATAAAATCCCAGTGTAATGAAGTCGACTGTCGACTTTTAAGCAACTTTAAAAAAAAATACTTTCTTAACAAAACGTGCAGACATTTTAGTGGAAAACTGCACTGAATAATTTTTTCTACGAAGAAAAGGCATCATGTAATGTAAAATAATAATAGTATAAAGTCGCCAGTGGAGCGAACACGATAGACCTCTAATCGTGAGCAGTCTCTCTTCCACAACTCCTTGCCTGCTGCAGTGTAGCAAAAGCTACCTGCTTGGTTAGAGTCCGTGTTCAGAGCTCAGTATTGATGTTTCCTGATGAAGTGTTTGATTTTCTTTGGGTAGACTTGCTTGGCTACTGTACTCCTGTATCTTATTTTATCTTTACAGTGAGCATCCTCTGTAATGATTTGGAAGGTTAAGGAAAGTTGTACATTTCTATACTTGTTCAATGGGTTTTCTCTCATTTATGTTTTGGATTTGTTTGGGAATGGTCACCACATTTGTTTTACTAACACTTATCTTCATGCCAAATACTTTTATAGCTTAGTATAAGATTAATTTTGCTTACACATCATATTTGTGTGTCTGTATATTAACATTATTTATAATGCCTTTTCCAGTTGGGTACCCATGTTAGAGGCAAGAAAAAGAGAGAAGAAATGCAAGTTTTGCTTCAGAGGATTAGGAAGGCCCAGCAAGCTAGGGAGCATCAGAAATAGACATTTTGCGCAGTAAACCTTTAACCAAAAAATATTTAAAAAAAATAAAAATAAACGCACTTGCTCATTGTTTGTTTCTTTCTTTATTGAACATTTTATCACTGTTAGATCAGTAGCCATCTGATGTTCTGTCATGTGTTCATCTCAGTTTATTTCTTAGCCAGATTGGTCTGGCCCACCTCTTGTTCTGATGAACCCTTTTACACGCCTTGAGGTGCTATACCCATGTTTTTATGGACCAATCAGCACCCTATGTGTGATGTCAGTATCACCCCGGCCGCCTTTACTTCCCAAGCTATTTCTGGGTTGATCTGGGAGCCCAGATTAATTTTTAAAATCTGAATCCACAAACTGAAAGTGATTGCCAATAAATAATAGACAACTTTTCAAAGTGGCTTGTACGAAAAATGGCACATTAGATTAATAGTATAATACAACGGATTTTAAAGACTCAACAGTTATAATTTTTAATAAACACCTATGGTGACACAGATGACATAATCGCAATAGCTTGTGTCCTGGTGCCAGTCTCTGTGGCTAAGGGCTTGTGGATGGGATTGGTGAGCCCGCTTACTTGCGTTCGAAACACAGCGGCGACATTTGGTAGCATACCTTGTCACGCTGGGTCTTAACGTTTGGTATGGGAGCCAGTCGTTCAGAAAGCAATGGCAAACTACTGAACGTAAACTTGCCAAGACATCAGCAACAGCAGTAAAATGCTGGTGTTGCCAGCAATATCCTGTAAAATAGAATAGGCAAAAAAAAAAAACAGATGTCCTGGTGCTTAACTAAGTAAAATTCCCGAAAACAGCTGTGTTGTACACCTAATATAAAATTATCTAGTGCAGCCGTTGATCACTGGTCTTAGAACATTGGAGTAACTTAGGCCATGTTGCAAGAATACTATTTAAGAAGGAATGATTATTCCACATACAGTACTATGTTAATGTTATAAGTTCCTGACCTCCCACTAAGATATAGCTTGACAAATCTCATTGTGTGTCACAGTTATTTATTCTTTTAGGTATTCTTTTGATCTCCTGCACACATTTAGGTAGGTATTCTTCACTGTGACCACCACCCACACATTAGCATGGTTCCGCTAAATGCAGACTTCATTTAAGCTTCAGACCTCTTTTATCATACCAGTGTATGCTGAAGTACAGGTGTTTGATATCTGCAATATCAGTTTGACTGCACTATTCTGTTTTACCAATACTGGTTAGTCACAACTAGTCTTGTCCATTCATTGAGAAAGGGATTATAAGGATATTTGAAATGAAATGCACTATTCTGTTTTACCAATACTGGATAGTCACAAATAGTCTTGTCCATTCATTGAGAAAGGGATTATAAGGATATTTGAAATGAAATGAATTCATTGCAAGGGTATCTGAAATGAAACTGGAAATCAAATAAAAAGTAGTCCTTGCCATTTCATCCCACGAATATTTGAAAGACCATTATTCAGGTGGCAAATTCATAAAGGCAGAAGACTGCCCACACAGATATGGCATTCTTGATCTTGGTCGTGTTACGAGGTGAGACTTAGAGTTCAAGGCAAGAAGGTCAACTTCATTGCACCGAGTTCTATCCCGTATTGCTTCAACTTCTTTCCACAGAGTAGCCTTCCAAAAGCTTCTCTACAGAAAAATGATATCAATCAAGAAGGAAACAAAAATATGGACATTTAACAAGATGTGGACACGAAACAAAACTGGCGCCTGAACAGTACCATATCTTGGAAGCTAAATGGTTTGGTAAAAAAAAAATCAGTGGTTTAGAAAAAACAATATTGGAAGGCGTGATTCCTGGAAGACAAGGCTGACCAACATGACAGTAAATATAGATCAATAAAGATACCTTAGGCATGAAAATGTATAAGGCGGGAGATGTGGCAAAGGATCAAGAGTCTTCGTTCTACAAGGCCAACCAACATGACAGTAAATATAGATCAATAAAGATACCTTAGGCATGAAAATATATAAGGCGGGGGAGGTGGCAAAGGATCAAGAGTCTTCATTCTGCAATGGACTTGTGTAAATCACTTACTTTGGTATACATAATCACCTCAAAGCAGATTCATAAAAATGTAGCTTGTGGTTTAGAGCATTTGCAAAATGATTGGTCATTAGTAGAGCGAGAACCTTTTGGACTCAAACACTGCAAATATCCAAGTATTTAAGACCCGAAAAATGACAGGATGACAACTATGAGATATGGCCTTCAAGTCGCCAACAAAAACAAATCACTTTATTTTTGCGCTCGCATGCTTTGAACGCAAGCGTAGTCCACAATACTACTTCTAGTACTGTTGGACTGAATTTTGTGTGTGGATTAGCTTTCCCTATAAACAGTGTCCCTCGCTATCAGGTGAACCCACTCCGACTTCAGAGGTACTTGTAATTTACATATCCAAGTCAAGAACGATAGGTCAACATTTCAGTCCGGTGTAGGGGATGAACCCCTTACCTCGGTATCAGCATACCAGATGTTTAAGAACACATGCTCTTATCCAATCGGTTATGCTCGCCTGCAAACAAATCACTGAACTTTAGGGAAGTCGACTTACTATTTGTTGAAGGCTTTATGACACACAGTCTGAGGCTGCAGTGATAACACAATCTTCTAGTTTATTATGTTACTGCAATCCTCGTCCTAAATTGCATAACTATCTTCCTCACATGGTTGAATCATCAGATACTACCTGCATGCTATAGTTATGGACAAGTTAAGTTCAGGTAATGGTAGATAACCCTTCCTTCATCTGGATATAATACCTTATCCTTCCTCAATTCTTTGTTTGTAAGTGTACCATAATTGGTAGCAGCAAAAAAAAAATATTTCTCTCTTTCTCTCATCATGTTCCTCTTGTACCTTGCGGTGTCGAGGTGAAGTATAAACTTCGTGAGAGTGCCCGATTATGGGCTTCATATATCGATATTCCCATGGAATTCCCTCCGTCCAACGTTTACGTGGTCGGCCTCTTCCTCTGTTTCCATCTGGTCTGTACATCATTGCTTGTTGTGGTATGCTGTTGACTGGTAACCTACATGCATGGCCAAACCATTTGACTTGCTGCTTTCGAATAAAATCTAGTGCTGCTTTAATTACTTTTTATTAATTAAATTAATTATTTAATTAATTTAAAATATTACTACATCAGAAAATCACGTACACCTGACATTATTTTTACAAATGGTTTCACAGAAGCAATATGCATAAATGATATGACCTAAAAATTCAGAATATGACCTAATTTTAAAATTAAATCTGCCCTTATATGCTTTAACCATGTAATTTTAATCAGAGTATGCTAAAATATAAAATGTCTCATGCCCTAACATTTCTTATCCTTGTCATTAGCATAAACAGATCAATCAGCATCTAAAGTGGATTAGTACCACTAAATGGGTAACCTACAAAATAGTATGCAAGTAGAGCTTAGTGAAGAGTGTTATAATGTTCTGTTTGCTACCATGATGAAAGTCATATTAACACACTAACAAAGTCGCTCAAATATTAATTGTTAGGAAACCATTAAAACAGCATACAAAATTAATTCACAGGTATTGATTGACACTCATAGAAGTATAGGAAAGAAATAGAGATTAGAGAACACACTAGACAATTTAAAGCTGTAGTTACCACACCTTTACCAATAATGGAATGTCTAGTTGGCCATATGTCAAAGTACACTTGTTACTGAAATGAGGAGCTTGTGTCATTTGGGAGTGATAGGTTCTATATGGTAACTGGGTTTTCAATGTTTATATTGTCTAATATGTTACTATTTTACCGAAGCTACATTGATAATGGCATTGGTCTCACCGACTTGAATGAGGAGCATAACCAATTTATAAACTTTATTCACAACTTTCACCTGTCTATTAAATTTCCTTCACAAGTTTCCACTACTTCTGTCATACTGTCATATCTAGGATCTCACTATCAGTAACAGGTCTCATTATGCCCTGTTTATTATAAGCCTACGGATGCCTATGGTCTCAGCCCAACAGCTGTAAAGACTTATTCCATACTCACAGCTGCTTCTTTTATGTTGAACTTGTAAGGATGACAATGGCTTCCTGGGGAGGGCCCATAAAATATTAGATTTCTTCCACAGGTGTGCACACCCTGAGAACGCCCTGTCTGCAGCATTTCATCGGATCAAGGTAACATGACAAATGTCTTTCAACATGAAAATGAGACTGTGGTGTGCTGACTTAAGTCACAGGCATGGGGGAAAAGTTCAAGGCCATTGTGGTGTGTATAAAGGTATACCCTGTACCACACCTCGGGTGCCAGTGAGCTTTGTGCTGGTTTTACAGAACCCCTGGCAAGACTTCTGTTATACGTCAATGTCACACACCATGGATAAATGGCCATCACTGGCCTAAACTGAACTGGTAGGGGATCTTGGAGATGCAGTGATCAGAAATGCATCTGACACTCATCAGCACACCCCCAAATCATGGGTAAATGATGTCCAATAAACATACATCCTACTAAATTGACAAAATGGTTCTAATGTCCATAAAATTCAATTCCTACTAGAAGACAGATTCAAATGTCCATTGAACAAATATTCCAGCTCAGTTCACACGTTCACAATGTGCAGTAAACGGGCGAAAATCCTGCTAAATGATAACTTGGTTCAAACATCCATGATGTGCAGTAAGTGAAATACTGTTGATGTGAGGAAAAAAACAAACCATGCTTTGGTGCATGTTTCTCAAAACTAAGAAAGATATAGAATGTCCCAGATGTGCAACACTGCAGCAACAGCAAATACATGCCGCCATGGATGTAGATGGAAAATATCACAGTGGCTGACAAATGAAAAATTGTGTGGCTAACATATGCCTCAAAGTTCAAAATCTGCGAAATGCAACCATGTGACCCCTGAAGGTGAAGCTCAATATTCGGAAGTGAGGTTAAGCAACTCTGTGCAGGACGTGATGATTCCTTGGGTGAGAGCAGTATCAGAGTGTTATAGGGTGGCTCTGCACTTATGAAAGCCTCATTGAATGGTGGGGAATACCCTTGGTCGGCCTCTGCCTTCCCTTGAAGGTTGACCGGCATGCATATGGCTGTCACCAATATGACTGATTGCCTTATTTGCAAGTGTGTTATCTAGACAGTCGGTCATATATCTCAAGGGTATCTTCTATTTAAAAGACTTGTTGTTTTGCACATCTTGCAAATTCATATACACAATTATGTGTAAGAAGTGTGGAATGAAGTCTCATATATTGCCAGACTGGGAGATGGTGGACTGATTAAGGGAACATCTGAGGGACATCACACAACAAACACTCTGATAAACCTGTTTCCAATAATTTAAATTTCCTTGACAATAAGGTGGTTGATGATGTGTAAGCCACTACATAAAACCATGTTATTCTGATATTTTTGTCAGGCTGAAAATAGAGAGCCACTTAATTGTGACTATGGAATGTGTCCATCAAGGGGAATCAATACTGTTGTGGAAGCCACTGTTTAACAATGTGTTTCTTGTTTCCTGTTACTTTTGGTCATTCTTTCTTCTCTAGTCATGTCCACAGAAAAGTCCATATTTAGCTCTTTCTTTCTCTGCTTTCAGTGCCCATATTTAGTTATACGTTTCCCAATTTCATTATGCTGTTCTTCACCACTTCCTTTTTAAAAATCCAGTTATTTAGGTTTCCACATATTGTGTGTTATAATTAAAAATAATTATCTTTTTAATTATGTTTACATTGTTTTTGGCAAAGGTTGTTATAATAAAAACATCAGACAAGTTGGCATGTTTTAGCTTATCGGTTATTATTTTTCTTGGTAGTTATATAATTTTTATTCATTTTCCAAATGTATCTATGGTCTGTGATTTCTATTCATCTGGTTGGAGGTCCTTGTAAGGTGTATCTGTGCTTTTTGTTTCTCTGCAGGATTTTAGCATACCTTTTTGTTTCATATTATATTCACAAAAATATGGGCATAACATCATATCCTTAATGTGTCGTAATGCCATATATTAGACTAGTGATGGCCTTAGTAATAACTTTCATAATGCCGTAAACAGCGATTGTCAGTTAGTCTAATGTATAAACAAATTTGAGTGAATTCACAGAATCTGAACATGTGTATATATTAAAACAACACAAACATTCAATGGAAGTAATTCTTTTAAAAGAACAATACAATAAAAATATCAGTTTTAAGAGACGGCTTATTTGTGATACAAAAAACATGTTTTGCTCGCTTGTCAGAAAAATGGATTCCATATTCATTATTTACACTTAATTGTACATACAATTTAATTGTTCTTGCCTGTATAATCTGCAGCCCAGCTGCATAATACTAAGTACCAGAACACACACGAACTCAATAAAGTTACATTCAGGTGCGGTAAACTATAGTATGCAAACAACGAGATAAGGCACAACAGAGGCAGCAGTATTGTCATTTAGGAACGTTTTTTCTTTGAAGGTGTGTTAGCTGGGATATCAGGTCTCAACTCTCTGTACTGTAGCTGAAAATAAATTCAGTCATGTTCACTCACACATGGTAAAACTGAATAATAGTGAGTCATTTGTTAATTTACATCACTGCTCCCAGTCACATGTACTCAATCACCTTCAGCAGATAGTGAAGAGTCAATCAGGCAAGTGCTGTCTCCACAATGAAGATTGGCTGCAATGGATCTCAAACAGTTCCTACCTCTTGAATCGGTGGTAAGCTGACAGACTGCTTATGTTAACCCATTTAAGATATATTGTGGCTTATAATGTTGCTTGCCTCTTGCTCTTGTTAAAAGAGTCATCATCAACTGGGGTTGGCTTTCATGCATCATCACAGATCTTGGTCTTTCGTATTCTGGATGTTAGGCTATCCAGCATCATTCCTCTGTCTGCCTCATCTAACACTGATCTTTCCAGTTGTCACGTTTTTTAAAAATGCTTTTGGTTGAAGAATATGCAGGCTATTTGTCCCTGATGTACACTGATTGTGAATACACGTGTGTTAAATTCAGGCAGTCTTTGACCATTTGTCACCATTAACAATTTGTTATGAATAGTATTTCACTCTTGTCCACCTACAGTACCTCAGCTACAGGGTTCTGCAATGTTAATATGTCAGTACTCTTTTTGCCACTAATCTCCATATCTTCAGGACAATGCAGATTTAGAGTACACACAGACTATACAAGACTTTATATTTAAGTGCATTGTGCCATAACATTGTGAGAAAATATATCATTCTTAAATCAAACCATGTGGACTGTTAATTCACGAATAAACATATTACAGACGCAAAATATGTAACTGATTAATTTTTACCAAATTTATCATGATGATGATGATGATGAGAGAAACAATAGCATAAACTGAACAATGAGAATTTGGTTACATATTTACGCATTTTGCTCATACTTGTCAAATACATGGTTAGTGTGAGTTCACAATCCAGATTAGCAGTCACATATCAGTATCCAGTGACTGAATGGATATCGCTTCCATGTTTTAAATTTGTATACTCTTCACAGTTTCAAGTGTTCGGTGGGCCTACTGTCCTAGTCATGTACATGCAATTGCAATGAACAAAGGTGATATGAATGTGGCCTGCTTTAAAAGTACCTATAGTGGAAGTCAAGAAATTAATAAGAAACCATCTGTTGCTTGACAACCCTAAAATCAATGTACACCACTAGAAGTTTACATTCATGGGAGACTAACAGAAATATGCACCAGAGAGGTGGGTGCAGACAGGCATTCAACTAGTGTGTGCTACAGAAGCAAGTTGTATACAGATTCTCTGACATCTGCTGAAAGTAGCCGGACTCATGTTAGTTTGCTTGGAGGTGAATGTTATCATTTCTAAGCAATAGTTTCTTATCTTTCCAAATTCTAACATATGATTTTAAAAATGATACCAAAGAAATCACTTACCAGTTCATTGTCTGATGGCACTCTAGACAGAAAGTCTAATAATTCATTGTTGGAAATGGCATTTGGTTTGCGTAATTTCTTTGTGAATTTATTTATACCTAAAGAAAGGGGAAACAAGTTTAATTGAGTAGTGTGCCATGAAATGGAACCAGAATTAAAATAAAATATGACTGAAAATTATAATAAAAAATAAAAAAAAGAAATTGAAGTTTCAATGAACAAAAACCACGAAACAATAAACTAAAATAATATGGCACAACAGATAAGTTGTTGAGCTGGTAAACAAATAATGGTAATCAGATTTGTAAATTTCCCAGGACACTTCTTCTTTCTTTCATCTCGCAACAGAGAATACACCCTCAGCCAACTCACACCAAGCCGCTTGTAGACTTGCTCATGATTGATTTGATTTTACAGCTAGTTTGTGGGATGAGGTAGCCAGTGTAATGCCAATCCTCCTTACTCTTCTCTTATGACATGCATTGTTGGCTGCTTTGTTACTATTCTTTGCTTCCCTTACGAGCCCCTGTAATACATGTGCGCTTCCAGATCACATTTGTCATGAACTAGTGTGTTTGATCTCAGCTCCATAGTGACCATCTATGTAAGGACATGATCACAATGTATTAAGTAAAAGAATTCATCCTGATGAATTATTTCTATAGCATGCACCCGACAGGATACAGCAAAATATGCCAGGCAATACATTATGCAATATATTGTTCTTTGTTATTCAAAGTCTATATAAAGGATCAATCAAAAATGACATATTGCCAGCAGTTTCTTTGGTTGTTTTTGCCAGCAATTTCTGAAGTTATTTTCTACACAGCTACATTTGCAGGATGAGTAAAGTCTTGTTTTGACCATTTACTACTGACTTCTGGAAATATTTGTATAGACTGTCAAATATTGCATTTTAAAAACAAGATCACTTACCCCAAATTAACAGCAAATAACGAAGTGGGATGTAGAAAAGAATAATACTGCCTGCCAACAATGCAATAACAGCCAGGGTAGATAACCAAGGGACACTCCAGTTGAAAGTGCTAATGAAAAAGTTGAAACAAAAAATATCTTGGTAAATTGCACAACGCATTGAAGGAATAATGGAAGATATGTCACATTTAATTGTAAAATCAGCAAAGTACGAATTGGGTGTACTAATGTAGCACAATCCCTGATTAAAATAAAAATGCTGAACATTTAATTATGCCTATTAATATAATCTTATTTGTGGATTTTAAGAATACAGGATTTCAAAACCTATTTGAAGCAATAAAACAATGAAAATGGAATTCTTCTGTAAAAGGAAAGGCTTAATTCTATCGATGCTGCCAGACAGATTCCTAATATTTTCTTCTATACAGTGCAGACCCGATCAGGTGAACTCACCTGGGACCCAAGAAGTAGTTCTTCTTGTCAGAAATTCCTCTGATAAGAGTGCAAGCATATAGTAATGCATTTACAATGTACAATACAATATTGTTTTTCACAACAGAAATTTGCCACAAACAAGATCGCCTTAAGTGGTTCGCACTATATATCTATACTTTCTAAAAATGTGAAATGACAGTAATTATTTTCACAGCCACATGTGTTTCAAATGCAATCATCTCATAAATATCATATACTGCTGTCAACAAAATGAAAATAACAATTTTGTGAAACAACTGTTAGTTAAGAAAGAACATTAATCTGACCAACCAACTCCTTCTACAATCTAATTTCATTGATTCAATTAAGCTGTTAATTCTGTTTCATATGTGTTATTTCTGTGCATTTTAATATATAATTATTATATTATTATTATATATTTTAATATATAATTTAAAAGAAAATTACAGCAAGGTCTTTCTCAACAGGAAAAAAATGAACTGAACTAGACATTTTTATAATTTTAAGCAAATCTGTCAAGGATTGATTTCATGAAACTCATTATGCCAGGCAGACCACCGATTTTCTGCTCATTAGTCAGGAAGGTTATCTCAAATTATTTTTGGACATAAATTTTAATTGATTTTATCCTTGACAAACTTTACAAATATATTTTTTAAAAAGTATCTTCATAATAGGAGAAACTAGTTTAGTGAGACATCCTATGATTTGAAGCAACATTACTTTTTCACTCTCTCTCCCAGACTAGCAACCTTGTCAAGGGCTTGTTGAACTGTGAGACAAACTTCTTGCACAGCATGGTATCTGTCTATTATGCTTTTCTTCTCTTCTTGCTGTTAATGATAAAAACAACAACCTGCAAGTATTCTATTATCAGAGACAAACAATGACTTATTTTAAGTTAGGAGGAAGACATAAGAGGCATTATGAAGATGTGAGGAATTAATTAAAAAGACATGTGAGGTATTATAAAGGCATGTGAGGAATTATGAAGACATGTTAGGTATTATAAACATATCTTCTTTTTCTTCTGTGTTCATCCAGAGTGTTTTTTTCAGACGTAATTGCATTGTGCCTGTTTACTTGCGCATTTAGGCGGACATATCCGACTTCCGCGGGTGTTTGTTGACAAGGTTAACCTTCCCGGGTTTATAAAGATATGAGAGGTATTATGAAGACATGTGAGAATTATGAAGACATGAGGAATTGTAAAGACATGTGAGGTATTATAAAGTCATGTGAGGCATTATAAAGACGTGAGGTATTATGAAGACGTGAGGAATTATATGTGAGGAAGACATGAGAGGAATTATACTAGAGTAAAGAGTAAAAGAGTAAATTATACTAGAGTAAAGAGTAAAGACATAAGAGGAATTATACTAAAGGAGTGGCTAGTAGAGTGGCTAGAATGCCAGATTCTCCTTCAGGAGACCCAGGTTCGAATCCTCGGTAAGGTGTGAGATTTTTTTCTGTCAGGGGAAAAAAAGAAAATTCTAACCTGCAGTTCATGGCGACTGCACTAGCCAGGTGGCCTTAATTTCTCAGGCTCAAAGACCCCCCCTGTCATACACCGCAAGGTACTATATTGGCAGTAAATGACAGTGACAGAAATGACAGAGAAGATTTATGAAGACGTGAGGTATTATAAAGGCATGAGAGGTACTATGCAAACATGTGAGGAATTATGAAGACGTGAGGAATTATACTGAAGTTGTGGAGATGTGGTTTTAAAGAAAAATGATAAGAACACCATGGAAAGATAGAAAGAGTAATGAAAATATCCTGAAAGGAGAGAGAAGATACTGGACAGTTTGACAACATGGCATGGAGGAATTTTAGTGTCAGAAATGATTGGCAGTACATGAAACAGAAGGCTGTGGATAGATATGATCACTGTGCCGAATAGCATTAACTATAAGAAAAAAAAACACGTAGGTTAATTTTTGCATTAACATTTGAAAGTTGAAATTGTGAAAACTCTAAATTGCATAATGTGACACTCCTATGATAGTGTCTTTCATATAGGACACTAATTCTCTTTTTTTTTCCAGTTGCCTTTTAATATTATACAGATATGTATTTGCAACACAGTCAATTGTAATGAACACTGACATCCTTTACTCTCCACATCCATCATCATCATCATGTACTTTGCCATGTGGTATAGGTGTTCATGTCTCCCAACTGATCTTGGTATTTTGTGTCTTTGATCAATTCTGTTGATGACACTTGAATCTGATGACTGTCTGACTGACTAACTATTGATGACATCCCCCCATGCCATCATCTTACACTATCAAGTGTAATTTATCTTGGTCTGCCCATGTTCCTTCAACCACTGGTCTTTCTATGATGTTCTCCAATACATCTCTTCTCATTATGATCAAAGAACACTGTCTCTTTCTTACAGATGTGTACAGTGTTGTACTTTCACTAACCTCTTCCAGCACTTGCTAGTTACTTTGGCCACCTAAGATAATTGTAACATTCATCTCAGAAACAGCATCATGGCTGCCTATAAACTTTTCCCAGTTTGTTCTTACCCAGATCCGCAAGAATATAAACCAAACATGTGCAATTCATTCAGCAAGACAGATATAGCCTTGAGATAAAACAGAAAATTTTCACAGCAACAGCAATTCTAATTTCTATAAATACAAACAACACATTTATGTTTCCAATAAATGCAATAAGAAATTCTTACAGAATAGAATTGAAAGGTGTGAATAATTTACACTCGCAACAGTAAAAGGAATGCTGTCCTGTACCAAAAATGGCACAATCTAAAAGCAGAAATACATACCAAAACACAATAAAAAATGCTAAACATCCTTACTGTAACCCATTAGTGATTTAAAAGGACTAACTGTTATCAACTGATGCAACATGAATTAAATGCTGTGACACACTACCTTATCTTTGTCATTGTCTTCCTCCTCATCCTCATCAGTAACATAATCCTGAAAAAAAAAAGTTAAGTAATTTGTTAGTCACGGTTTCAACTTCATGGCAAAGGGTTGCCCCATTATGCTCTGTTCCTGTGCCAGTGAATATCACATAATATGTTCCTCATTTCCCCATGTGAAAAGTGGAACAGACAGGAGTCTCGACATACCAACAGCCTGCACAGGTATACTATGCATAATGCAGCTGCCAGAACGCCAACACAAAAGGCCACTACAAAAAATACAGTTCATCATCGATGGAAGTGACAATCACTAGAAAACCAGCAGCCACACATTACTGTATAAAGCAACTCAGTTTAGCGACTGGCTGGCCACCATTTTTCTGAACATGCAGTTCATGCTACAAACAACCACGGACAGATGTAAAAGCACTCCACACGAAATTCACCGCTCACAGTGTTGCTCCACACACTCAGCTCAGTAGCAAGGCGACAGAACCATGCACTACCAGTATAACATGAGGAAAATGCGTAAGCAAGCCATAGCCACAAACATAAAGACTCCAGAGGCCTTAATAGCTCAACTGCCTAACCTCCATGTTGGGTGCCGGAAGTCAAAATAGTTAAATAAATGTCTGTTAAAATATATACTCATATCTCAATGAAGAATGTCCATTTAATTATCATTAACATGTAGCAGGTCCTTAGCTCTCATCTTGGCCCACAAAGAAGTGTTCAATCCCTTGTCAGTTCTCCTGTCTCATGTCCATGGTGTCCGCATGGTGTCCATCTTTGTGCAAGTTGACCGATGCCTCTTCTACAGGAACCAATTCCTCTATCATTGCAATTTCCAAGCCACTCTAATCTTTAATATAGCCAAAGTATTTCAGTTTCTGGATAGGCTGCTATTTATGAGCCAATTTTCTTGATGTTCAGATCTTTAGAGTGTCAGTGCTTTTTTCCTTGGTTCACAATATCCTAAGAACTTTTCTGCTGCTTTCAAATTCAAAGGCCTTCATTTTCTTCTTTAGTTATTGTGAAATCACTTGTCTTGTTCCAGATGTATTCATGTTACCTTTCCGCTGGAGTAAACTAGACAGGCAGAGAGAGGGATGATGCTGCATGGGCAACACATGGTCACTACACTTCAGCCTAGGCTCTGTGCTGTAGAGAGGTATTACTCAATGCCTGGCCTCCACCATGGGTTGTAGTTATTATGCTTTTTTAAGCACAGTGTTAAACAATCACCTGTCAAGACAGCAAGGTGACAGCATGATTGCAAAATAGTCCATTGCCATGACCAACATTTATATGTTGCCACAGGAAGAACAGTTGTTCTCAAAAATATTAATTTAATTTATTCACTGGTTCTGTGGCAAGATTTTATAATACTGTTTAACCTTTACATTGCCTTGGCGAGTCTATGCCTGATGCCTTTTGAACACTACACAAACTAACAAGAAAAAAGATATAAAACAATGCTGCAATCTTCCATCCTTCTTTGAGTGTTTTCAGAATGTTTCATGTGTTGTCATGTGTTGGTAAGAAATAGCTTGCCTGTATTTTAGCCTGTTCCCTAAAATCTTAGTCAACAAGAAGGAAGAATAACCACTAAACTTGCATGTTAATTAATTTTATTCTGTCAAATGTACCATCGCAAAGAGTTTATCTATAAAGTTATAAAGAAGATATGATGCAAGGAAATTTACAACAAGCAATATTATCCTGCAAAATCTTTATATGACTATATTCTCTGACCGTGTTCATCCTTAACTTTAAAGATTTTTCTGGGGTAGTGAGTTATTACTGAAGTAATCTTTCTTTATGGGAAGTCAGTTTTAAAGCATTTGAAATGCTTTCTGTACTTTTAGTTGTATATAAGTGTTTCAAATGATGGAGTTGCCAGGAATCACATATTTAATTTTTTCCAAGTATGAGCACCTGGTCAGTGCTAATTTACCAATCAAACATTCAGGTTTAAAGAGGTTTCTCTAAGCCAGTTCTGGTTAGACACAATTTTTCCCAATCCCTTCACTTTTTAATAACACCAATAGGTACAAAGGCTAATTATAATAATTATATTAAAAAATATATTTGCAAATGTCTGCAACCCCTGATTATTTGTATATGATTTCCTCTAAGAGGTTGTGATTCTTGCATTGAGAAGCCCTGCTCCAAACTCTGCTTTTTTACTTTACATTACTAACATTTACAAACAAGAATATTGTCTACAAATATTACAACAATTGTTTAATATGTTTTCTAAGTACAGTTTAAAAAAAAAAAAAATTCGCACATCCTGTTTACAGGACATCGCTGTCAACATCAGCATCTTTCAGCTGATTGTTGATCTCTTGGCAAGATTACGCTCAGTAGTTTGCCATTGCTTTCTGAGCAGCTGGCTCATTATCCCGCAAGTCACCAGCGCGGGTCGAACTGCTTCCTATTCTCGCACGCTGTGAGACCCTGCGTGGATAAACGGGATTACAGCTAAGTACAGTAATTGTTTAAAATATTGTCTAAGTAAAGTTACTTACATCTTCCACCGGTTCTTTCTTTTGGCTGCCAAAAACCTGTGCCACTAAAAGGTTCTTCATAAACACCAACAACAGTGATAAAGGAAGCATGTAGAGCTCAAAGTTCCACACAACAACTAAATACACCTGCAATATAGTAGATAGACTGCATAAGTAAAAGGGTCAAGGACTTCTTTTCATGTCATGAAGAGCTACAGTAGTGTAGTGGCTAGCCTCTTTGGTGACCCGTTGGTCATGGGTTAGAATTCACATCAGGGTGGATTGCAAAAAAACTTGGTGTGAATGTGGTTGATATCTCACTGCTTATATTGATCTTATATGTATTTTCCTGGTATCCAGATTGGCCTGGGAACTCAGATGAATGAATAAACATCCCACCTTAATTTAAGGGATTCAAACACATGAGCATTAGGCTGGCAGGAAAGTGGGCTAGCTACTTTGCTACTATGGCTTCACTAGACTGCATGAGTAAAGTAAAGGACCTTTCACCAGGCAGTGAGATATACTGAGTTTGTGGTGCTAGCCCATATTTTGATAGACCAGCTGGAACTAAATAGAAGGTGTGGTCAGTATCATATTTTACTTACTCAAACATTTCCTGGTACTCATTTTATGCTGGGTCGACCTGGGAACCCAGGTAAATAAGAAAATAAAAAATTCCAACTTGAGGGAATTCAGATTTGACCACTGCGTCAGCCTGCAAGCCTGCTCGCACCTGCTACCACAGCTATAATCTAGACTGCATCAACAAATAACACCATTGGGTCAGCCAGCAGCCATACTCGCCACTGCTACCACAGCTTTAGCCTCGACTGCATCAACAAATAAGACCATTGGGTCAGCCAGCAGGTCTGCTCGCCCCTGCTACCACAGCTATAGCCTCGACTGCATCAACAAATAAGACCACTGGGTCAGCCAGCAGGTCTGCTCGCCCCTGCTACCACAACTATAGCCTCGACTGCATCAACAAGTAAGACCACAGGGCCAGCCAGCAGACATGCTTGCCCCTGCTACCACAACTATAGCCTCGACTGCATCAACAAGTAAGACCACAGGGCCAGCCAGCAGGCTGCTCGTCCCTGCTACCACAACTATAGCCTCGACTGCATCAACAAATAAGACTATTGGGTCAGCCAGCAGGTCTGCTCGTCCCTGCTACCACAACTATAGCCTCGACTGCATCAACAAATAAGACCATTGGGTCAGCCAGCAGGTCTGCTCGCCCCTGCTACCACAACTATAGCCTCGACTGCATCAACAAATAAGACCATTGGGTCAGCCAGCAGGCCTGCCCGCCCCTGCTACCACAACTATAGCCTCGACTGCATCAACAAATAAGACCATTGGGTCAGCCAGCAGGTCTGCTCGCCCCTGCTACCACAACTATAGCCTCGACTGCATCAACAAGTAAGACCACAGGGTCAGCCAGCAGACATGCTTGCCCCTGCTACCACAACTATAGCCTCGACTGCATCAACAAGTAAGACCACTGGGTCAGCCAGCAGGCTGCTCGTCCCTGCTACCACAACTATAGCCTCGACTGCATCAACAAGTAAGACCACTGGGTCAGCCAGCAGGTCTGCTCGCCCCTGCTACCACAACTATAGCCTCGACTGCATCAACAAATAAGACCATTGGGTCAGCCAGCAGGCCTGCCCGCCCCTGCTACCACAACTATAGCCTCGACTGCATCAACAAATAAGACCATTGGGTCAGCCAGTAGGTCTGCTCGCCCCTGCTACCACAACTATAGCCTCGACTGCATCAACAAGTAAGACCACAGGGTCAGCCAGCAGACATGCTTGCCCCTGCTACCACAACTATAGCCTCGACTGCATCAACAAGTAAGACCACTGGGTCAGCCAGCAGGCTGCTCGTCCCTGCTACCACAACTATAGCCTCGACTGCATCAACAAGTAAGACCACTGGGTCAGCCAGCAGGTCTGCTCGCCCCTGCTACCACAACTATAGCCTCGACTGCATCAACAAGTAAGACCACAGGGCCAGCCAGCAGGCTGCTCGTCCCTGCTACCACAACTATAGCCTCGACTGCATCAACAAGTAAGACCACAGGGCCAGCCAGCAGGTCTGCTCGTCCCTGCTACCACAACTATAGCCTCGACTGCATCAACAAGTAAGACCACTGGGTCAGCCAGCAGGCTGCTCGTCCCTGCTACCACAACTATAGCCTCGACTGCATCAACAAGTAAGACCACTGGGTCAGCCAGCAGGTCTGCTCGCCCCTGCTACCACAACTATAGCCTCGACTGCATCAACAAGTAAGACCACAGGGCCAGCCAGCAGGCTGCTCGTCCCTGCTACCACAACTATAGCCTCGACTGCATCAACAAGTAAGACCACTGGGTCAGCCAGCAGGTCTGCTCGCCCCTGCTACCACAACTATAGCCTCGACTGCATCAACAAGTAAGACCACTGGGTCAGCCAGCAGGCTGCTCGTCCCTGCTACCACAACTATAGCCTCGACTGCATCAACAAGTAAGACCACAGGGCCAGCCAGCAGGTCTGCTCGCCCCTGCTACCACAACTATAGCCTCGACTGCATCAACAAGAAAGAAAACATTGCATGTCCTTTGCAGGATATTGTGATCACTCCAGGTTGAATTTCTATTCAATTTTATGTTGAGTAGTTTGCCAGAAAGCAATGACAAACATTAAATGTAAACTTGCCCAGGAATCATGAACAGCCACAACATCCTAGGGTTGACTGCTACGTCCTGTAAAGGATATGCAACTAAAGTTTGCCATTGTTTTCAGAACGAGAAGTCAACATTTAAGGCCAATGAGCTAGATTAAATTACAGATAACATACATTTATAAAGCTTGTCAGTCAACACAAAAGGAAAGCATTAGACATATTTCCATAACAATAGTGTGTGACAGTCTAGTTCAGCACCTAACTAACTGAAATTATCTAACTTCAGCACCTTAATTGCTAGAGTACAGACTGGGGTATTGTTTTATCATGTAACCCATGATTTGGGAGTGGACTGATGAGTACCACAGCATATACCATATGCCAATAGGTTCTGTGCACTGTAGAATGCTGACACGAGGTTCCAGAGAACCAGCAGAGGTGGTCTTACTGGCTGTCACTATTTTCACACTGTTGTTACGTGGCATCCACAGTGATCTGCATGAAGTACTCATCTTACATGTCACTATGGCCTTAATTTTCCCTCATGACTATAAGCTAGACTCACCCATCACAATGAAAGCATGAAACCATTACTCTTGGACTGTCTGTCAAACTTAATATGTTGTTTCCTTCATTGTGATCTTATTTATTGCAATATCACCATATATAACATATACTTTGATTAATTTATTATGAGATTTGTTTGTCCATAATCATCATCATCTACACCATCAAGTTAGCCATTCCTAAGATCAGTGTTAAGAAATCTGATTATGTCACTCCTCTCTCAAATTATCAGCAATTCTCTTCAGCTCTATGTAAGTCAGAACCCTAGTGTCCATACTGGCCAATGTAATGTAGTTGTTTCTTGAACATTCTTTTTTTATTGTTCCCTGGATTTAATCCTCAACATTTTCAAATGTAGACCGCCATATTTCATAATTTGACTAAATCTTAAAATAGAAAGTCTTAAAAGTTGAGAGGATCGACTTAATTGCACCAGGGTTTATCCCATATGGCCTGGTCTCTTTCTGCAGGGCGGCCTGCCGAAAGCGTCGCACAAAGCACAAACTCCATAGCCCCAGCGATGACCCCCAGGATTCTCTGAGAAAAATGCACTCATGAACCAAATGACATAGCCAGGAATCAAACCCACAACCGTTGCAGCATGAGGCAGACCACTAGACCACTTCATCACTTTCTAGTACTAAATTTAGGCTGGGTCAACCTGGGAACCTAGGTAAATAAAAAAAATCACAAACTTGATAGAATGATGGCAAACTTGATGAACTTGACTAAATTAAGACAGCCTAAATTATTTTACATTTTCAATAGTTTTTTGTTGTTGAAGTCTTTAAGAATTTGTTAATTTGTTTAAAATTATAATTATGATAAATGACAACTGGGAACTTGTATGACTTTCTAAAAGGCACACAAATCTAGCCCGATTGAGGTCAAGAAAAAAACATTAAAATGTTAATAAACAATATGTTTTACTTATCTATGCACCCACAGACAGCTGTGTTTTACTGGAAAAACTTCAGCCCTGCTGTGTACAATATTTATTATCTAGTATCAGTGCCTATTTTCCTTCCTAGAAAATTCTTAAAATTATCAGGTACTCGTTGCATGAGCTTGTGTCCTCCCCAAAACTAACTACTGTCCTTGGTTATACCCATGTTTGTTGAGTGTGTATCCTTGAAGATGCCTATCCATTATTTTCTGTATATGTTGTAATTTGAAGCACAGTGATGCACCTAACATATTTCTAAGTCGTCTGATCAGAGCTGTAATTGTCAGGGAAAAAATAATCCTGCCATAATCTGCTGGAGATTGAACCCAGGCTAATATTTGGGTAAACAAGAACACTAGCCAATATACTACTGCAGCATGTCAGCAAATGTGCCTAAACAGTGTTACTGCTTTTACTTACAACAAATGCTGTAATAGTTCTTGGTGGAGACTGCCAGTCGAAACAACTTTGGATGAATTTTCCAGTGTCCATAAACACCCCAATCAAACGAGACACCCTATTTATGTTTTCTTTCATAACCTGTAAATGAAAGAACACGACAAATGTTAATTGTTACAGTATTATAATATAGTTACTGGATATCACAGTGCTACAATAAAAATGTAAAATACAATCATTTGATAAAAAATGAAATACAGAGATAAATACCTGGCTGACTTGGCCACGTGGCATAACTGGGACAAGAACACAGACCTGATCAAATCTTGGTGATCATGTGAGATGGTGAACTTTGACCGTCCATGCTTATTGGCATGGCACATGATGATGGTGACAATAAAATGAGTCATATTTGAGTTCTTCCTCACCTTGCATCATGATAGAAATATTAATATGTTCCTTCACAACTCATGAATTCTTTACCAGTTTTATTGCTTAATTACTTTCCATTCTATGATGCTAATGCAGTGGTTCTCAACCGGTGGGGACCCCTCCCCCCGGGAATCTTAGGCTTTCCAGGGGGGAAATAAAGTAAGATTATTTCAAGATCGCATTAATACAAGAACCAGTTACTTGATATTGTTTTTCCCTCTAAATTTTACGGTTCTGTACTTCTCACCCTAATGAAATTCATTTTATAACGTAAGTAGACCCGCAAATCACGTTTTATGTAGATGTCTAGACTTGTTCTAGTATGTGTTATTAAATTTAGCTTCCATGTTTATGTATACTGTGTAAGGGTGGGGGGATTTATAGGGAGGAAATTCGAGAGGGGGGGGGGAATGACGTTCTGAACATATGGTAAAGGGGGGCATGGGCCAAAAAAGGTTTAGAACCACTGTGCTAGTGGATATGTATCTTCATTGATGCATGTCTTTTCACTTTTTCTCATTGAACCTTACTGCTAGACAAATCTACACAAGGCAAGGATTTTTTAAAGTGGTCTGGTATCCTAGGTCGACACGGCCTATTAATGGGTGCAGATATGTCTAAAAATATGGGCTAGTACCATGTACCAATAACCTCATGGCATGAAAAGTGGTGCTTTTACTAACTTACTTGTATCATTATATAGCCCTAACAATGCCAAAACATAAAATAGTTAATAGTTTACCGCAATTTTGAACTTTTCTTCAGGTAAGATCAGTTTGTCCTCTTTGGGATTTACTGTGCGTATTGCTGCCTTTACCTGCAGTTGAAGTGAGACATTGAAAATACATAAACATGTAATTAAATAGAACAATATAAAGTTTCATTTAAAAATAATAAGCACAGAAGACTGTATTTGTTGAAACAATTAGTCATGTATAAAGACTGCATTAGTTTTATTTTCCTGTTTCAGTGTCCATCCTTTGAATTCATAAAATGATGCAGAATTATGTGAGTGTATCATTACACAAAAAGGAAAGGAGACGAAGCCTTGTTACAAACCTTTGAGAACAAAATTTTAAGACACATCTTTGGACCCATTAGGGATACACAAAGTGGAGAGTGGAAAAGAAGAAGTAACAAAGACATTTATGATCTGTTTAAGTCTCCGCTAATCACTGGTATCATGAAGGCTAATAGACTACAATGGCTGGGGCATATAGAAAGAATGGAAGATAATAGGGAAACAAAACTCGCTTACACTCAGGAAATAAATGACTGTAGACCCCGAGGTAGACCAAGAAGGCGGTGGAGAGATAATACATGTACAGACCTACAAGCACTTGGAATCAACGACTGGCAAGAGAAGGTCCACCAGAGAGATGAATGGAGACGGATTGTATCTGCAGCAAAGAACCTCAATGGCTCGGAACGCTGAAGAAGAAGAAGATCATTACACAAAATTGTCTTATACAGTAATGGTGGTTTTGGCTTATAGTTAAAGAATTATTTTCCCTTTGTTTTTTTCAAGTGTTAAATTATTAGAAGAAAGAAACAAAAGAGATAAGGAAGAGTATAATCGAATACGTACAGAGAAAGTCAAAAAATATAAAGAGGCTACAAAAATGTGGTTGTGTAAGAAATGCAGGAGATTGGGACATATCATGGAAAAGACTCACATTTAACGAAAGGTAACAGTAAAAATCCCTTTTCCATATCTTATGGCATTCTGGGTATTTGGTGCTGGTGCTATATTTGTATAGACCAATCAGCACTCGCTGGGAGATCTAGTCAATATTATGCCTGTATCCTTTACTTCCCATCACATTTTATGGTACCAGTTTTAGACCTGGGAGACACAGTTGCACAGTGGGTAGTAAGCTTCCCTGCTGAGCTGGTGGTTACGGGTGGGAATTCACATCGAGAAGACTGTAAAATTTTATCTAGGCTACCAGTAGACAGTCTAAAATGGGTACTGGAAAATATCTGGAGAAGTGAATATGGCTTACGTGATATGACATCAGCCCTGAAGCCTGGAGTGCTGACAGGGTTATACAAATATGTGACTAGCACCATATGCCCAGTACGTCTCAAGACGGAAAAATGGATCCTTTATTTTATTAAATATTACCATATACCCAATACGTCTCATGGTGTGAAATGGCATCCTTTACTAATATTAGTTTCAGTAACAACCACGAAGGCAACTTGCTGCTAAAGATACAAACACTGCAAAATATCAAAACTCTTTAGGTTAAGTCTTAGTCATTACAGGTGTAGACATTCTAATCAGACAGCTTTACAATAAATAAATCACAAAAAATCAAATTAAAAGAAAAGGGAGCTAACTTACGTGATTGAAGATGACATTCATCTCTAATAAAATTGCCCCTTTCATTTTGTGTTCCATTTTGCTATCTTTGAGTGCATACCAACGCCTTTCATCATTTCTGATCTGATAAAAGAGAAAATATCTAACTGGTTCACTGCAGAATACTGGAGATAATATAATAATATAAGTAGTCACCATTCCTAAAATATGAGAACATCCTGACAATTTGAAAATTATCAGTGTAAAAAATAAGTTCAGAAAATTTATCAGATGGGGAAACAAATTCTAGAAAAAACTGGCAATATACAGCATCTTATTAAACTAGTTTGGTTTTGGTAAAGGATCACATCCACCACTGTTACACGATGCGGAAGTGGCCTCTCCAGGGCAATAAAATGTGAAGAACCAGCTGTTGCCCAGTAGCAAGTTTCCCCTCTCCATGTCACCAATGTTGACCAAGGCAAAGGCAGTAGCCAATGCAACTTGGCATTGGTGCCATCACAGGAGTTGCCAGAACTATGCTGTTTACAACATGGAACTGCCTTAGGGACTCCACTGCACACAGATATCTCCATATGTTCTTCAGTCTCATCCTGTATATCACACAATGAGAATATCAGCATAGTGCATGAACTCTGCAGCTCACATACTCCAAGACTGCCCATAATACAACATATCTAGGCAAACTTTCTGGCCTAGAGAAACAACAATGGAAGATAAACTCTATGGACCACTGAGTGAACTAAAAAAGCCAGTTAAATTCATACAAGAAACAACATTTCAGTTATAGACAAATGTCAAGCGAAAAGAAGAAGAAGAAGAAGAAGAAGAAGAAGAAGAAGAAGAAGAAGAAGAAGAAAAAGAAGAAGAAGAAGAAGAAGAAGAAGAACAAGAAGAAGAAGAAGAAGAACAAAAAGAAGAAGAACAAGAAGAAGAACAAGAAGAAGAAGAAGTAGAAGAACTCTGTAGCACCATGAGTACACCATAATCACACATGCTATAGATATTCTGTTGTGGGCAGGTTTATCATTTGAAATTTAGTCTGAGCAGCTGCCTAATCAGCTTGCTCGTTTCATTTTCTAACTGCCAAAATTATTTTATTGTGGCAACATACACACGGGTCCTAGGGGATGTTCACCCTTATCTGAGAAGGCTAGGTGTCTGAGAAGGCTAGGTATTTGATCCAGGGGGTGGTGTACCACACTTTGCTTGTTTTGTAAAATCAGTCCAGAGTATTAATTGAACCAAGCCTGCACATGGCAGATCTGGACATCATAACCTGAAGGCCACTCCATCCCATTTCCTTATCAAACTAATAGAACCAGAAGTAAATATCATGAGAGAAAGCTTTGAACAGTCTACAATTGATAACGAACAGTTGAAATTACATCTGGTACATACTATCAAGATGACATGATTCAGTTAAACTTATGATAAAAGTATTCTGACAATCTTTTCAATAGTGGATTCAATAGTTCCATAATTAGTGGAAATTCAGTATTTGTTCCTTGCAGTCAATCAATCTATCAGGTGTTGTCTCCACCATGAAGTTTGGCTGCTATGGGTCTCCAACACTGTCTGTCTCTCGTCCTGACTGTACATTCTGTCAGATTGCTGTTCTTCCATCTCTTGATGTTATCTTCCCATTTGTATTCTTGTCTACCTCTTGCTTGCTTCAATCTTACTCTCCAGTATGGTTTTTATAAGAGTATCTTTTAACGTGGCCAAAATATTTCACTTGCCTCATTTTTATTTCTATCATCAACTTCTCTTTTCATTTCCAGTTTTTCTAGAACCTCTGTATTTGATTGTTTTTGTTTCCATGAAATACAACATATTCTTATGTATATCCAAATCTCCAGTATGTATCTTTAAGAATTACAAGTTTTAAACTTATGCACAAACTTAAGCACAAATCAGAGAAAACAAACCTTTAGCAATGGTATTGAGATCTTCCCTAAGAATTCCACTTTCTTATTACGATCTTCATCATAGACAGTAATCTCCAACACAGAATGGATATCTTTGACCTGGCTGAAAGTATATGTTTGGTAAATTAGACAAGTATTGCAGCAGAAAGCCAGTACTTTATATGAGTAACTTGTGATTTTCAAATGCTTTATTTTATGTACAAGATTAGCATCCCCTAAAACTGAACTGTAATACTCATGCAAGTCACTTTAGTGAAAAAAAATATCAATACTACTTCTTTATACCCAAAGAAGTCATGATGAGTTGTGTATAAGATATATCATCATCATTGAGTGCCTTGCCAGGTGGCGTAGGTGTTCATGACTTTCCACAGATCTCGGTCTTTGGTGTTCTGGATCAACTCTGCTGCTGATATTCCTCCATGCCACCGTCTCAATCCATCCAGCATAATTTCTCTTGGTCTGCCTCTGCCTCTTTTCCCCTCAATCTTTCCAGTTGTCACGATGTTCTCCAATGTATCTCTTCTCATCACATGACCAAAGAAAGCTTTTTTTCTTATTGTTGTATATAATGTTCTAGTTTCATTAGCCTCTGTAAGGCAAATCGTTGTTAGTTACTTTGGCAGTCCAAGAAATTTGCAACATTTGTCTTATGAATCACATCTCTGTTGCTTCCAAACTCTTCCAAATTTGTTCATTTACATTCCAAAATTCCCTGCCATACAGAAAAACAGGTTCTATATATACTTGAAATATTAAATGAAAATAATGCTTAATTAACTTTTAACAAAATCTTATGACCTGTCTTCTAAACCATGAACACCCCCCCCCCCAACAAAAGACAGAAAAGAATCCATTTCAAGCCTTGAGGCATATAAGGCATACGGTTCTAGCCACATATTTGATTATATACCACTCAGCACTCAGTTTGGGATGTGGTTGATATCATGCTGGCTGCCTTAACTTCTCAGGATGTTTTCTGGTACCATTTTAGGCTATATTGAGCTGGAAACTGAGGCCAATTAAAAAAATAAACTGGTCTCTATGGTGTTTTAAACAAATGACCACTGGGCTAACAAGCAAGCATGCTAGCTATTGTGATGAGTTATCTCCCACTAAAGATAAAATACTTGGGACAAGAGGAGGGTAAACATCTTTGAACAGGCATGCACATATCTATTTATGCAGACATACACAGAAGTAAAGGGAATAGCACAAGACAGAAAGAAGTGATTAGGAGCTTCACGAGCAGCCCAAGATTTGAAATACTTGATGATGATGATAGTTAAAATAATTTTGAGGACATAACCACAAGACTATTAAAAAAAAAGTCACTATAACACTTGCATTACATTGACAGTGTTGACACAAATGCTCTTATTAGCCAGTTTTATATACTTTAAGAGAAATGCACAAGCATTCTGTGGGACAACATTCTGAATATTCTATAGATAATTGCATGATACATATATTAGTCTAATGGAGATGTTTATATTTCTCCCAAATATAACCACTTCCCAAAGAGTTATTTATATCGTTTTAAAGAGCTAAAAAAAAAAGAACAACAAAATACAACAATACATAGAAATATGGTTGTAAGAAGTTGAAAAAACACAAATTTCAATTAATAAAATGTGTACTCACAAAATCACCTGTTATTACATCACACTCACTGAATCTTGTGTGTTTGAAGGTAACAGTCACTTTTTCAGTGTTTTATATGAAGAAACAAAATAAGATAGAGAAAACCTTTTGCTTCTATTTTATTTTTAAAAATTGTAATTAATAGAGCAGCACACTTTATATACAGTTTTAACAGCTGTAAGATATATGCTTAATATAATTATTTAGTGTATAAATTGGCTAAATAAGAAGTAGACAAACATCTTTCTTTGGTCACGTGATGAGAAGAGAGGCATTAGAGAACATCGTGACAACTGGAAAGATCGAGGGGAAGAGAGGCAGAGGTAGACCAAGAGAAATGATGCTGGATGGACTGAGACGGTGGCATGGAGGAATATCATCAGCAGAGTTGATCCAGAACACCAAAGACCGAGATCTGTGGAGAGCCATGAACGCCTACGCCAGCCGGCACGGCACTTGATGATGATGATGATAAATTGGCTCACAATGTAAAGACCTTGGCCCATTCTGGATTCAGTGTTTTGTATTCTGTGTGTGTTTGTACTCTGTCATTAATCAGCTCGAGAACACAAAAGGGATCACTGAAGCCACCAAAATCTGCTGCCTGTAGTCCATGAGCTCGAAAAACTGAAATGATATAAAATTCCATTTAAAAAAATAGATTGAAGAAACACCATTCAAGATTTAGTGAAAATAGGAGGGCAACAATTAGTTACCATGATGGTTTTATTTCAACTGGTATAACATTTATTTATGTCATGTTGTTGATTTTATATGAACATATTCTCCACATTTACACTGTAATGTCAGGTCTTAGTTAGATATGACTGAGCTACCGTATGACAGTAGACGGTACTACCTGCTTCTGTTAGTGCCGAATGTTGGGCGACGCTTACCAAATCCAACACCCCACATTGTGCCAACGGCTTCAGGTGGAGGAGCGCAATTGGGAGAGTACAAGCCTTATCCTAGTACGAGGAAATGCAACCTAAAGACTAAATGTCATGGCAGGGCAGACCAGGCTCTAAACCTTGGAAGGCAACTGGTCTAGGATTGAAGCTTCGACAGGCGGACAGTTAGAGTATTGCTTTGCTGATCCAGCAGCTTCTGCAGCTTGTCTTGTTACAGACGTATTGGTTTACCTTTCCTCTGGAGTACACTAGACAGGCCGAGAGAGGGATCATGCTGCATGCGCAACACATAGTCTCTACATTCAGCCCAGGCTTTGTGTTATGGCAAGGTGCCAGTCAAATATAATTTGTCTTATGTTCTTCGTCTTCTGCCCTTTGTTTCCCTATGAAGTTCGGGTCCTCATCCAGTTTACACAAATCCCCTATGTCCCTTGCCATCTCTTCCAAGTCACAAAGAGTCACCATATTCAAAGACTAATAATTCTCATCTCATCTCATCTTGCTCCTCTGTACCTTGTGGTGTTGAGGTCACTATTTATTGAATGAATGATATAATTAAAACTAGAAACATAATAACAAGCGCAACAATCTGCTTACTAAAAATTTGTGTGTGGCTTGTTCTCCTCTATGGATGCAAATATTGGATAATGAATAATGAAATGGCAAAGAAACTGAAGGTAGTGAAGAAATAGTTTTGGAGAATGAGAATATAATGGACAGAGAAGAAAACAAATGCTGAGATACTGAGATCTGCAGGTCTTACAAGATCACTCATCAAAACCAAAAGGAAAAGTTATGAAATGCTTGGGGCATATCAATAGAAAAGATGGAATAGAGAACTAACCCTCTGTGGGAAAATATTAGGCAAGTGTGACAGAGGAAGACAGTACAAATGTTTGTGAAAAGTTTAAATAGCTGGATAACAAATAATACTATAAATAAGATAAATTTCATCAAAATATCAAATGATATAGAGGATTGGAGAGCCACGGTCGCTGATGTTTTATGTACAAAAAAAAAGACACCAGAGGAAGAGAAATCTGGTGTACTTTTTTCTTTAGTTGACATTACATGAATATAAAATTCTATTATTGCCTAGAATTAAATTAAACAAATGGCAAACATAAACGTTGCTTTTAAAATGTCATTCTCTTTATCAGGTACAAAATGCACAAACCATGCAGACATGGCACGACCCACGTTGAATAACTTTAATCTGTGTGAAGTTTAAAAAAAAAAAAACTGTGATAGATGAAGATGGAAATGTCATTCAAATGACATATATATTTTTCATTCTGATAGAGTTGTTTACAGTCATGTACCTACATAAATATTGTTGTTTATGCTTGTTAGTTTTAATCTATTTAGTTATGATATCTTGAATTTACTAAATATGCTTATTTTAAATACACCACAGCCTTCCTCTGTTGAATTCTGGTTTTGATTTACTTTTCTCTCTGTTAAGAATTATGTGCTTTGTTCATATTATGTAATAGCAATAATGTTCATTATTATAGAAACTGAACATAAGACTTCTAAGCGTTATTCTCTTTTTCGAGTGTGTTCAGAACCCAGTGTTAAGTCACTGACAACGAAAGTCTCATGTCTGGGTTAGAGTGGCCATATCTCTATACTATACATCATAAACCAAGCTATGCAGATTATAGGAAATCACACTTTTGTTAATATTAGAAAGATTAAAATGTTGACCAATGACATCGTTTCTTTAAATGGAATAATGAACTAATTGTAAACAAATATGTCTGCGATCATCATTATGTGCCACGTTTCGCCATCTTACACGATCAGCTCTGTGTTCTTGTCTCGACCATGCCATGTGATAAAGCCATCCAGATATTTACTTCCACTACTTTTCACTGATGTCCCCCTCAATTTCACCAGTTGTCACCAAGTTCTCTAGTTTATTTCTTCTCATAACGTGTTCAAATACTGTGACTGTCTATTTCTAAGTTCTCTAATCAGTTTACGGTTTTCATCTGCTTCTTGTAGGACTTGCTCATTGGCTTTTCTGTTTGTCCATGGTATTCTTTACATTCTTCTCAGAAACCACGTTTCCACTGCCATTAGATGTTTTCAACTTGTCTGCTCATTGCACACGTCTCACATCCACACATAAGTGCAGATTCTGTTTAGCATTTCAACTCTTTTTCTCAGCAATTAAAATTAAATAGCTCTTCTGAGTTCTATATTCTCTGCGTATTTTGCAATGCTTGAGACAAACACAAAACACTGTCAGTACTAATTGTGGACACGCCCTTCAACAGTCATAACCTCATCCAACACAACACTTTTAGTGTTGTACTAGTGAAACTTTAGAGAGTAATTTTTTGCTTCAGAGACATAATATGATCAATGTAAAAAGTTAGTAAAATATGGAAAACTTTTTACACCATGAGGCATATTCAGTATATGGTTCTGGTCCTATATTTTTAGACCAATAAGCACTCACTGAGTGATTGGGGGGGGGGGGGGGGGGGGGTTGTTGTTGTCAATACCACACACGCTGATTTTACTTCCCAGAAAATTTTATGTTACAGATTTTAGGTTGGGTCGACCTGGGAGTCCAGGTAGAAACAAAATCCCCTTGAAGGGGATTTGAACTAATGACCATTTAGCCGGCAGGTAAGCATGCTAGCTAGCCACCGAACCATCATGATTCTTAATAATAATTGTATATTATTTAATACTGATTAAAATCAAATGAACTTCTATGTTTACCTTTAACTTCAAGTCGTCCAATGTCTTCGAGTGAAGTAAAAGAGTTTAAAAGACCCTAAAAGAGATTTTAAAAAGGCATATAATGAAGCTTGTAGTATAAATGATAAGATATGAAACTTTACTGAAGCAAAATATGCACATGAACATTAATTAGTATTAGTGCACATGAAAAACAATTAAGAAAATTTTAAAAAGCAACTTGATTTAACAATCTGTATATATGAGGGCAGCCGGTCTCTCTGGCCGAGGGGTTACAACACTTTCTCCGTAATCCCGTTTATCACGCAGTCTCGTAGTGGGCGAGAACCGGGAGCGGTTCGTCCTCCGCTGGTGACTTGCGGGATAACTGAGAAAGCAATGGCAAACTACTGAGCGTAATCTTGCCAAGAAATCAACAGACAGCTGAAAGATGCTGCTGTTGACAGCGATGTCCTGTAAAGCATATGCGAATAAAAAAAAATATGTGAGGACAAAATGGTAAAAAATAAGCTGATCATAGAAAAAATAATAAAACTACATGTAAGATAAATTTATTACAAACGTAATACACATATTAGTTAGTTAGTTAGTTAGTCTTTCCTCTTGAGCCTAAGGCGGCGCATAGGGCAGAAGTCCTGTCTCTCCATGCTTGGCGGTTCGCTGCTACCTGTTGTTGATCTTGGATATTTACTTGGCCATTGAATGAGCCTTCTCTAATGATGGTTCTACGCAGGGTCTCTCTTGGTCTTCCCCATTTTCTTTTCCCTACTGGTGACCATATGAGGGCTTGATAGTGGAGTCTTGACTTGTCCATTCTGAGTACATGGCCGATGTAGTTCCAACGGCGTCTTCTTATGAAATTGGATACTGTATCTTGCTTAGTCTCTTGTCTTATTTGCGAATTGGTTCTGAAGTCTGCCCAGTGGATGTTTAGAAGTCTTCTAAGACATTTGTTCTCAAAATTGTCTAATTTTTTATCTAAAGCTACCGTTGATTTCCAACTTTCACATCCATACGTTAACACTGGAATCACACAAGAGTTGAAGATTTTAAGTTTTGTGTGTTTGCTGAGTGTCTTTGACTTCCAGATGTTTGACAGTTTATTGAAGGCACTAGATGCCAGTGCGATTCTAGATGATATTTCTGGTGTTGAGTCCCCTGTAGATGTCATTTTGCTTCCTAGGTATGTAAAGCTGTTGACTTTTTCAAGAACGTAGCTGTTCAATTTGGTGTCATCTGAACTGTTGGTAAGATCAATAGTCTTTGTTTTTGTGGTGTTAATTTGGAGACCAATTTGCCCTGAAACATTTTGGAGGTGGTTTATTTTCTCTTGGGCATCCGGGTGTGTTGAACTCAAAAGCACTATGTCGTCGGCAAAGTCCAGGTCTTCTAGAATTTTGTCAACCCAATGGATACCCATATTTGTGTTGTTTGTGCATTTGCGCATGACCCAGTCGATAGCTATTCCAAAAAGCATCGGTGATAAGACACAACCCTGTTTCACTCCTGTTTCGACTGAGAACCAGTCAGAGTTGCCTGTTTCTGTTCTTACGCAGCAACGTGTTTCTTTGTAGAAAGATTTTATGACGTTGGTATATTTGGTAGGAAAACCATAGATGTTAAGTAGATTTCAAAGTGAAGGACGGTGGATACTGTCGAAGGCTTTTTGAAAGTCGACAAAGTTGGTGATTAATTTCGACTGGAATTCTACGGAGTCTTCAATGATTATTCTGAGGGTGAAAATGTGGTCTATGCATGACCGTTTTGGTCTGAAGCCTGCTTGTTCTTCTCTGAGCCTTTCATCTATCACCTTTTTCAATCTCTCAAGTAACATGCTACAAAAAAGTTTTCCTGGTACTGACAATAGAGTGATACCACGCCAATTATTGCAATCAGACATATCACCCTTTTTAGGCAGTTTGAAAATTACACCATCTATCCACTGTTGTGGTGGGGATTCGCTTTGCCAGATTTCATTGATCAGCTGTAACAAACGTTGTAAGGTGTTCTCATCTGCTGCTTTGAGCATTTCTCCTGAGATTTCATCTTCACCAACAGCTTTGTTGTTCTTCAATTTTTTTATGGCTGCTTTAATCTCTTCCATGGTGAATGACTCGCAGGAGGCATCTAGTGGGGGCATAGTAATTTCTCCATCCAGGTTCGGAACAGTGTCAGGCTGCGGTCTATTTAATATTTCTTTGAAATGTTCTGCCCATCGTTGCTTTTGAAGGTCATCGGATAACAATTGATTGCCTTGTTTGTCTTTGATGGGTATATTTGGTGTAGGTGAGTGATTGCATAGTTGCTTCATGATATGGAATACGGCTCTGTTGTTTCCAGTTCTGGCAGCTGCTTCGGCTTCGGAGGCCAGGCTGTGAATGAAGTTCTGTTTGTCTTTTCGTGCGTTTGATTTCACCTCTTTATCCAACATAGAGTATTTTTGCTTATGGGTATCATATGTAGATGTGTCTTTTGCAGAAAGAAGTGTTAGTTTTGCTTGTTTTCTTTCTTGTATCTTCGTCCAGGTGTTATCGCTTAGCCACTTCTTCTTCTGTCTTTGTACGTAGCCGACTGTGTTTGTTGCAGCATTTAGCAAGGTATTTTTTAGGAAATTCCAATTTTCTTCAATGTTGTTTTTAATATTCGCATTGCTCGATACACTTTCTTTGTTAGCATAGCTGCTTCGTACCTCTGAATTGAATGCGAGTTGGTGTTCTTTAGTCAGTAGGGACTGTGAGTTTATTTTCTTAATTCTGGGTGATCTGTGCAGAGTCTTGAGCTTTATTTTTAGTTTGGCAATGCATAGATTGTGATCACTGCCAGCATCTGCACCTCTGTAGGCTCTAACGTCTTGTACTGATGAACGGAATTTGGCATTAATGCAAAAATGGTCTATCTGATTTTTTGTGATGTTATCAGGCGAGTTCCATGTGACTTTGTGTATATCTTTGTGCGGAAATAAAGAGTTTGCTACTATCAGATTTGTTATTTCACAGAATTCTAGTAGTCTCTCTCCGTTTTGGTTCATATCCCCTAAGCCGTGAATTCCCATATATCTTTCAACACCCTTATTGTCAGACCCTATCTTGGCATTGAAATCACCCATTACAACAACAATGTCGTGCTTGGGAGATGAGTTGATGGTACCAAGTAGTTGTTCATAGAAATTATCTTTGTTTATCCACATATACCTGCTAAAATTTATAATAACCTTATAATAGTGATAGAGCAAGAAACAATCTTTAGATTCCACACAAGATTGTCTGTCATTCACTATCATTTACTGCCAATATAGTACCTTGCGGTGTATGGCAAGGGGGTCTTGAGCCTGAGGAATTAAGGCCGCCTGGCTAGTGCAGTCGCTGCGAACTATGCAGGTTAGAGTTGTCTTTTCTTGCCCGCGACAGAAAAAAAAACGCCTCTCCTTACCGAGGATTCTAACCCGGGTCTCCCGAAGGAGAATCCAGCATTCTAGCCACTTGGCCAGCCGCTTCTCAACATAGGACTAACAGGCTGAAATACCATATGTTTAATAAAATGAAGATAGGAGATGCTGATGAATGTAACTGTGGGGTAGGTAAAATGAGAGCTAAACAATTGTTGCAGGAGTGTCTATCATATGCAGAATGGAGGAAACTATTTGGGCATACACCCATTTCTTTAGAAGACAAACTCTATTGAGATGTCAACAAACTTAAGGTGGCTGCTGCTTTCTTTGGTCTTTGGATATATTCATGTTGATGTTTGAAGGTATATGAAGGAGAAGAAAAGAAGTAAGAGAATGTAACTGGAAGACAAGATCACCTTATGATAATACATAAACACTAAAATTTACATGATTTTCACACTTCAATGTAATCAAATATGTTGGTCAAAATTAACGTTGTTTGAACCATTATATATAAAAAAAATAACCAGTCATCTTGTAGTACAAATTAATTACTATAAACTATAAGGGAAAGAAATTCCCTCATTGTAAACTTTAACAAGGGAAAATGTTCTTCATTTTCACACTTTAAAAAGAAAGTAATGTTTAAAAAACAAAACAAAAAAACTATACTCTCCAAATATGATTCCAATACACCTCTATTACATCAGCTCAAAGTTAAAAGCAGTCAAGGCTGTTTAAATATTATTATACAATCTATACAGAACTATTATCCATTAAAACTCTAAACAAGAAGAGCTGTTCATTTAAAATAAACTTCACTAATTCTCCATAACAGCTGAGAGATGTTTAGGTGACCTATGCATATGCACTAACATGATTATACTCACATATTTGCTGATGATGCTGTCCTTAACCTGTGCATTTGGTATGTAGTTGGTCAGGTCAGAAGTCAACTCGTTGCCTATAGTTCCAGTGACAGTCAGCAGCAGTTTGATAGTGCCAGCACCATCCTCCAATTGCTGCTCAATGATGTGTGTGGTCTCTTTCTCAAGAGTTGACAATTCTATAGTAGCTCTGTCATATAACATTTTAACATAAGTTATCATAACATGCAAGAATAAAGTGTATCTTTAAACAGCATTGTTCATGTGTTTTCTAGCTTTCAAGCATTCATCATCTTCACAATCAACATCATCATCATCAATACCAAATCACCCCATAATAATTGTTTCATGGCATTCTCAAGGGGTATTTGCACTGTAGTGTTTGACCTTCATATATACCAGATCTTGTTATGAGGTCGGGCCACCAGTTTATTTGATGGATACCTGTATGATTTCTAGATTAAGATTGTGGCGCTACATGACATGCACCAACATAATCTGACACTCACCTGCCCATGAAATCATCCTTTCCTCTTGTGTCATGATCATAGACCTCAATCTCTAGCTGCGAAGTCTGCTCTTCATACAGGTGAAGGTCAAACTGCTCCAGCCAACGAGGGTGAAGTGTTTTACTTTTGAACTTTTATGAAAAAAAAAATCTAAGTAAAACAATGTGTTAACTTTACTATTCTATTTATCATTCTTCAGTACTAATATCTTTAGTTTTATTTATTTAAACAAAAAAGTACATGTGAAACTGAGTGAAATCAGAGTTAACAAAATAGACTATGGTTATTTGGAGAGATAGATTTATAGTTTTCTCTATGTTTCTTCAATGGCTTCAAAATGTCTTAAAAATTGTTAACACTGCCTAAAAGAATGAATGACATATTTCATTGCACAGCTGGAAAGTATAAGATAAATTAATGCTAAATGAACAAACAAACCAAAAGAAAAAAAAAACCAAACAAACGGGCCTATGAATATCTAATGTCAGTTTTTATAGGTAAACAAAACTCGCTTACACGCAGGAAATAAATGACCGTAGACCCCGAGGTAGACCAAGAAGAAGACGGTGGAGAGATAATATACACACAGACCTACAAGCACTTGGATTCAGCGACTGGCAAGAAAAGGTCAACCAGAGAGACAAATGGAAACGGCTTGTATCTGCAGCAAAGAACCTCAATGGCTCGGAATGCTGAAGAAGAAGAATTACAAAATGTTACAGAAAAATTCATAGAATATCATGAACCAAGAAGAAGTAAAATACTGACATTCTGCATCCGAACATCCAAGAAAATTGGCTCCTAAACAGCATCATGTTTCAGAAACTGAAATACTTTAGCCATATTAAATGACCCAAGGCTTAAAAAGAACAGTGATGAAGGTATGTTTCCTTACTGTGAGACAGGGATCAACCGACAAGAAAATGGACACAGGACAGTGAAGACATCTTGGGCATGAAAATCCTTGAGACAGGGGAACTGATGCACACATGCACGCATATGCACACACACACACTCCTGCAAAACATTATTATTACTAAACTTACAATTAGATGATCATATGTTTAACTTAGACATCTGTTACTTTGTTTCTGTTGTGTTATCCTCATACATTGGTTGCAAAAATACTTTGTCTTTTATGTTACACATTTTGAATCAACAAGGCTCTTAAACATTTTAGAGGTGATAGACTGACTCACTGCTGGCTAAAGAATTGTAACACTGTAACCAACCATGCATGTTTTTTAAGAGGCGGGTGGCCTTGCCCATACCCTTCAGTACTTTTAGAGGACAAAGATAGGCCAGGAGTACGAGACAAAGGTTATAATATTAACAATGTATGTTATGCAGATGACACATTATTGACAGGTGAAATTGCACAAGATCTGCAAAAAATGATGGCCACTGAAGTAATAGAGAGTGAAAACATATCTTTCCATGAATATCAAGAAAAAATATCCAATGGTTATGTCAAAGGAAATATATAACACAAAAGTATAATATTAAAATAGAACAAAAATGCTTAATCAAGGCAATAAATTCAAATATTTGCGGATAATCCTAACGTCAAATTGAAGATGTGTGACAAATATTAAGACCAGAATAGATCAAGCGAACCCTGCATTTCAGAAATATCTTATGTAATAAATTATTTTCATTGAATATCAGAAAGAGAGTACAGAAACGCTATATCAAACCTATTAATTTGTATGGTATTTTATCATGGAATGTGAGTGAACAAATTATTAAGATTATTGGAGAACATGATAGTGATGGGAAAGATCAGTGACAGAAGAGGCAGAGGGAGAACATCATGATGAAGGGAAAGATCTGCGGTAGAAGAGGCAGAGGGAGAACGTCATGATAAAGGGAAAGATCAGTGGTAGGAGACGAATTGGAGAACGCCATGATGAAGGGCAAGATCTATGTGGAATAGGTAGAGGGAGAACGTCATGATGAAGGGAAAGATCAGTGGTAGAAGAGGCAGAGGGAGAACGTCATGATGAAGGGAAAGATCAGTGGTAGAAGAGGCAGAGGGAGAACGTCATGATGAAGGGAAAGATCAGTGGTAGAAGAGGCAGAGGGAGAACGTCATGATGAAGGGAAAAATCGGAGATAGAAGAGGAATTGGAGTACGTCATGATGAAGGGAAAAACCAGTGGTAGAAGAGGAATTGGAGAACGTCATGATGAAGGGAAAGATCAGTGTTAAAAGAGGAACTGGAGAACGTTATGATGAAGGGAAAGATCAGTGGTAGAAGAGGAATTGGAGAACGTCATGATGAAGGGAAAGATCAGTGGTAGAAGTGGAATTGGAGAACGACATGATGAAGGGAAAGACCAGTGGTAGAAGAGGAATTGGAGAACGCCATGATGAAGGGAAAGACCAGTGGTAGAAGAGGAATTGGAGTACGTCATGATGAAGGGAAAGACCAGTGGTAGAAGAGGAATTGGAGAACGTCATGATGAAGGGAAAGACCAGTGGTAGAAGAATAATTGGAGAAAATCATGATGATGGGAAAGATCAGTGGTAGAAGAGGAATTGGAGAACGTCATGATGAAGGGAAAGATCAGTGTTAAAAGAGGAACTGGAGAACGTTATGATGAAGGGAAAGATCAGTGGTAGAAGAGGAATTGGAGAACGTCATGATGAAGGGAAAGACCAGTGGTAGAAGAGGAATTGGAGAAAATCATGATGATGGGAAAGATCAGTGGTAGAAGAGGAATTGGAGAACGTCATGATGAAGGGAAAGATCAGTGTTAAAAGAGGAACTGGAGAACGTTATGATGAAGGGAAAGATCAGTGGTAGAAGAGGAATTGGAGAACGTCATAATGAAGGGAAAGATCAGTGGTAGAAGAGGAATTAGAGAAAATCATGATGATGGGAAAGATCAGTGGTAGAAGAGGAATTGGAGAACGTCATGATGAAGGGAAAGATCAGTGTTAAAAGAGGAACTGGAGAACGTTATGATGAAGGGAAAGATCAGTGGTAGAAGAGGAATTGGAGAACGTCATGATGAAGGGAAAGATGAGTGGTAGAAGAGGAATTGGAGAACGTCATGATGAAGGGAAAGACCAGTGGTAGAAGAGGAATTGGAGAACGTCATGATGATGGGAAAGATCAGTGGTAGAAGAGGAATTGGAGAACGTCATGATGAAGGGAAAGATCAGCCGTAGAAGAGGAATTGGAGATCGTCATGATGAAGGGAAAGATCAATGGTGGAATAGGTAGAGGGAGAACGTCATGATGAAGGGAAAAATCGGAGATAGAAGAGGAATTGGAGTACGTCATGATGAAGGGAAAGATCAGTGGTAGAAGAGGAATTGGAGAACGTCATGATGAAGGGAAAGATCAGCGGTAGAAGAGGAATTGGAGATCGTCATGAGGAAGGGAAAGATCAATGGTGGAATAGGTAGAGGGAGAACGTCATGATGAAGGGAAAGACCAGTGGTAGAAGAGGAATTGGAGAACGTCATGATGAAGGGAAAGATCAGTGGTAGAAGAGGAATCGGAGAACGTCATGATCAAGGGAAAGATCAGTGGTAGAAGAGGAAATGGAGATCGTCAGGATGAAGGGAAAGATCAGTAGTGGAAGAGGAATTGGAGAACGTCATGATGAAGGGAAAGATCAATGGTGGAATAGGTAGAGGGAGAACGACATGATGAAGGGAAAGATCAGTGGTAGAATAGGTAGAGGGAGAACGTCATGATGAAGGGAAAGACCAGTGGTAGAAGAGGAATTGGAGAACGTCATAATGAAGGGAAAGACCAGTGGTAGAAGAGGAATTGGAGAACGTCATTATGATGGGAAAGATCAGTGGTGGAAAAGGTAGAGGGAGAACGTCATGATGAAGGGAAAGACCAGTGGTAGAAGAGGAATTGGAGAACGTCATTATGATGGGAAAGATCAGTGGTGGAAAAGGTAGAGGGAGAACGTCATGATGAAGGGAAAGACCAGTGGTAGAAGAGGATTTGGAGAACGTCACAATGAAGGGAAAGATCAGTGTTAAAAGAGGAATTGGAGAACGTTATGATGAAGGGAAAGATCAGTGGTAGAAGAGGAATTGGAGATCGTCATGATGAAGGGAAAGATAAGTGGTAGAAGAGGAATTGGAGAACGTCATGATGAAGGGAAAGATCAGTGGTAGAAGAGGAATTGGAGAACGTCATGATGATGGGAAAGATCAATGGTAGAAAAGGTAGAGGGAGAACGTCATGATGAAGGGAAAGATCAGTGGTAGAAGAGGAATTGGAGTACGTCATGATGAAGGGAAAGACCAGTGGTAGAAGAGGAATTGGAGAACGTCATGATGAAGGGAAAGATCAGTGTTAAAAAAGGAACTGGAGAACGTTATGATGAAGGGAAAGATCAGTGGTAGAAGAGGAATTGGAGAACGTCATGATGAAGGGACAGATCAGTGGTAGAAGAGGAATTGGAGAACGTCATGATGAAGGGAAAGACCAATGGTAGAAGAGGAATTAGAGAACGTCATGATGAAGGGAAAGACCAGTGGTAGAAGAGGAATTGGAGAAAATCATGATGATGGGAAAGATCAGTGGTAGAAGAGGAATTGGAGAACGTCATGATGAAGGGAAAGATCAGTGGTAGAAGATGAATTGGAGAACGTCATGATGAAGGGAAAGATCAGTGGTAGAAGAGGAAATGGAGATCGTCAGGATGAAGGGAAAGATCAGTAGTAGAAGAGGAATTGGAGAACGTCATGATGAAGGGAAAGATCAATGGTGGAATAGGTAGAGGGAGAACGACATGATGAAGGGAAAGATCAGTAGTAGAAGAGGAATTGGAGAACGTCATGATGAAGGGAAAGATCAGTGGTAGAAGAGGAAATGGAGATCGTCATGATGAAGGGAAAGATCAATGGTGGAATAGGTAGAGGGAGAACGTCATGATGAAGGGAAAGACCAGTGGTAGAAGAGGAACTGGAGAACGTCATAAAGAAGGGAAAGATCAGTGGTAGAAGAGGAATTGGAGAACGTCATGATGATGGGAAAGATCAGTGGTAGAAGAGGAATTGGAGATCGTCATGATGAAGGGAAAGACCAGTGGTAGAAGAGGAATTGGAGAACGTCATAATGAAGGGAAAGACCAGTGGTAGAAGAGGAATTGGAGAACGTCATTATGATGGGAAAGATCAGTGGTGGAAAAGGTAGAGGGAGAACGTCATGATGAAGGGAAAGACCAGTGGTAGAAGAGGAATTGGAGAGCGTCATTATGATGGGAAAGATCAGTGGTGGAAAAGGTAGAGGGAGAACGTCATGATGAAGGGAAAGATCAGTGGTAGAAGAGGAATTGGAGAACGTCATAATGAAGGGAAAGATCAGTGGTAGAAGAGGAATTGGAGAACGTTATGATGAAGGGAAAGATCAGTGGTAGAAGAGGAATTGGAGATCGTCATGATGAAGGGAAAGACCAGTGGTAGAAGAGGAACTGGAGAACGTCATAATGAAGGGAAAGATCAGTGTTAAAAGAGGAATTGGAGAACGTTATGATGAAGGGAAAGATCAGTGGTAGAAGAGGAATTGGAGATCGTCATGATGAAGGGAAAGATCAGTGGTAGAAGAGGAATTGGAGAACGTCATGATGATGGGAAAGATAAATGGTAGAAAGGTAGAGGGAGAACGTCATGATGAAGGGAAAGACCAGTGGTAGAAGAGGAACTGGAGAACGTCATAATGAAGGGAAAGATCAGTGTTAAAAGAGGAATTGGAGATCGTCATGATGAAGGGAAAGATCAATGGTGGAAAAGGTAGAGGGAGAACGTCATGATGAAGGGAAAAATCGGAGATAGAAGAGGAATTGGAGTACGTCATGATGAAGGGAAAGATCAGTGGTAGAAGAGGAATTGGAGAACGTCATGATGAAGGGAAAGATCAGCGGTAGAAGAGGAATTGGAGATCGTCATGATGAAGGGAAAGATCAATGGTGGAATAGGTAGAGGGAGAACGTCATGATGAAGGGAAAGACCAGTGGTAGAAGAGGAATTGGAGAACGTCATGATGAAGGGAAAGATCAGTGGTAGAAGAGGAATCGGAGAACGTCATGATCAAGGGAAAGATCAGTGGTAGAAGAGGAAATGGAGATCGTCAGGATGAAGGGAAAGATCAGTAGTGGAAGAGGAATTGGAGAACGTCATGATGAAGGGAAAGATCAATGGTGGAATAGGTAGAGGGAGAACGACATGATGAAGGGAAAGATCAGTGGTAGAATAGGTAGAGGGAGAACGTCATGATGAAGGGAAAGACCAGTGGTAGAAGAGGAATTGGAGAACGTCATAATGAAGGGAAAGACCAGTGGTAGAAGAGGAATTGGAGAACGTCATTATGATGGGAAAGATCAGTGGTGGAAAAGGTAGAGGGAGAACGTCATGATGAAGGGAAAGACCAGTGGTAGAAGAGGATTTGGAGAACGTCACAATGAAGGGAAAGATCAGTGTTAAAAGAGGAATTGGAGAACGTTATGATGAAGGGAAAGATCAGTGGTAGAAGAGGAATTGGAGATCGTCGTGATGAAGGGAAAGATCAGTGGTAGAAGAGGAATTGGAGAACGTCATGATGAAGGGAAAGATCAGTGGTAGAAGAGGAATTGGAGAACGTCATGATGATGGGAAAGATCAATGGTAGAAAAGGTAGAGGGAGAACGTCATGATGAAGGGAAAGATCAGTGGTAGAAGAGGAATTGGAGTACGTCATGATGAAGGGAAAGACCAGTGGTAGAAGAGGAATTGGAGAACGTCATGATGAAGGGAAAGATCAGTGTTAAAAAAGGAACTGGAGAACGTTATGATGAAGGGAAAGATCAGTGGTAGAAGAGGAATTGGAGAACGTCATGATGAAGGGACAGATCAGTGGTAGAAGAGGAATTGGAGAACGTCATGATGAAGGGAAAGACCAATGGTAGAAGAGGAATTAGAGAACGTCATGATGAAGGGAAAGACCAGTGGTAGAAGAGGAATTGGAGAAAATCATGATGATGGGAAAGATCAGTGGTAGAAGAGGAATTGGAGAACGTCATGATGAAGAGAAAGATCAGTGGTAGAAGAGGAATTGGAGAACGTCATGATGAAGGGAAAGATCAGTGGTAGAAGAGGAAATGGAGATCGTCAGGATGAAGGGAAAGATCAGTAGTAGAAGAGGAATTGGAGAACGTCATGATGAAGGGAAAGATCAATGGTGGAATAGGTAGAGGGAGAACGACATGATGAAGGGAAAGATCAGTAGTAGAAGAGGAATTGGAGAACGTCATGATGAAGGGAAAGATCAGTGGTAGAAGAGGAAATGGAGATCGTCATGATGAAGGGAAAGATCAATGGTGGAATAGGTAGAGGGAGAACGTCATGATGAAGGGAAAGACCAGTGGTAGAAGAGGAACTGGAGAACGTCATAAAGAAGGGAAAGATCAGTGGTAGAAGAGGAATTGGAGAACGTCATGATGAAGGGAAAGACCAGTGGTAGAAGAGGAATTGGAGAAAATCATGATGATGGGAAAGATCAGTGGTAGAAGAGGAATTGGAGAACGTCATGATGAAGAGAAAGATCAGTGGTAGAAGAGGAATTGGAGAACGTCATGATGAAGGGAAAGATCAGTGGTAGAAGAGGAAATGGAGATCGTCAGGATGAAGGGAAAGATCAGTAGTAGAAGAGGAATTGGAGAACGTCATGATGAAGGGAAAGATCAATGGTGGAATAGGTAGAGGGAGAACGACATGATGAAGGGAAAGATCAGTAGTAGAAGAGGAATTGGAGAACGTCATGATGAAGGGAAAGATCAGTGGTAGAAGAGGAAATGGAGATCGTCATGATGAAGGGAAAGATCAATGGTGGAATAGGTAGAGGGAGAACGTCATGATGAAGGGAAAGACCAGTGGTAGAAGAGGAACTGGAGAACGTCATAAAGAAGGGAAAGATCAGTGGTAGAAGAGGAATTGGAGAACGTCATGATGATGGGAAAGATCAGTGGTAGAAGAGGAATTGGAGATCGTCATGATGAAGGGAAAGACCAGTGGTAGAAGAGGAATTGGAGAACGTCATAATGAAGGGAAAGACCAGTGGTAGAAGAGGAATTGGAGAACGTCATTATGATGGGAAAGATCAGTGGTGGAAAAGGTAGAGGGAGAACGTCATGATGAAGGGAAAGACCAGTGGTAGAAGAGGAATTGGAGAACGTCATTATGATGGGAAAGATCAGTGGTGGAAAAGGTAGAGGGAGAACGTCATGATGAAGGGAAAGATCAGTGGTAGAAGAGGAATTGGAGAACGTCATAATGAAGGGAAAGATCAGTGGTAGAAGAGGAATTGGAGAACGTTATGATGAAGGGAAAGACCAGTGGTAGAAGAGGAATTGGAGAACGTCATAATGAAGGGAAAGACCAGTGGTAGAAGAGGAATTGGAGAACGTCATTATGATGGGAAAGATCAGTGGTGGAAAAGGTAGAGGGAGAACGTCATGATGAAGGGAAAGACCAGTGGTAGAAGAGGAATTGGAGAGCGTCATTATGATGGGAAAGATCAGTGGTGGAAAAGGTAGAGGGAGAACGTCATGATGAAGGGAAAGATCAGTGGTAGAAGAGGAATTGGAGAACGTCATAATGAAGGGAAAGATCAGTGGTAGAAGAGGAATTGGAGAACGTTATGATGAAGGGAAAGATCAGTGGTAGAAGAGGAATTGGAGATCGTCATGATGAAGGGAAAGACCAGTGGTAGAAGAGGAACTGGAGAACGTCATAATGAAGGGAAAGATCAGTGTTAAAAGAGGAATTGGAGAACGTTATGATGAAGGGAAAGATCAGTGGTAGAAGAGGAATTGGAGATCGTCATGATGAAGGGAAAGATCAGTGGTAGAAGAGGAATTGGAGAACGTCATGATGATGGGAAAGATAAATGGTAGAAAGGTAGAGGGAGAACGTCATGATGAAGGGAAAGACCAGTGGTAGAAGAGGAACTGGAGAACGTCATAATGAAGGGAAAGATCAGTGTTAAAAGAGGAATTGGAGATCGTCATGATGAAGGGAAAGATCAATGGTGGAAAAGGTAGAGGGAGAACGTCATGATGAAGGGAAAAATCGGAGATAGAAGAGGAATTGGAGTACGTCATGATGAAGGGAAAGATCAGTGGTAGAAGAGGAATTGGAGAACGTCATGATGAAGGGAAAGATCAGCGGTAGAAGAGGAATTGGAGATCGTCATGATGAAGGGAAAGATCAATGGTGGAATAGGTAGAGGGAGAACGTCATGATGAAGGGAAAGACCAGTGGTAGAAGAGGAATTGGAGAACGTCATGATGAAGGGAAAGATCAGTGGTAGAAGAGGAATCGGAGAACGTCATGATCAAGGGAAAGATCAGTGGTAGAAGAGGAAATGGAGATCGTCAGGATGAAGGGAAAGATCAGTAGTGGAAGAGGAATTGGAGAACGTCATGATGAAGGGAAAGATCAATGGTGGAATAGGTAGAGGGAGAACGACATGATGAAGGGAAAGATCAGTGGTAGAATAGGTAGAGGGAGAACGTCATGATGAAGGGAAAGACCAGTGGTAGAAGAGGAATTGGAGAACGTCATAATGAAGGGAAAGACCAGTGGTAGAAGAGGAATTGGAGAACGTCATTATGATGGGAAATATCAGTGGTGGAAAAGGTAGAGGGAGAACGTCATGATGAAGGGAAAGACCAGTGGTAGAAGAGGATTTGGAGAACGTCACAATGAAGGGAAAGATCAGTGTTAAAAGAGGAATTGGAGAACGTTATGATGAAGGGAAAGATCAGTGGTAGAAGAGGAATTGGAGATCGTCGTGATGAAGGGAAAGATCAGTGGTAGAAGAGGAATTGGAGAACGTCATGATGAAGGGAAAGATCAGTGGTAGAAGAGGAATTGGAGAACGTCATGATGATGGGAAAGATCAATGGTAGAAAAGGTAGAGGGAGAACGTCATGATGAAGGGAAAGATCAGTGGTAGAAGAGGAATTGGAGTACGTCATGATGAAGGGAAAGACCAGTGGTAGAAGAGGAATTGGAGAACGTCATGATGAAGGGAAAGATCAGTGTTAAAAAAGGAACTGGAGAACGTTATGATGAAGGGAAAGATCAGTGGTAGAAGAGGAATTGGAGAACGTCATGATGAAGGGACAGATCAGTGGTAGAAGAGGAATTGGAGAACGTCATGATGAAGGGAAAGACCAATGGTAGAAGAGGAATTAGAGAACGTCATGATGAAGGGAAAGACCAGTGGTAGAAGAGGAATTGGAGAAAATCATGATGATGGGAAAGATCAGTGGTAGAAGAGGAATTGGAGAACGTCATGATGAAGAGAAAGATCAGTGGTAGAAGAGGAATTGGAGAACGTCATGATGAAGGGAAAGATCAGTGGTAGAAGAGGAAATGGAGATCGTCAGGATGAAGGGAAAGATCAGTAGTAGAAGAGGAATTGGAGAACGTCATGATGAAGGGAAAGATCAATGGTGGAATAGGTAGAGGGAGAACGACATGATGAAGGGAAAGATCAGTAGTAGAAGAGGAATTGGAGAACGTCATGATGAAGGGAAAGATCAGTGGTAGAAGAGGAAATGGAGATCGTCATGATGAAGGGAAAGATCAATGGTGGAATAGGTAGAGGGAGAACGTCATGATGAAGGGAAAGACCAGTGGTAGAAGAGGAACTGGAGAACGTCATAAAGAAGGGAAAGATCAGTGGTAGAAGAGGAATTGGAGAACGTCATGATGAAGGGAAAGACCAGTGGTAGAAGAGGAATTGGAGAAAATCATGATGATGGGAAAGATCAGTGGTAGAAGAGGAATTGGAGAACGTCATGATGAAGAGAAAGATCAGTGGTAGAAGAGGAATTGGAGAACGTCATGATGAAGGGAAAGATCAGTGGTAGAAGAGGAAATGGAGATCGTCAGGATGAAGGGAAAGATCAGTAGTAGAAGAGGAATTGGAGAACGTCATGATGAAGGGAAAGATCAATGGTGGAATAGGTAGAGGGAGAACGACATGATGAAGGGAAAGATCAGTAGTAGAAGAGGAATTGGAGAACGTCATGATGAAGGGAAAGATCAGTGGTAGAAGAGGAAATGGAGATCGTCATGATGAAGGGAAAGATCAATGGTGGAATAGGTAGAGGGAGAACGTCATGATGAAGGGAAAGACCAGTGGTAGAAGAGGAACTGGAGAACGTCATAAAGAAGGGAAAGATCAGTGGTAGAAGAGGAATTGGAGAACGTCATGATGATGGGAAAGATCAGTGGTAGAAGAGGAATTGGAGATCGTCATGATGAAGGGAAAGACCAGTGGTAGAAGAGGAATTGGAGAACGTCATAATGAAGGGAAAGACCAGTGGTAGAAGAGGAATTGGAGAACGTCATTATGATGGGAAAGATCAGTGGTGGAAAAGGTAGAGGGAGAACGTCATGATGAAGGGAAAGACCAGTGGTAGAAGAGGAATTGGAGAACGTCATTATGATGGGAAAGATCAGTGGTGGAAAAGGTAGAGGGAGAACGTCATGATGAAGGGAAAGATCAGTGGTAGAAGAGGAATTGGAGAACGTCATAATGAAGGGAAAGATCAGTGGTAGAAGAGGAATTGGAGAACGTTATGATGAAGGGAAAGATCAGTGGTAGAAGAGGAATTGGAGATCGTCATGATGAAGGGAAAGACCAGTGGTAGAAGAGGAACTGGAGAACGTCATAATGAAGGGAAAGATCAGTGTTAAAAGAGGAATTGGAGAACGTTATGATGAAGGGAAAGATCAGTGGTAGAAGAGGAATTGGAGATCGTCATGATGAAGGGAAAGATCAGTGGTAGAAGAGGAATTGGAGAACGTCATGATGATGGGAAAGATAAATGGTAGAAAGGTAGAGGGAGAACGTCATGATGAAGGGAAAGACCAGTGGTAGAAGAGGAACTGGAGAACGTCATAATGAAGGGAAAGATCAGTGTTAAAAGAGGAATTGGAGAACGTTATGATGAAGGGAAAGATCAGTGGTAGAAGAGGAATTGGAGATCGTCATGATGAAGGGAAAGATCAGTGGTAGAAGAGGAATTGGAGAACGTCATGATGATGGGAAAGATAAATGGTAGAAAGGTAGAGGGAGAACGTCATGATGAAGGGAAAGACCAGTGGTAGAAGAGGAATTGGAGAAAATCATGATGATGGGAAAGATCAATGGTGGAAAAGGTAGAGGGAGAACGTCACGATGAAGGGAAAGAATAGTGGTAGAAGAGACAGAGGGAGAACATCATGATGAAGGGAAAGACCAGTGGTAGAAGAGACAGAGGGAGAACATCATGATGAAGGGAAAGACCAGTGGTAGAAGAGGAATTGGAGAACGTCATAATGAAGGGAAAGATAAGTGTTAAAAGATTAATTGGAGAACGTTATGATGAAGGGAAAGATCAGTGGTAGAAGAGGAATTGGAGATCGTCATGATGAAGGGAAAGATCAATGATGGAAAAGGTAGAGGGAGAACGTCATGATGAAGGGAAAGACCAGTGGTAGAATAGGAATTGGAGGAAATCATGATGATGGGAAAGATCAATGGTGGAAAAGGTAGAGGGAGAACGTCACGATGAAGGGAAAGAACAGTGGTAGAAGAGACAGAGGGAGAACATCATGATCAAGGGAAAGATCAGTGGTAGAAGAGGCAGAGGGAGAACATCATGATGAAGGGAAAGATCAGTGGTTGAAGAGTCAGAGGGAGAACGTCATGATGAAGGGAAAGATCTGTGGTAGAAGAGGTAAAGGGAGAACGTTATGATGATGGGAAAGATCAGTGGTAGAAGAGGCGTAGGGAGAACGTCATGATGAGGGGAAAGATCTGTGGTAGAAAAGGCAGAGGGAGAACGTCATGATGAAGGGAAAGATCAGCGATAGAAGAGGAATTGGAGAACGACATGGTGAAGGGAAAGATCAGTGGTAGAATAGGTAGAGGGAGAACGTCATGATGAAGGGTAAGATCTGTGGTAGAAAAGGCAGAGGGAGAACGTCATGATGAAGGGAAAGATCTGTGGTAGAAGAGGAATTGGAGAACAACATGGTGAAGGGAAAGATCAGTGGTAGAATAGGTAGAGGGAGAACGTCATGATGAAGGGAAAGATCAGTGGTAGAAGAGGCACTGAAGAACGACACGGTGAAGGGAAAGATCAATGAAAGAAAAGGCAGGGGGAGACCAAGAGAAATGATGATGGATCGTCTTAGAGCGTAGCATGGAGGAATATCTTCAACATGACTGATCCAGAACACCAAGGGTCGAGATATGTAGATATGCAATACCATTTGACAGGGTACATGATGATGATAAAGAGGTAAGCCAAGGTAGCTAAAGTGCAACAAACAATAGCATAATGTTGCTTTATGCATCAGCAAACTTTAACATAACAGATCCGTTATTGTGCCGTCTGAAAGAAAATTCCCATTGATATTTTGCAGCTGAACACGACACAATAGAGCAACAGAAAACACATCTCACAGAACAGCAAATAATTGCATGTGTAGTCCCGGGAGGTGGGAAAATTTACATGTTGGCTTCACCATGGGAAATGGCACACACAGGGAGATAATGAATAAAGATGACCGGCTTACAAGAAAGCAAAATATTTGGAAAGGAAATTAAAGAAAGTAAAAAGACCAATTTTTACGTCTTGAAGTGTATTGGATATATGGTGCTAGCCACAAACTGTTATAGATAAATCAGCAGTTGATGAGTGATGTGGCATTTACTTCCCAGAACGTGTGCTGGTGCTCATTGTTGGCTACATTGACCTGAGAACGGAGGTTCATTTAAAAAAATATCCCCTGTCATTGGCATTAAGCATAGAAAATACAAATTGCTGTAGATAAAGAATGATTTATGACACTCACAAAATATGATGATTTGTGACATGACAATTGTTATCTCAATACAAATGTTAACAAATCAATAATAGGTTAAAATAAATATCAGAGTGCTTTGGAAGTATGTACAAATTATAATTCGAGAAATGATCAAATGAAGAAGTAGATGTTTTGTAGTATTATTAACAACAAAACTGGAGATAAGTGGTTATAAATGTTTACATGACAGAAAGAAAATTCAAGGGCAATCAAGGAGTCTGCTGAGATACAAGTCTCTTGATGATGATGATCATGATAATGACCGGAGACAATAGAAAATGCTGTAAACATGAAACAGACTCTCACTTTACTTCTGTACTTTTCCAACCCCAGTTTAAACTTAACATATGGATCACTGAATCCATTGTCATCCATGGATACAAGATTGTAACCTTCCACAAGGACAATATTGACCACTCCATTCCACGTCTGCATCTTGACCTTCTTGGAGTCTGTAGAACGCGTTGATCTGTGGAAAAACTGTGAAAATAATAAAAACTAATACAAAATGTAAAAAGAATGCAGGGATAATATCTAACAAACCTTTAGCTAACTTATCATTAACTATCAAAACAATAAAAACTAACACAGAATTTAAAAAAAAAAAAAAAGGTAAGGATAATATATAACAAGCCTAGAGTTAGCTTATCATTAACTATGAAAGTAATAAAAGCTAACACAATTTAAAAAAAGACAAGAGATAACACAAAGCAAACCTTTAGTTAACTTATCATTATTTTTTTTTATTATCTTTAGTAAACTTATCATTAACTATAAAAATAATAAACACGAGGGGAAGTCAATAAGTAAGTCACAAATGGCTTTAGAAAAATAACTAAATATGATAACAGCTTGAAACCAGTTTATTTATATATATACATTGTCCCTTTATTTCTCAACATAATTTCCACCAACATTGATGCACTTATAACATCGTTTTATCAGTCCTCCCAAACCGGCTGCATAGCAATGCTTGCTTTGTTTTCTAAACCCCGTTTTCACTTCACATTCAACTTCCGCGTCATTCGTGAAATGTCTCCCGGCAAGATGGGTTTTCAGTAGACCAAAATGGTGGAAATCGCTAGGGACTAAGTCGGGACTGTAAGGTATATGTTCCAGAACTTCCCACTTTAGTTGGTTAATTTTCTCCTGAGTTAATCGAGCAGTATGTGGTCTGGCATTGTCATGAAGAAGCAACACTCCTCTAGTCAGCAGTCCTTGACGTTTTTTTCGAATTGCATCATGAAGCACCGCTTTACGGGACAAACATTTGTCAGTATAAATAGGAAGCATTTCCTTATGAATGTCCTTTGCAGGCAGTTCTTTTGCCCACAAAAAAAAACAAAACAAAAACAAACGCATAACAGCACGTTGCTCTTTGGTTGCACACTTCGTAAGTACAGTCGCCATTTTGTTTATGCGCTGCGCATGCGCATGAGATACCTAGCGCCACCTGACGAACAGGAATATAAAGCTCGATGTTGCTGCCACCGAATGACACCTGTAGAAAACACCAACTACATTTACCTGCCATCCCACAGAACTGTGTGACTCACTTATTGACTCTCCCTCGTACTTACACATAATTAACAAAGGCAGGCATAATAACAGACCTTTAGTTTACTTATCATCAACTAATAAAAGACTAAAGACCAATTCAGAATTATTTTAAAGGGAAACTATATAGTCGTTAGTCGCGGGTCCAACTTCACGGCAAAGGATCACCCCCCCCCCCCCACACACACACACACGCACACACACACACACACACGATTCCTGTGCCAGTGAATATCATACACAATGCTCCTCACTGCCCCGTGTGAACAGTGGAACAAACAGCAGTACCGACAAACCAACAGCACGCACAGGCAAGTGCATGCATGCATAAGATAGCTTCCACAATGCCAACACAAGATTCCGCTACGAAAATTACAGTTCATCGTCGATGTAACAAACCTTTAGTTAACTCATTGTGTGCCTCTTGTGTTAGGGTGATGTCAACATTTCTACACACCTTGAGGAGTATTTTATATATGGTTTCACATGCTTTGATTTGGCGCAGGGTCTAGTCTCATACTTTTATAGACCAATAGGCACTCGTGAAGTTATCAATGTCACACCAGCACCCTTTATATCCCAAAGCATTTCCTGGTTCCTATTTTAGGCTATGTTGATCTGGGACCCAAGGTCAACTTTTAAAATGTGTCTCCATGCGAATACAAAACCTTGACCACATGGCTTGCAGACATCATGCTCGCCCCTGCACTACCGCCACTCCCTGCATATTGAGTAAATGGTCTTAACCCCATATTTGCGTGGGGGGGGGGGGGGCTGCGTGGTCTCGTGGTATGGTGTCCTCCTCGAGTGCTGGAGGTCCCGGGTTCAAGCCCCGGTGAGGACAGGGATTTTTTCACGTGGATCTGTAGTAAAAATTTCCCCTGGTCTCTGGGTAGTGAGATCGGACGCCCGTGTGTATTGTTGCGCACGTAAAAAATCCCTTGGCAGTTGGAAATCGAAAAACAGTAGCCTAACGGCGCTGTCCGGGCAAAAGTTCGTGTTATATATCTACCCAAAGTATTTCAGGATCCTCGCAGGTGCTACGGAGTTCGTGCACTGAGCTGAGTTTCTCCAGACTCAGGTTTCAGTTGGGAGAAGAACGGAGCATTTATGGGTTGCACCCGTGTGCCGTGATGTTGATCCGTCGACTAAACCAAACTAATCTAAACCCCATATTTCTATACAGCAGTCGACACCCGATGGGTAATGTGGTCAGTATTACGGAAGCCAACTTTACACCCCATGACCTTCATGGTACCCATTTTGAACACACATAAAAATTGTTTGCATATCCATTACAGGACATCGCTGTCAACATCAGCATCTTTCAGCTGATTGTTGATTTCTTGGCAAGAGAACGCTCAGTAGTTTGCCATTGCTTTCTGAGCGGCCGGCTCACATACCCCGTAAGTTACCGACGCGATTCGATCCACTGGTGATTCTCACTGTCGTCACGTTACTTACGAGAGTATACGAGATTACGGAGAAAAGTTGCTAAACTCTAGGCCAGGAAGCCGGCCATTGTGGACACAGCCAACCTGAAATTCCAGGTCAATTCGGAAAACCCCTCTTCAATAGGGATTCAAGCACATAACAAGCGTGAAAACACAGAAAGCAAGCGTGCTAGCAACTGCGATACCGTGGCTAAATGTCTATTGTGGTTATACAAATAAAGTGGTAAAAGTAATCCACAGGGACAAGAAAAGTAAGGGTTTCACAAACACTAAGTCATGGTTTAATGAGTTTAATCAGTTAGGGAACCATCTGTATTCCCTCTTACGTTCTTCTTTTCTTTCCAAACTTACTGAAAGTTAGGTACTTTGTTGGAATTATTCTGTAACTTTTCTTTAATCAATCATATAGCCAGTGAAGTCCAAAGTCTATTGTTTTGCTATATTTTTTTTGTGTGTTCGCATATCCTTTACAGGACATTGCTGTCAACATCAACATCTTTAAGCTGACTGTTGATTTCTTGGCAAGATTACGCTCAGTAGTTTTCTATTGCTTTCTGAGCGACCGGCTCACATACCCCTAAATTACCGACGCGGCTAGAACCGCCACCGATTCTCGAGCTCGTCACGTTACTCACGAGAGTATACGGTATTACGGAGATAGTCACTAAATCCTAGGCCAGGGAGACCGGCGTTTTACTATATAGATACCAAATAACACATGGTTTATTTAACACATCAAGAAGAAAAAAAAAAACGAGCGGATTCCATTAATTAATTGTATATTAAAATAATAGCTACTGAAACATATACTAAGACGTTTGTTGTCTTGGCTGGGCCACACTATGAAACATGATAGTCTGCTACTGAAATACTGGAGAGCAAAATCTAAGCGGAAAGACCAAAAAATGTTCGAGGTACAAATACATCACACATCAGTGCAAGAACATGGATGGTTCCGTCGCCCTGATACTGAGTGAGTGCGTGGCGCGACACTGTGAGCTGTGAGTTTCGTGTGAAGTGCTTTTGAATCTGCCCGAGGTTTTTGGAACGTGACTGCATGTTCGGAGTGATGGCAGATGGCTATGTCCCAGAGTTGACCGGTTTTTGCCTTATGCAGAAATGCGTGGCTGCTGGGCTTCTGGTTGACTGCCACTGCCATCGACGATGAACTGTATTTCGTGGACTGTGTGGGTGAACATCTAGGAAACATCCAGATGGGAAAATGGCTGCAGATTCCATCAGAAATGAACTGAGTGTTTTGTGGGGGACTATTGTGTTGACATTCTGGCGGCGGCATTATGCATAGTGCATCTGTGCGGGCTGATGTTTGTCGAGACTCAAGTCTTTTCCACTTTTCACATTGGGCGGTGGGGAGCGTTTTGTATGATGTTCACTGGCACAGGAACGGAGCATAATGGGGACGACCCGTTGCTGTGAAGTTGGAACTGCGACTAACTAACTAACTAACTAACTAACTAACATGGAGGTTTAGAAGTGAACTGTTGAAAATGTGCAATAGAGGGACATGAGTAGAAGACTTCAATCCGAACATGCTGACTCACTAACCTGATGATTACGATGATCATGATGAAGATAATTAAGTTAACGAGAGAAAATATCACCAGATGTTCACAATAATTCACACAATAATTATCGACAAGGGACAAAAACGTGTAATACAGTTATTTTACCATACATATGATGGGAAATGATAGAACGAAGGAAGACTAAAAAAAATATCACACACACGCACGCACGCACGCACGCACGCACACACACACACACACACACACACACACACACACACACACACACACACACACACACACACACACACATATATACTTACATATACGCGGGCACACACACATACATACGCAATTAGCATTAGATTATTCCTAGGTAATAGATGTACAATGAAGTGGGTTTAACTGAGGTTAAGCTATCTAAAAATCTCAGTTGCATATTGTTTACAGGACGTTGCAGCCAACCCCAACATTTTTTGGCTGTTTTGTGATTTCTTGGCAAGTTTACGTTCAGTATTTTGGCATTACTTTCTGAACGAACGGCTACTCATAACACTGGAAAAAAAATCAGCACAAGGCGGTTTGTTTCCAAATCGCCTTCAGCTGTGTTTCGAACGCGGTATGCGGAATAGCGAATTGCCCATGTAACCCCATAGCACCAGTGTCGGCATTACAATGTAATAAACAAGAAACGCAAGATGTTTAGAAGGTGACTGTACAAGAACTCGGTCACAAACAACGGTGAACTACAAGTTTAGAAGGTGAGCTGTATAAGAACTCGGTCACAAATAACGGTGAACTACAAGTTTAGAAGGTGAGCTGTACAAGAACTCGGTCACAAATAACGGCGAACTACAAGTTTAGAAGGTGAGCTGTACAAGAACTCGGTCACAAATAACGGTGAACTACAAGTTTAGAAGGTGAGCTGTACAAGAACTCGGTCACAAATAACGGTGAACTACAAGTTTAGAAGGTGAGCTGTACAAGACAACGGTCACAAATAACGTTGAACTACAATATTAGAAGGTGAGCTGTACAAGAATCCGGTCACAAACAACGGTGAACTACAAGTTTAGAAGGTGAGCTGTACAAGAACCCGGTCACAAACAACGGTGAACTACAATATTAGAAGGTGAGCTGTACAAGAATCCGGTCACAAACAACGGTGAACTACAAGTTTAGAAGGTGAGCTGTACAAGAACTCGGTCACAAACAACGGTGAACTACAAGTTTAGAAGGTGAGCTGTACAAGAATCCGGTCACAAATAACGGTGAACTACAAGTTTAGAAGGTGAGCTGTACAATAATCCGGTCACAAACAACGGTGAACTACAAGTTTAGAAGGTGAGCTGTACAAGAACCCGGTCACAAACAACGGTGAACTACAAGTTTAGAAGGTGAGCTGTACAAGAATCCGGTCACAAACAACGGTGAACTACAAGTTTAGAAGGTGAGCTGTACAAGAGCCGGTCACAAACAACGGTGAACTACAAGTTTAGAAGGTGAGCTGTACAAGAACTCGGTCACAAACAACGGTGAACTACAAGTTTAGAAGGTGAGCTGTACAAGAACCCGGTCATAAAAACGGCGAACGTTACAACTACAAGTGTTTATCAGCAAATAACAGAAACAAACGCAGAGAGAAATTACACTATGTTTAAATTAAGACATAGAGCAGTTATTTTAGTAAACGTTTTGTCAGTGTCTGTTGATATTTTTGTTTGCCGATAAAGTTACTGCCGAAACGTTCTCCGTTTTTGCGGCCGTGATCTGGTCAAGCTGACCGCCTACATACATTATTTTTCCTGTTAATGAGTTTAAATGAGCAATGACTAGGATGAACGAAACATGTTTTTATAGCGACGAGGGCAGATTGCAAATTAGTATTAATAATAATAATAAAAGAATACCATGGACAGCCAGAAAGACCAATGAACAAGTCCCTCAAGAAACAAATGAAGATCGTAAACTGATTAGAGACATTAGACGTAGACAGTCACAATTTTTTGGGCTTGTTATGAGAAGAAATGATTTGGAGAACTTGGTGACAACTGGTACGATCGAGGGGAACAGGCCAAGGGGAAGACCTAGAAGCAAGTACCTGGATGGCTTGGCCTTGTGGCCATGGTCGAGACAGAAACATGGAGCTGATCCACGACTCTGGTGATCGAGTGAGATGGCAGAACATGACCGCCCACGCTTACCGGCATGGCACATGATGGATGGATGGATTAATAATCTGAGTTCAAAATACAGCAGATACAATAGGAGCTTAAATACAGCCAAAACCGAAGTAACGCAAGTTAGCAGATCTCTTGGTCCACTAAGTGTATACAGATAAATAGGACATCTCTGAAACAAGTTAAAGAATTCAAATATCTTGGAAGTATGGTCATAGACGATGGCAGACTGGACAGAGAAATTGAAATCAGATGCCAAAAAGCAAGTGCACTTACATATCAACTATCACACATACTGAAACACCCAATATACCCGTGTCCGCAAAACGACAGATAATAAACAGCATATTCACACCAACCCTATGCTACTAATATCAAACTTGGACATTATCTAAATCACACTTTCGCAAAATCAATATCTGTGAGATGAGATGCCTGAGGAGAGCTGCCATCTTAACAATCCGAGACAGAGTAAGAAATGTTATCAGACAGACAGTGGGATCAACACCTTGTGCCACATTTATTGAAAGACAGAAAATCAAGTGGTTTGGTCATCTCGTTAGAACGCAACACCATCAACTACCATCACTGGCCCTACATCAAAGATCATCTGCGACGAGAGCAAGAGTGCGCCCGAGAAGAAAATGGATTGACGACCTCAAAGACATTGTAAAATCACACGGACTGACACTATCAAATGGCACACATCGGACGCCGGAGTGCCAATTATACTTCCCCACGACGCTTCACAGCAAAAGTGGAAAATGATGATGATGATGACAAAATCAGCACAACGTACTTTATTAATTTTATCACATATCATTTAACGTAAATGTGTAATGTCTCCAGATCCCTTTTCCCTATACAGTGAAAATAATTTCAGAAATTTAGAAGATATAAATGGAATCAGCATTGAAGGACGAAACATCAACAACATTAGATATGCAGATGATACGGTATTTACTGCAGACAATGAGCTGGATCTGCAAAAATTAGTAGATGCGGTTGTTGCACACAGTGAACAACTGGGGTTAGAATTAAATTGTAAAAAGACACAGATTATGGTCGTCACTAGGAAGAACAAAATACCACAATGTAATATACAAGTAAATGGGAATATTCTTCAACAAGTGAATCGGTACAATTACCTCGGAACAGTCACAACATCTGATGGTGGATGCCTTGAAGAGATTAGAACAAGAATCGCCATGGCGAAAGTAGCCTTTAGCAAGATGAAAAACATTCTGACCAATAAAAAGATATCAATTGAAACGAGAAAAAGAGTGTTGACGTGCTACATAGAGCCTGTTCGTTTGTATGGATGTTAAACTTGGATAATGAGCAGTCAAGCTGAAAAACATCTAATGGCTGCAGAAATGTGGTTTATGAGGAGAATGCAAAGAATACCACGGACAGACAGAAAAACCAACGACCAAGTACTACAGAAGACAAATTAAAATCGTAAATTGATTAGAGAAATTAGACGTAGACAGTCAAAGTTTTTTTTTTTGGACATGTTATGAGAAGAAATGGATTGGAGAACTTAGTGACAACTGGCAAGATCGAAGGGAACAGAGCTAGGGGAAGACCGAGAAGTAAATACATGGATGGCTTGGCCACATGGCATGGTCGAGACAAGAGCACTGAACTGATCCACGACTCTGGTGATCGAGTGAAATGGCGAGTCATGACCGCCCATGCTTTCCGGCATGGCACATGATTGATGATTGATTGATCATTTAACGACATAAGAGAATCAGCAATACATACTTGATTACTGTTCTCTCACAACTGACACAAATTATGTTCATTACTGCAGAACAAAATCAGCACTACATACTACATACTTAATTACTTTTATCACAAACTGGCATTGGCTATGTTTATTACTTAGGCCTACTACACAACAAAATCATTCATTCATAGGCACCTTGCCGTCTTGACAGACGATAGTATGTTATACCGTGCTTCAAAAAGGCATAATAACTACAACCCATGGCGATAGCGAATGTGATTGATCAGACCAATTCGCGCTGTACATGTTCGTCCACAATGGATGCATGTGAACACAAGGTCATTTTCACCAGCACTGACCATGTTACGTCTCACGCGCTCAGTGTGTGACCTATCTGCAATAATTTTCTCCTTTGTCTTTATTCCATTTCTGATGTTTGCCCTCCATGCAACACATTCGGCGGCAACTTGCTCCCAATGTGCATTATCAATGCCTGTATCAATCATGTCCCGCTTACTCACATCTTTGTATCGTAGTAGAGGCCGACCCCGAGATCTTTTACCCATCTTTAATTCACCAAAAAAATATTTCCTTTGGTATTCTACCAGCATCCATCTTCCTAACGTATCATATCCATCTGAGTCCACGAATACTGAGCATGGGACAAACCGTCACACTACCTGATCTTTCCAATACCTCAGTATTTGTTATTTTGTCTTGCCACTTAATACCAAGTATTCTTCGCAGACACAGCATAGGAAAGCTGTGTAAACGTTTCTCTTGGTGTGAGTAAGTTGACCAGGCTTCACTGCCACAAAGAAGAGTACTAAGGACACATGCTTGATAGACAAGGACTTTTATTTTGGCAGCAAGCTTCCTGTTCTCCCAGGCTCTTTTTCTTAACCTGTTCATTGTTGTTGCTGCCTTACCAATACTGATGTTGATTTCCTGATCTATGGATAATTTGTTATTTACCTCTGATGCTAAATATGCAAAATGGTCTACTATCTCCAGTTCGGAGTTGTCAATAAAGATTGATGGTACCCCATGTGCACATTGAGACATAATCTGTGTTCTATGTTTGCTAATTCTTAAACGACATTCATAACAATAATTGGATAATGCAGATAGTATACGTTGCAATTATTCCTCAGAGTGGGTCGTAACTGCAGCATCATCTGCAAACAGCAACTCTCTGATCAGTACCATCATAATTCTGGTCTTGGCCTTGAATCTCTGAGCATTGTAGAGGCCGCCTTCTGAGCGTGAGTGAATGTATATACCACCACCCTGATCACGAAAGGCATATTTCAGTAGAAGTGAAAAGTATATTCCAAAGAGCGTGGGAGCTGGTACATAACCGTACACAACAAAATCATCACTACATATATTTTAACTTTTATCACAAATTGGCATTAACTATGTTTATTACTTACTACACAGCAAAATCATCACTACATACTTTTTAACTTGTATCACACAATCCGTACCAACTACACAACAACATAATTACTACATACTTTATTACTTGTATCACACAAACGATATAAACTACGTTTATAACTACACAACAAAATCACCACTACATTACTTCATTACTTTTATCACATAATCTGTTCTAACAACATTTTATTCTACGCAACACAATCAAGACTGCGTAGTTTATCATATATTCAGTACCAAGTACGGTTATCAAAACATCCGAAAATCAGCGCTAAGCATTTTCCACCTCAACCACGAACCCAGCAGAGAATGTGTATAATCGCAGAACAAAGTCTACACAGAGAGCATTTGATGGCAAAGCGGTTCCAGGGATGACTGCTGCTACAGTGGCAGGAGGACTCGAATGGCAGGCACACCGTTATCTGTGCCCTACATAGGAGAGCGGGAACTTCAGCAGAAAATGATTTATAGTAAAACGACCCATCGGTGAAGAGTTTGCATGTTTTCTTACGAAAGCAAAACGGTTATAACTAGACTCCAGTAGCAACAATGTCTAAAGACGCCTGTGAGGAAATCAGGATAGAGTAAGGGTAGATGCTAAGTGGTAAGGTTGTATGTAACCGAATCACTGCGTACAACACAGTGTGTCTTAGATTGTTAATATTCACCAATATAGTGTTTTTTTGTGTGTTTTGTTTCGCATATCCTTTACATTACATCGCTGTCAACATCAGCATCTTTCAGCTGATTGTTGATTTCTTGGCAAGATTACGCTCAGTAGTTTGAAATTGCTTTCTGAGCGACCGGCTCACATACCCCGTAAGTTATCGACGCGGAGAGAACAGCTACCGATTCTCGCACACGTCACGTTACTCACGAGACTTTAGATTGTTTATATTCATTATCACGATTATGTCTTAACATGTGTTGACACTGTGTTTATTTTCAACATGAAGACCACGTCCTGGGTTGTTTTAGCACTGTGTTTACATTCAGCATCAAGACTATTAACTACAATAAATATATCAGTAGAGTGTTAGTGAATTAATGCACCATCATCTACCAGCCAGCAAGCCACCACATTAGTACAACTAATTTCTTTGTAAAACTAGTTTTGCCTTACTGCAACATCTTTTCCTCCATTTTCTTATATACCTATAAACTCACCGATTCTAATTGCGTTAACCCAACTCCAAAATGTTCTATGCAATCTATTTATTATATTTCAAATGACCTATAAGTATAATAAGTCTGTCTAGATGAAAACCACAATGCAGTAAAGCTAAGAATATAAGCAGTTCACCAAAACGTACACTACTGCACTGATGAAATACATGAGCCAGTCCAAGTCGGCCTATCACAGCTAAATATTTATACAATTGACTCAAAGCTATAAAGTAAGGGTATTCTTTCCTTTAAGACTCTTATTAAACAGTATACGCGAAAAAGGCGTTGATTTATGCGATTAAACTTACCGATAAATGTTTAAAAAAAGGACGCAAGCCGCGATATTTGAATTAAATTACTAAATAAAAACACATCAATGCCGTGTTTTTGAATTGGTATTAGCATTAGAGGGGAAAGCGGCGACGGGGGATGAAAAGTTTGAAAGATTAATCTCACAAAACGACTTAATCAATCAATAACGACAGAAGAATTATAACGTAAAGACTGTTGTGTTACCATAACGATTATGTGTGTCTGGGTACTGCCATCAATAATTCACAATTTAGCCCAAGCCTTTCTGTAGGAGATTAAATGATTGTGTCTAATAATCTAATAAACTAACATAACAAGGTCAATACAGACTGATTATATGTGTTCGAGAAAAATACGACACTTCCAGAAACGCAAAATCTGCCACACAAAATGACCCAAAGACCCCGTCTTCACGGATTCCACGGATCACGTCATATCACCAAATGGCACTGTTTATTCATCGTTGTCAAAGAGGAGGCTATTTTCTACTGTCAGCCCCTGAGAGCCCTCGGTCGTGGCTCATTAGAGCAATCTGAGCCCGGATTATTTATTACAATAAGGACATCGGAATGTCGCAGATCCTTCGGAGGGAAGGAACTCGAGATTTGATTGTCTTATGGCATATCGATATGCAGCTTTTTGGTTTATTTTGTAACCGTTTTTAAAAGTGGAGTGCCAGCCGATTTCATTTCGTCAGACACAGAGGTCAGCTATAATGTTTTCCAAATTTGCAAGTTCATTCACATAATTAGTTTCCCAAAAGCAACAGAGACATTGACAATTCTGATGGTCAAAACACGTTGACAACTCTGATGTTAAAAAAAAAACTTTGACAATTCTGATGTTGAAAACTAAAACAAAACTGACAATTCTGATGGTAAAAAACTTTGACAATTCTGATATTAACTTCATCCTCGATGTGTACTACTTTGGAGAAGGTGCTGTCAAGATTTGCTATGGGCCTTACATTCTGGCAATAATTAGAATTAATTAATAACATTGACTCAATATAATCTACCCCAGGAGTTGCTTGATGGTACTCTTTAATCTTACATATGGAAATTGCGAGACCTCAGTTATTGAAAGCCATTGCAAAAAAGTTCAACTCTAGACTGCATTTCTGTCTATTAAATGACATTGAGGGCGCGGTCATTTTTGAAAAAAGAAAGCATGTATTGTCTCAGTTTGTACTTTTGTTATTGCCAGAGATCTTCTCAGATTGAAAAACTCGCCATTTAGGCGATAGATGTCTCTGATCCCAACATCAGCTTTCTATGAATGCGTAGTTAACATGACTGTTAACATTAACCACAGAAGGGCTACAACGCATCCTTGCTTTAACTGTGTTTATGACATTGAAGGGGTAGAGTATTCAACCTGTCTTGAACTCGAGCTAACATGCCACCAGGGAACAGCCTGACCATTGCGATAAAGGTTTCAGGACAATCAAACTTGGCCATGAACTTTCATAGACCTCATGAATTACACACATATTCACAAGTGAACAATGTAACAACATATAACAGAACACGAAAACTGGATCTGACAATACAGAGGGGGAACATCTTATACCCCATACACAACAGACGGATAGCCGATGGCTGGGGGACAAGATTCTTCCATAGACAAGCTGTTACATTTTAATGTTTCAAAACATGTTGCACGCCCTTTGTAGGACGTTGCTATCAACCCCCGCTTCATTTTCTAGGTAAGTTTACGTTCAGTAGTTTGCCATTGATTTCTGAACAGAAAGTCAACGTTGAAGTTCAACTGATCGGTGTAGAGAACGATCCCCCTACTTCTCCATCAGTGGAGCGGAAGTTCAAAGGCAAGCGCAGTAAGCACCTCGGACACAAATTCATTTAATGCTTTTTTTCGCATATCCTTTACAGGTTATTGCAGTCAACACCAGCATTTTCAGCTGCTGTTGATGTCTTGACAAGTTGTACGTTCAGTAGTTTGCCATTGCTTTCTGAACGACCGGCTCACATACCTCCATAAGAAACCAACGCGACGCGATCCGATGCTGAATCTCGCGCAGCTGTGTTTCGTACGAGAGTATACGATATTACGAACAACGTCCTTAACCTCTTCGCCAGGGAGACCGCCTCAATGTATTAGTAAACATAACATTCCCCAGCATGTTACCGGGACCCTGAGGGGAGGCAAAGAATAGTAACTCTGTAACCTACCACGTATGTCGTAAGAGGCGACTAAGGAGGTTCCGTTATTAATCCTAAGGGAACGCATACAATAGTAACTGTAATCTACCATGCATGTCGTAATATGCAACTAGATGCTTCCGTCCGTATATTATCCGGATCCTCAAGGGAAGCAAATGATAGTATACTCTATAACCTGCCACATAAAAAAAATTACCTGCAAAATACAGTCATGAACAAGGTTAAAATAAAGAGTAAACAAGCCCCATCCGATAGGGAAGGCGGCTCTTCTAGAAGAGTAAAATAAAGAGTAAACAAGCCCCATCCGATAGGGAAGGCGGCTCTTCTAGAAGAGTAAAATAAAGAGTAAACAAGCCCCATCCGATAGGGAAGGCGGCTCTTCTAGAAGAGTAAAATAAAGAGTAAACAAGCCCCATCCGATAGGGAAGGCGGCTCTTCTAGAAGAGTAAAATAAAGAGTAAACAAGCCCCATCCGATAGGGAAGGCGGCTCTTCTAGAAGAGTCATGGCACTATATTGATGCTGGTAGATCTACACATTGATGGAAAAGAACTTAGACTTGTAAAAACCATATATTGGAAATAACAAGCTAGCATAAAGATTGATAATGAAGTAGCTCAATCTCATCTCATCATGTTCCTCTTGTACTTTGCGGTGTCGAGGTGACGTATAAACAGCGGGAGAGTGCCCGCTTATGGGCTTCATATATCGATATTCCCATGGACTCTGTCATTCCCTGCGTCCATCGTTTACGTGGTCGGCCTCTTCCTCTGCTTCCCTATGGTCTGTACATCATTGCTTGTTGTGGTATACTGTTAGTTGGTAACCTACTTGCATGACCAAACCATTTGACTTGCTGCCTTCTAATAAAATCTAGTGCGACTGTAACCCCCACTTTAGTCCTGATTTCTTCATTTCTGATCTTATCTCTTCTTGATACATTGAGTATTCTTCTCAGGAATCTCATTTCTGTTGTTGTGATTTTCTTTTCTCATTTTCTGTCATTGTCCAGGTTTGGCATCAGTAATATAGAGTTGGTAGGAAGATTGTGTTGTAAAGTGCTTTCTTAGTAGTTATTGATACATGTTTGTTCTTTAGCATTGGTGCCATTTGTCCAATGAGTTGGTTTGCCTTATTGCAACTATTTTCAATCTCGTCTTCTGATTTGCCATTTAATGATATTATACTTCCTAGGTACTTGAAACTCTTTACTTGTTTCAAGGGATGTTCGTTTAGGTGAATCGTTGTTGCTTTTTTTTCTTTAGTTATAGCCAATACCTCTGTTTTACTTGTGCTAATTTTCATGTTATGTTCCCTACACATTTCGTTTAGACTATTCGCGTGCTCTTGTAATTCAGCTTCTGAATTTGCTATTAGTGCTTGGTCGTCCACAAACAGGAGTTCTCTAATGGTTAAATTTGCAGATGGTTCTTCTTCTGTGTTCTCTTCATGCGGTGTTCTTGCGGTCTCTGTTTGACTGGTTTCTTTACATATGTTGTCTATACATGTTATAAACAAGAGAGGGGACAGGACACAACCTTGTCGTACTCCGGATCTTATGGTGAAGGGTTCTGAGTGTCCCCCAGTTGCTCTCACTATGCATTCACTGTTGTTGGATAAGCTTCTACATAGGTTTGTTAGATGTGTACTCACTCCATATTGTTTAAGGATTTCCCACAGCTTGTTTCTACCTACTCTATCAAATAATCGAAATATAAAAAATTGTGTAGGGTGACCCGAATGCCAAAATCGTAGGATAGGATAACAATAGATTTGTTGAGATCATGGGAAACACGGACGTTGGTTAATGGATGAAACGGAGCGTTATCCTCTAATTTCTGCCCAATGAAGGCTTACGATATCTCAGAAATCAAGAAACTAAGGAACAATTTATAGTCAGTTTCTAATAAGAACCAGGCCCTGTAACAGTTAGTAGATGAAGTAAGTAGGAGGACTGCTGACAGCAGGCTAAAACATTTGGAGCGTGTCACTAATATAACGCTTTGAAACTGGAGAGTAAACATAAAGCATGGATAAGACCAGAAACATTTAATAAAAGAATAACCGAAAAGCTGATTTAAGTAATAGTAAATCCAGAGCTACAAAAGCCAGGACTCACGAAACATATGCAGAAGCTTGTAAAGAAGTTAATTTAAGAAGCAGATACCATATTTTGATGACCTAGCAAGAGAGGCAGAGCAAATAGTAACGAAAGGAAACCACAGAGATTTTTACAGTACCACAAACAAGTTAGCAGTAAAATAAAGTCATCTAAATCGACTGATCAAGCAGTAAACCAACGAACCAACCATTCACCAACCACTCGGTAAACAAACCAAGCAGCTAACCAACCAGCTAACCTACCTACCTACCTGCCAGCCAGCCAGCCAGCCAGCCGGCCAACCATTTCTGCAAATGCAAGAAATAATTTACGGACATTTATACACAAACAATACTGCCTTTAAAATAAAACCACACGCATACACAGTGTGTAGCGGGCGCGTTAGCACAGCTGATAGAGAACTGTGCTGATAATGCCATGAGCGCGGTTCGACGAGGGATCAATGTCTGCGCTCGTCGTCGCGCTATGTGAGGGACAGATGGACCACATTTCCCGCCGTGAATTCAGGCTTACAAAATGTGAAAGCCCTATCAACTCACAACCCATAGCTGGAACAATTAAACAAAATGTTTGCATATATAGGGTGTATTTTTAATGACCGTGCAGTGTTTGAAAATATTGCCGGTCCAAGTTTTGTATTCACTCTCTGTACTTTTAATGCAACATAATAGGTAAATACAAAACTTCGACCGGCAATATTTTCAAACACTGCAGTCATTAAAAATACACCCTGTACAATGTAAACGTTATTTCTTCAAGAAATAATGGGAGTTAACGACTACACATATACATGTTGTCAATCAATTATTAAAGACAATATCAATCACAAGTAAGAAGGATAGCACAAAAAGAAAATGAGACTTCAATGATGTTCTTTATCAAAGACAAACTAAAGAAGCGCGAAATGGTGGACATAAAGACAGGATAATTTATCATTGTAAAACAAAATAACAGTAATTCATATACTGCCATAGACACCTACAGGCCAGCACATGATGAACTATGCATCTATGGATATAAATACAAATGAGGTAGGAAGCAACACCGAGCAAGAAAGACTGAGCAAGAAACTAACACATTGCTAGCTATCCGTAATTACAAACATAAAAAGCAACAACTATAATTAGGTTCAAAAGCTTGCTAAAATAAATTCATTAGTTTGCTGGTTCTACAAAAGCATTAAAAATATATGAAATCAATATTTCAAACAAATTGTATAGCCAGGAAAAGGACTAAAATGATATTGAGCAAGCTCGTTAAAACAGTTCAAAACAGTTAAAATAGTATTGAGCTGAAGAATAGAAAGAAAATTATTTCAGTCTGATGACTATAACAGTATAGTTTAGCTTAATACTGATCTGGCATAATAACAAAACACGGGGAATAAACAAAACATGCTATGTTAAGGAATTGCTATGGATTGCTTCAGGATACAAAGCAAAAGAAAACTACAGCTATAAAAGCGATTTCTACAGAAAGAAAGTGCTCACCGAAGCTCTTTTACTTCTATCCTGAAATATATATGTGAAATTGACATACACACGGACTTTAAAAAATATCTTTATTACGCACTGTACAACACATCATATGAATATTTACAACGAACAACACAATTACCATATATAATAGTTCCAAAAGATAGCAAAAACCATATGCGTTAACAACACACAAAACAATAGAGAAAAAAAAGAAATATAAAAATTGAACAGACCTTATCACAGCACATATGAAAAGGAAAGTGACATACTGTCTATAACACCGAGGTTGTGCATAGAGTGGTAGTGAAATAGTTACGCGTCATTCTTCTATGATTATATACACAAAATAAGTGTAGAAATAGACATGACATTGCTAGTTAGCAAAATGGTTACAGAAACAAAAAATAATTATCTTATGACTCATATTCCATGCAAGTATTTGTACAATTTATACACTTCACATCCTGTGAATCTGAGATAAGTAGCATAGTTTGTTTATTTTTTCTTTTCTTTTTTTTTGTTTCTTTTTTCTTTTCTTTTCATTGTTCTCATGTTTTTCACTGTTCCATTCTTCTCATTCGAGAATAATGCCTTAATATAGTCACTGTAGTGTCTTCCTCGTATTGTTATGTTTTGTGTATTTGTTTGCTGATGAAGATTAGGAAACCGCAACATCATATGTCTTCAGTAATTGTGTTCTGTAAAGCTGCATTACTTCAGTTATTTTATATTATTTACATTATTTGTACATGTCACTTTAGATCAACTTTGTGTTGACATATTATCCCTGATATGTCGATATGAAGCAACATCGCTATTACTGATCATAATCTACAATTCACCCTCAGAACTGAGCGTGTCAGAAGACGAAGTTTCAGTGCATAAACTAATAGTAATCTCCATGCTGTTACCAACAACATCATGCTAACAGAAGCAGACGATCCATCAGTAACTAAAAGACCGAACAATTGTACGTCTCTGTTTGTGAAACTCTCTAAAGCACTATTGAATGTTACAATCTTTCTACCTGTGGTACTCTCTAGTGCACTTCTAGATGTTATGTTGTGTCTATATGTGCCACTTATTAATACACTACTGGATATAACTTTGTTTCTGTATGTGACACCCTCTAGTGCACGTCAAGATGTCACAATATGTCTATTTGCGCCACTCGTTAATACACTGCTGGATGTTACAATACGTATACTTATGATACTCTCTAGTGCACTACTTGATGTTACAATGTCTCCACTTGTGACACTCTCAGGTGCACTGCTAGATGTTACATTATGCCTAATAGTAATACGCTTTAATACACTGATAGTTGTTACACTGCTACTACTTATGATACTTCTTAATGCACTACTCGATGTTGCAATGTTTCTACCTGTGACACTCTCTAGTGCACTACTTGATGTTGCAATGTTTCTACCCGTGACACTCTCTAGTGCACTACTTGATGTTGCAATGTTTCTACCTGTGACAATCTCTAGTGCACTACTCGATGTTGCAATGTTTCTACCTGTGACACTCTCTAGTGCACTACTTGATGTTGCAATGTTTCTACCCGTGACACTCTCTAGTGCACTACTTGATGTTGCAATGTTTCTACCCGTGACACTCTCTAGTGCACTACTTGATGTTGCAAATGTTTCTACCTGTGACAATCTCTAGTGCACTACTTGATGTTGCAATGTTTCTACCCATGACACTCTCTAGTGCACTACTTGATGTTGCAATGTTTCTACCCATGACACTCTCTAGTGCACTACTTGATGTTGCAATGTTTCTACCCGTGACACTCTCTAGTGCACTACTCGATGTTGCAATGTTTCTACCTGTGACACTCTCTAGTGCACTACTTGATGTTGCAATGTTTCTACCTGTGACACCCTCTAGTGCACTACTTGATGTTGCAATGTTTCTACCTGTGACAATCTCTAGTGCACTACTTGATGTTGCAATGTTTCTACCTGTGACACTCTCTAGTGCACTACTTGATGTTGCAATTTTTCTACCTGTGACACTCTCTAGTGCACTACTCGATGTTGCAATGTTTCTACATGTGACACTCTCTAGTGCACTATTTGATGTTGCAATGTTTCTACCTGTGACACTCTCTAGTGCACTACTTGATGTTGCAATTTTTCTACCTGTGACAATCTTTAGTGCACTATTCGATGTTGCAATGTTTCTACATGTGACACTCTCTAGTGCGCTATTTGATGTTGCAATGTTTCTATCTGTGACACTCTCTAGTGCACTATTTGATGTTGCAATGTTTCTATCTGTGACACTCTCTAGTACACTACTTGATGTTGCAATGTTTCTACCTGTGACACTCTCTAGTGCACTACTTTATGTTGCAATGTTTCTACATGTGGCACTCTCTAGTGCACTACTTGATGTTGCAATATTTCTATCTGTGACAATCTCTAGTGCACTACTTGATGTTGCAATATTTCTACATGTGACACTCTCTAGTGCACCACTTGGTGTTGCAATGTTTCTACCTGTGACACTCTCTAGTACACTACTTGATGTTGCAATTTTTCTACCTGTGACACTCTCTAGTGCACTACTTTATGTTGCAATGTTTCTACCTGTGACACTCTCTAGTGCACTACTTGATGTTGCAATGTTTCTACCTGTGACACTCTCTAGTGCACTACTTGATGTTGCAATATTTCTATCTGTGACAATTTCTAGTGCACTACTTGATGTTGCAATATTTCTACATGTGACACTCTCTAGTGCACCACTTGGTGTTGCAATGTTTCTACCTGTGGCACTCTCTAGTGCACTACTTGATGTTGCAATGTTTCTACCCGTGACACTCTCTAGTGCACTACTTGATGTTGCAATGTTTCTACCCGTGACACTCTCTAGTGCACTACTTGATGTTGCAATATTTCTACTTGTGACACACTCTGGTGCACTACGTGATGCTGCAATGTTTCTACCTATGACACACTCGTAGTCAACAGTAGGAACATACATACCCACGTCAGTGTTTGTGTGTCTGTGTGTGCGTGCACACCTACCTCACACACTATACTTTCGATTATGGCTATCTTCAGCCTAAATACATTTAAAATCACGCTGTAGAAGTAAGACTAATTAGTTTCTGAACAGGACTTTCTTAATTCATTTGACAGTATCATGGGACTATATGAGCACAAAGGGAACATGATTGTCGATGGCAGTCTTCAAGTAAAGTACCTAAAAATACAAGCATCTTCAAGTGGTAGTAAAAGTGAAAATCATTACCAGATCTTTATTATCTTCCAATTTTGGTATCAGTGTGCAAGTCAAGAGCAGATAACCCATGTATTCCTCGTTGTCTTTCTCTGTTAGCACGATCTTAAGTGCTGTCTCCCTAGAAATGAATATAGGACACAAAATATGAATTCTGCAGCCACTAAGACAGACAAAGAAAGAAAAAAAAAACTGTCCCAAGATACAGCATCTCTACACATAATGTTATCCATACTCAGAACTGATAATAAATCACATTTACACAAACGGGCTAATTATACATGGGTAAGTAAGTCACAAAATACTACGTTAAAAAAATAACCGTATAAAATGTGAATTTGAAAAGTATTTATTATAATACTTGCATATCTTATTTCTCTACATAATATCCGTAAATGTTGGTGTATTTATCCCTTCGTGTTATCAGTGCACCAATACCTGCACCACCCAAGTCTGTGGGATGCTGTCTCACACGCAACTTTTTCTTCATCAGCAAAATGTTTGCCACCCAGTTGTGTAAAGCTTTTCACGACAAACACTTGCCACCACCGACAGACACTTACCACCACAGGCAATCATCATCATCACCATGTGTCATGCCGATAAGTGTGAGCGGTCATGTTTTGCCATCTCACTCGATCACCAGAGTCGTGGATTATCTCAGTGTTCTTGTCTCGACCATACAACGTGGATAAGCCATCCATGTATTTACTTCTCTGATCCCCCCACCCCCGTAGACAGACAATAGTTACTTATGAATATCTTTGGCAGTAAGTCCTCTGGTCCACAAGAGCACGCTGTTCTTCGGTGGTGCAGTCTTCGAATATCACCAACATTCTCAGCACCACATGTGCGTAAAACTTTGTATGCATATGTATGCGGCAATTATCGTACACCACATATAGACATCAAGAATAAGCCACATAGTGACACTTTTATAAACTACTATCAGCCATTTCTAAACCGTCTTCTATCATTTTGTGACTTACAAACTTACTCTCGTATTAACTAAAATATGTAAAATAAACAAGCGTCTGTAACTGATAAACGGTGATCTGAATGAAGAACAGCAATAATTTAACAGTTTTGCTGAATCCTGACTTGGCCCACCCTAATAGGCCTCTCTACAGACATGAAGTATCAACTCCCGACGTGTACACCCCGCTGGTTTTCCATCTTAAAAAGGCGACAAGAGAAAAGCAACAAAATCCCCATGGAGATGTTACGCTGGTACCGGATGAGGAGAAAAGTCTCTCTACACCTACCTCCTAAAGAATGATGCAAGTGCTTTCTACGACTCAAAGGACTAGAACAATGCATCAGACTTGAGAGAGTTAACACTCCGGCTTCACAACCGAAAAATCAACGACTTCTTTAGATCAAATAAGAGGACCTCTGGTTCTGTTCCTGTACTAGCTAGGAACAGACAGTGTGGTGGTTGATAATGAATCCATGTTCCGTGGTGTCCTAATCAACAATGTGAATGATAACGTATTCTGTTAACTTTGAAGTCATCTGTTATTTGTTATCATGCAACTAAATGGTATGTCCAAAAGCAACAATATTTTATTGCATATGTACGGTCGACATTTTTCTTGCACAACAATAAATCGATACGTATAAATACATAATACTATACTGGTACCTTGCCGTCTTGACAGACGATAGTTTGTTACATTGTGCTTTAAAAAAAAGGCAAAAAAAACTACAATCCATGGCGATTCAAACCAATTCACACGGTAAATATTTTTCCACATTGGATACGTGTGAACATTTGGTCATTTCCACCACCACGCACCATCTGACGTCTCACACGCTCGGTATGTGATCTATCTGCAATAATTTCCTCCATAGTCTTTATTCCATTTCTGATCCTGGCTTCCCCCCCCCCCCCCCCCCCTGCAATGCAACACGATCAGCGGCGACTTGTTCACAGAGTACATCATCAATGCCTGTATTAATCTTACACACATCCTTGTACCATAGTAGAGACCAACTCCAAGATACTTTTAACAAAAAAGTATCCATACATATTACACTTTCTTAGAAACCTTCACATTTCGGGAATTATATTTATTTTTAAATTTCGCTATGAACGCGGGGGTGAAAATGTTAACAAGTTTCACGAATGCAACGACTACTGGCAACATAATGAGGTGAGTTTCAATATGAAGTTTTAGGGAATCACAGATGTGGACTCCTGATGTATTTTGTTGCGTTGGAGACTACAAACGCAGAAAACTAACATGCTGAAAACTGATTACAAAATATCATTCAAAAGAAAAAACCAGCTAATCAATAATAGTGTATGCGCGAATTTAATACTAATGATTATAGTTTGTACAGCTGTTGGCGGTTGCACATGGAGAGAAAAATTGGTTGAAGGCTTAACCATCGAACGACGCTCGTGTGTTATCAGAGTCCCTCAAGGCAGAGAGAAAGAAAGAGAGAGAGAGAGAGAGAGAGAGAGAGAGCGAGCAAGAGAGAGAGAGAGAGAGAGAGAGAGAGAGAGAGAAAGCGACGCTCGTGTGTTATCGGAGTCCCTCAAGGCAGAGAGAGAGAGAGAGAGAGAGAGAGAGAGAGAGAGAACGAGCTAGCGAGAGATAGAGAGAGAGAGAGAGGGAGCGAGAAGGCGAGAGAGAGATAAAGAGTGAGAGAGAAAGCGAGCGAGAGTGAGAGAGAGGGAGACAGGGAGAGCAAGAGGAAGAGAGAGGAAGAAAGCGAGCGAGCGAGAGAAATGGCGAGAGAGAGAGAGAGAGAGAGAGAGAGAGAGGGAGCGAGAAGGCGAGAGAGAGATAAAGAGCGAGAGAGAAAGCGAGCGAGAGTGAGAGAGAGAGAGGGAGAGAAAGAGGAAGAGAGAGGAAGAAAGCGATCGAGCGAGAGAAAGGGAGAGAAAGCTAGCGAGAGAGAGAGAGAGAGAGAGAGAGAGAGAGAGAGAGAGAGAGAGAGAGAGAAAGCGAGCGAGCAAGAAAGCGAGAGAGAAAGAGAGAGAGAGCGAGAGAGAGAGACAGAGAGACAGAGAAAGAGAGAGACAGAGAGACAGAGAAAGAGAGAGAGAGAGAGAGAGTGTGGAGGAGTAATTAAGAAACAGGAATTTTACGAATAATTATTTTATAATTGTGCAAACCAGACATTTTGTGTGTGTGTGTGTGTGTGCGTGCGCGCGCGCATGCGTGTGTGCGTGTGTGTTTGTTTTATTTCTCAGCGTAGTCCCTTGCCTGACAACACACTTGGTCCAGTATTCCACAAGCTTGTTGCTGTTGTGTAGGGAAATACATTTTGGGTCTGGCCTTATAGAAATTGTTCACCGCCTCCATTACCTCGTTAGCATCTGCAAACCTCCGACACCCCAAATGTTCTTTCAAGGGTTCAAACAAGTGAAAATCCGAAGGCTGCTAGTCAGAACTATATGCTGGGTATATCAAGGTTTCAAATTTCAGAGCACGTAGAATATCCACTGTATGCGCAGCCGCATAATGGCGGCTGTTGTCGTTCAGCAATAGCACTCCTTTTGAGAGAAGTCCCGGCGTTTCGGTTGTATCGCGGGGATTGTTCACTAGTATATCACAGTATCGAGCACTTGTCACAGTTTCACTCATGTCATGGAAAGGCATCAATATAGAGCTCTTGATATCCCAAAATATGTTCATCGTGAAACTTACACCTGACTCAGACAACTTACTTCATACTGAACCAACATTCTTCTAAAGATTTCACACTCCATTATCACAAAAAAAAAAAAAAACGAATGACGCCTCGTTTTTCTGCCATGGTGCAAGTCGATAATGGGGCAGCCATTTTGTAATCGCTATTGCCATGTGCAAACTGTTCGATCCTCACGACTCATACATGGGTTAATTAGACCAGTTTGTGTCGTGAAATACAATTTTCTGCTGTCATTATTCTTCCATGAACTGTATAATAAAACCCTTGTTACTTAACGTTTTTCCCTCGTGTATAATTCAAAATATAAGCGATAATAAACTTTAAATAAAGTCTTATTTTTTTTTAGAAATGTGGATGGCACTCCTGACGCACTTTATTATAGAAGCCCCTGTTGGTGGAACTTGGTTCAGCTGCACCATTTGCTATTTTGTACTATATTTTGTGTAGTTTCCCATTCCTCTTGATGCTCTACGCACTAGCTTATTTTGCTTAGTCGCCAATCCAGCCCTACAATGTACAATGGAAAATAGACACACATGACAGATGAAGCTAAAGAAAGTACAGGCTGGAAAAAAAACAAGACAACACACTACAGACTATAACACGTGTTTAATGTTGAAAAGTCTGTTTGAGTTCCCTTTCTATTTGAAGCGCTTTCTCTCTCCCAGAAGGAACTGAGCGTCTTGGATGTAAATTGTCCCTGTCACGAGCTGGTTTGCTCCACCCCGGGATCCACGCCCGCCCGTGTTCATTGCGAACATTTGAATACTCCAAGATCCAGCCTTTGTAATCGGGAACATATCAAGAGATGAATCGTGATGTCACCTACTACCCTCAGTATATCCCCCTGCCCATATTCTAAATAAATAGCCATGTCTTTTTTACACGACGTTACAATCAACCATAGCCGTTGTTGGTTGTTGGTGATTTACTAGTCAATTTAACGTTCAGTAGTTTGCCACTATGGTCTCCACCTTCACGACGGTAGGCAGAGGATCTCTTTTTTGAGGAGATAATGGCTACAGTCACTGACCAGTATGGTCACTGCTGGGAAGGAAGCAATGGCAAACTACCTTCTTTACAGATGCCAAGAAAATCATGTTGTGTGGACTCATCGATAATTAGAGAAACGGCGTAAATGGGTGCTCCATAGGAGCAGCCTCGCCCGGTAGGGATAGTCATGTGCACCAGGTGACTCCAGACCGTCAACAGGCTACTAGGTGCAAAAGATTAATATAATTGAAAGTAGGAACTTGGAATGTTAGAACAATGAATGCAGATGGAAAATTAGAAAACAGAAATTAGAAATGGAGAGAGAGAGAGAGAGAGAGAGAGAGAGAGAGAGAGAGAGAGAGAGAGAGAGAGAGAGAGAGAGAGAGAGAGAGAGAGAAGATTAACATATTAGGAATATCGGAAACGAGATGGAAAGGGGCAGGGATAAAGACAGGAAAGGATTGTAAAATTATTTACTCTGGGGGAGAAGAACATCAAAGAGGTGTAGCCATTATATTAGATAAGCAAACATCAAATTCTGTCAAAGGATATCGGGCTGTGTCAGACAGAGTTCTATTAGTAAAATTAAATGGAAGACCTTTCAAAATAAATGTCATTTAAGTATATGCCTCAACAAGTGAATGCAGTGAAGAAAGTATAGAGGCATTTTATAATGACATGGAGTCTGCTTTGAAGAACTGTAAAAAAAAATCAGAAATAAATATCATAATGGGTGATTTCAACGCAAAAATATGAAAGCAAGTAGATAGATGCAGTGTAGGCAACCATGGTTTGGGAGAGAGAAATGAAAGAGGATACAGACTTGTAGAATGGACAAAAGAACAAGAAATGGTTGTAGGAAACACCTGGTTTAAACAGCATCCTAGAAGATTATGGACATGGAGGAGTCCAGACAGCAGGATTAAAAACCAGATAGATTACATCCTGATTAGCAGAAGGTTTCGAAATGCGTTAACAGTCGTAAAAACTGTTCCAAATGCAGACTGTTACAGTGATCACAGATTAATTACAGGCACATTGATGGTAAAGTTAAAGAAAGTCAAATATACAGCAGGAAACCCTAAAGTTGACTTGTGCAAATTGAAAACTGACAAAGCAATACAAGATAATTTTAACATAGAAGTAAAGAACAAATCTGATTTATTGTCTGATCTAGAGATCCTATTTCAAGATGTAGATGATCAATGGGAAATGCTGAAGAATTCAATCAGTTGTGCAGCAGAAAAAACTATTCCAAAATTAAAGAAAGTGGGCCGTAAGACATGAATGACTGAAGAAATTTTACAACTAAAGGAAACAAGAAGACAGAATAAAAATAATCCTGCCAAATATGAAGACATTCACAGAAAAGTCAGAACCTTATGTAAGGAGGCAAAAGAAGCATGGCTTGAGAAAAATGGCAGAGAAATTGAAAAAACAAGGCAACAGTAAAAATACAAAACTAATGCATACAAGAATTCAGGAGCTTACTAATCAAAGAACACGTACATCAGCAGGCTGCCTAAAGACAAAAGATGGAAGAGTCATAATAGAAAAATATCAGATCTTACATGTATGGTCAGATTACGCGAAAAACCTTTATGACGATAACAGAGACGAACAGTATGATGTTCAAAATAATAATGAAGGACCATCAATTCTGAAGATGGAGGTTCAGAATGCTCTTAACCATATGAAATCTGGCAAGACTCCCGGTTCAGACAGCGTTACAACAGAAATGATTAATGCTTTAGAAGAATATGGAATAGATAAAGTTACCAGTCTGCTTAATACAATATATGATACTGGAAATATACCTCATGAATTATGTAATTCTGTATTTATTGCAATCCCAAAGAAATCAGGAGCCTTGGAATGTAATCAACACCGAACAATTAGTATAATGAGTCACATCACGAAGATTTTGCTAAGAATTATCATGCAAAGATTTGGAGGAAAATACAACCTGAAATAGGAGAAGACCAATGTGGCTTTGTAGAAGGCAAGGGTGCAGTAAATGCTGTGTATATACTGAGAACCGTAATCGAACGTTCTATAGAAGTAAACAAAGATCGACACCTTTGCTTTATTAACTACACAAAGGCTTTCGATAAAGTGAGACGTGTCGACATGATAAGGATACTTGAAGATCTACAAATTGATGGAAAAGACCATAAACTTGTAAAAACCATATATTGGAAACAATAAGCTGCCATAAGAGTTGATAATGAAGTAGACCAATATCAGCCTATTAAGAGAGGTGTGAGACAGGGAAGTGTAATGTCTCCAGATCTGTTCTCCTTGTACAGTGAAAGTATTTTCAGAAATATTGAAGATATGGAAAGAATCAACATTGGGGGACGAAACATCAATAACATTAGATATGCATATGATACAGTCTTGATTGCAGACAATGAACAGGACTTGCAACGATAAGTAGATGCGGTTGTTACACACAGTGAACAACTAGGGTTAGAATTAAATTGTAAAAAGACACAGATCATGGTCGTCACAAGGAAGAGCAAAATACCACAATGTAATATACAAGTAAATGGGAATATTCTTCAACAAGTGAATAGGTACAATTATCTCGGAACAGTAATAACATCTGATGGGAGATGCCTTGAACAGATTAGAACAAGAATCGCCATGGCAAAAGTAGCCTTTAGGAAGATTAAAAACATACTGACCAATAAAAAGATGTCAATTGAAACGAGAAAAAGAGTGTTGAGTGCTACATAGAACATGTACTTTTATATGGATGTGAAGCTTGGACAATGAGCAGTCAAGCTGAACAAATCTGATGGCTGTAGAAATGTGGTTTTTGAGGAAAATGCAAAGAATACCATGGACAGACAGAAAGACCAATGAACAAGTCCTTCAAAAAACAAATGAAGATCGTAAGCTGATTAGAGACATTAGACGTAGACAGTCAAAAGTTTTTGGGCATGTTATGAGAAGAAATGAATTAGAGAATTTGGTGACAACTGTAAGATCGAAAGGAACAGACCAAGAGGAAGACCTAGAAGCAAATACCTGGATGGCTTGGCCACGTGGCATGGTCGAGACAGAAACACGGAGCTGATCCACGACTCTGGTGATCGAGTGAGAAGGCAAAACATGACCGCCCACGCTTATCGGCATGGCACATGATGGATGGAGTTTGCCACTGACAGAAGTAAACGATGCTGGATGGGCTGATTCGGTGGCATGAAGTAATATCATCAGTAGAGTTGATCCAGAACACCACGGAACGAGATATAAGGAGAGACATGATCGCCTACACCGACTGGCAATGCACATGATGATGATGACGCGTGTTCCATTGCTTCCTGAACGAGAACTCAGCTTAAGATAGCACATACCAGAGAAGTTCAGTGCGGTTTATGCTCAAGACAGCAGACTCTCAAACAAAAAAACGCCTAAAAATGATTCAATTCTAGACGGAAAGCACCGAAGAAGACTGCTCAAGAAATTATCCACTGTCCGGTTTAAGCTCAAAATAGGAGGAAAAGGATACGCCGGCTCACAATATTCCACGTCGAAGATTGTATATAGCTGAGAAGACGCTCTCGAGATAGATTGAGATTAGGATAGTATACATTAAGGACTACACTAACAAAATTTACACTGCATTGGGTAACGATTATTATTATTATACTGATTCTTTCTGTGGATTAATTCGTACTGATGTCTGAGGTTGGACGGAGTCACACAATTATTATTTGATCAGGGATTCGAATCCTCGGTAAGGTGTGGATTTTTTTTTCTGTGGGGCAGAAAAGAAAACTATAACCTGCACAGTTCGCGGCGACTGCGCTAGCCAGGCGGCCATAATTTCTCAAGCTCAAGACCCCCCCCCCCCCCCCCCCCCCCTCCCGCCTTAGGCTACACCGCAAGGTACTATATTGGCAGTAAATGACAGATCAGGGATGATAGATGACAAGCCACCAGGAAAAGGACATTTTCACAACAGAGTATCATAAGCAGTATTTACTTGTTGATGGGAATGGTTGTGAGATCAAGATCTGCTCCTCCCATTGGGTCATCACTCCATGCGCGATCATAATCAAGAACCTGATAAAAGATGAGCAGGCGTGAGTACGCAACGATATTACTTCCATCAACAACCACCAGTGCATTCACTCAGTCTGTTCCAGGGATACAATGGTTTTTTTCTTTCTATTTAGCAAAATTCCTTACTTACTTACACTTACACACACGCGCGCGCATACACACAGTCACACACTGCATTACCGACTAATGACCGGTGAAACTTTTACAATATATAAGAGAAATTAAGATATATAATAGAAACAATTTTACAATATGTAATTTTGCAATATATAATACAAATAAAGCGACCTAGATCGGAAGGCATATATTACCAACGCCTTGTCTGCATTATAATCTTTTATCAGAAACCACAATATTTTAGCAATACCAAATGTCACTACGATCTGTAATGACAAGTATATTCCTGAAGATGGAAGTTCAGCATGCTATCAATCAAATGAAAATTGGCAAGACCCCTGTTCCACACAACATCATAACCGAAATGATTAATGCTTTAGAAGAGTATTGTATAGACAAAGTTACTAGATTGCTAAACAATATATATGATACTGGTGATATTCAAAAGTGACTTAAGTAAATCATTGTTTATTGCAATTCCAAAAAAGTCAGGAGCCTTGGAATATGATCAGCATTGAACAATCAGCATGAGTCACATCACAAAATTTTTTCCCAAGGATCATCTTGCAAACAGTTAGGAAGAAAATACAACTCGAAACAGGAGAAGAACAATGTGGATTCATAGAAGGCAAGGGTATAATGTACTTTGTGTATGCTGGGAACATTAACTGAACGTTCTATAGAAGCAAATAAAGAACGTCGTCTTTGCTTTATTGACTACACAAAGGTTTTCCATAAAGTAAAAAAAAAAAAACGTCAACATGACGAGGATGCTTGAAGCTCTACAAATTGAAGACAAAGACATTAAACTTGTTAAAAAAACATATTTTGGAAACAACACGAGGCCATAAAGATTGATAATGAAGTAAGTCAGTATCAGCCTATTAGGAGAGGTGTGCGACAGGGGTGTGTAATGTCTCCAGAACTTTTTTTCCCTGCAGTGAACATATTTTCAGAAAAGAAGAAGATGTGAGAGGAATCACCATTGCGGGACGTAACATCAATAACATTAGATATTCTGATGATACAGTAATGATTGCAGACGATGAGCAGGATCTGCAACATTTAGTAGATGCGGTTATTGCACACAATGAACAACTAGGTTTAGAATTAAACTGTAAGAAGACAGACATTATGGTGGTCACAATGTAATATACAAGTACTTGGCAGTGTTCGTAAACAAGTGAATCGGTACAATAATCTCAGAACAGTCATACCATCTGATGGGAGATGCCTTGAAGAGATTAGAACAAGAATCGCCATGGCGAAGGTAGACCTTTGCAAGATGGAAACTGTACTGACCAATAAAACGATGTCATTTGCAACGAGAAGAAGTGTTGAAATGCTGCACAGAACCTCTACTTTTGCATGGATGTGAAGCGTGGACAATGAGTTGACAATGAGTTGACAAGCTGAACAACATCTAATGGCTATGGAAATGTGGTTTCTGAGGTGAATGCAAAGTATACAATAGATAGACAAAAACCAATGACCAAGTCCTACAAGAAACAACTGAAAGCCGTAAACTCATTAGCGAAATTAGACGTAGACAGTCACAACTTTTTGGACACGTTATGAGAAGAAATAAATTGGAGAACTTGGTGACAAATGGCAAGATTGAGGGGAAAAGAACAAAGGGAAGGCAGAGAAGTAAATACCTATATGGCTTGGCCACGTGGTATGGTCGAGACAAGAACACTGAGCTGATCCACGACTCCGGTGATCGTGTGAGATAGCGAACCATGACCGATCACTCTTATCGGCATGCCACATGATGATAATGATTCCTGAAAGAAGCGACACATACCGGCCAACACCGCGGTGAACACACAACAAAGATTACCAACGCTCCAGGAATGAAGATCCACGAAGCAGAGAAACTAGCGAAGCAGGGAGAATCTTTCCCACCGGCTGAGATAACAGGACTTACTGCAGTGCTTATTCTGAAATTTATTTCTTTGACATTTTCCCTGATGAGTTAAAATATTTTCTAAGTGCTCTCCGCTTGTCGCAGACACTAGGATGATAAATAACGTACAGATGTGAGTTATGGACAATTTCTCGACAACTAAAGATGAAAATCAAGGATTGTGAGTTTCAATGTGAAAAGTTTCTTTAAAAATAAAATACTGTGGACCAAGAAGAAGAAAAATACTTTAATTCTACGAGATCTGAATATTGCAAGTGTATTTCTCTTCAAACCACGCTGTTTTATCAACAGCAGAATGTCTGGGGAAACTGAAATACTTTGACCTTATCGCACATAACAGTGTTCTGGAAAGAACGGCATGGTCCCCGGGGACACTGAGGCAAGGTCGCCAGCACGAAGAAGATGGACTCAGGTCATCGAAAACATCTCTCGTGTGAACATGCATGAGACAGAGGAACTGGCAAAGGATCAAGAAGCTTTTCTACGGGCCGTGATGGGAGTCAGGTTCTACAGAAGGCCTGCTATATGATAACGATGATGACTTGGAAATGAACCTATGGTCAATTAATTGGTTACACTAGGGTAGGTCAGAAAGTTAAGCACCACAATTAATTATTATCTCTTTAACCGTTAATAAAATACAAATGAAATTTAGTTACATGTTCATGCACATGTGCAACAAACATTTCTACTTCTCAACATAATCCCGATCAACGTTAACGGCTCTACGCCATCTTAAAACATCCATGCATCCGAGATCTGTAGCACATTTTGTCCTGTTCTCGTAGCCATTTCTTCACTGTATTAGTCATTCCCTCGATATCTTCAAACTTCGTAGAACCCATTAACCATTACTTTGTAGCGCGCCTATTAACATGGACTATATTTAGCTTTGAACTTTAATGGGATTACTGTTTTCATCAATTGCATTTATAGCCATCCTCATAATGTACCATGCCGTTAATCGTGGCAATGATGGTTAGCCTTCCCACTCTATCACCAGTCTCCGATCAGGTTTGTGTTCTTGAAACGCTTATTCCATTCAGTTAAGTCATCTATAAATTTATCGCTTTTTCAGTCTCTTGCTTTCTTCCCATAAAGTTTACTTTACCAGCTGGCACGAAGTTTTCAAGTGTATTTCTCTTCAAACCACGCCCAAACAATTTCAAAGATAGACCTGGAATATGAGCTGGGGGATATAATATAAACAATCTGTGTAATGCAGACGACACATTATTGATAGCTGAAAATACAAACTATCTTCAACTGTTGGATACCGTAGTAATAGAGCGTGAAAATAAGGATTTCCACTGAATACAGAGAAAAAAGAAACAATGGCCATAAAGAGAAAAAAAATAACACCAACACATTAAACTAGAAAGAAAGATTATTAACTAAGTAAACAAATTTAAATATTTGGGGGGAAATCGTTCTATCATTTGGAAGACACATGACGAAGATTAAGAGCAAAATAGGCAAAGCAAAAGCTGCATTTCAAAAGTTGATAAGCATCTAATATAATAAACCACTTTCAATGAATGACAGAAAGAGATAGCACTGACATAAAATGAAAAGAGAGGCATTGGACACCATCGAAAAGGTAGGCGGTGTAAGCGGCAGAGGCAGACCGAGAGAAATGATGTGATTTAGTCCAAGAGGGAGGCATTGATAAGTATCACCATTAGAATAGTTCCAGAAGAACAGTAACCGAGATCTGCGCAGAGACATGAACACCTTTTCCATCTGAAAAGGCACAAGGTTATGACACCATCCATTATTTGTTGCGGATACAGGAGCTTACCTTTAGAACGAGTGGTTTTGTGATGTCGTCGATTGGGATGGTGAAATGCTCATCCCAGCATGGGTTCAGATTCTTCAGTATGATGCGGCTCTTGTACATGACTTTGTTGCCAATGATGAATTTTACATACGGGTCACTTGTACCTGTTGTATGCATTTTCAGTGCCGTGAATAGTTAGCACACGTGACTGATGTAAATATTACACATCATATCATCATTGTCACCTTATGGACAATGTTGCTTGGCCTGCCATTTCCTGACTAAAAGACACTGGCAGGTTATGGAGTCAGTATCAAGACAGTTGCCTTTCTATTTCTGAATGTTTTGTTATCAATTTTTCTTCTTCTTCGTCCTCTTGATCTCATTCTCGTTCCAATTCCTCTTCCGATCTCACCCGGCTCCAACATCTGCTCCCGCCCCTGACATTGCTTCTGCTACCTTCGCTCCCACGTTTGATTCTGGTGCTGCTGCTGCTGCCGTTCCCGCTCCCTCTCCAGCGTCTGCTGTCTTCTTCGTCGTCATCACCGCCGCTGCCACCCTTCTTATTCCCGTTCTTCTCCTTTCCTCTTTTCTCCTTTTCCCTTGCTTCTCTCCCCCCCCCCCTTCTTCTTTTTCTCCCTCTCCCCTCTTCCTTTTCTCCTTCTCCCCTTCTTCTTTTTATCCTTCTCTTCTTTTCCCTTTCCCCTTCTTAATTTTCTCCGTCTCCCCTTCTTCTTTTTCCATTGGGACATAGTCTCTCAATCAACACCCCAAGTTGTCCTATCCTTTGCTATCTCTTTCAGTTTACCCATGCCTTTCCCATATATATCCCATATATCGTCTCCATATAATTGGTAGGTTGACAGAGGGAGAAGATTGTTGGTGGGTTGAGAGATGGAGAAGATGACTGTTGGGTTGAGAGATAGAGAAGATGATGGATGGGTTAACACATGGAGAAGATGATGGGTGGGTTGAGAGATGGAGAAGATGATGGGTGAGTTAACAGAGGCAGAAGATGATGGGTGGGTTAACAGAGGGAGAAGATGATGGGTGAGTTGAGAGAGGGAAAAGATGATGAGTGGGTTGAGAGAGGGAGAAGATGATGAGTGGATTGAGAGAGGGAGAAGATGATGGGTGGGTTGAGATAGGGAGAAGATGATGGGTGGGTTGAGAGATGGAGAAGATGATGGGTGGGTTGAGAGATGGAGAAGATGATGGGTGGGTTGACATAGGGAGAAGATGATAGGTGAGTTGAGAGAGGGAGAAGATGATGAGTGGATTGAGAGAGGGAGAAGATGATGAGTGGATTGAGAGAGGGAGAAGATGATGAGTGGATTGAGAGAGGGAGAAGATGATGAGTGGGTTGAGAGAGGGAGAAGATGATGAGTGGATTGAGAGAGGGAGAAGATCGGTGGGTTGAGATAGGGAGAAGATGATGGGTGGGTTGAGATAGGGAGAAGATGATGAGTGGATTGAGAGATGGAGAAGATGATCGGTGGGTTGAGAGATGGAGAAGATGATGAGTGGATTCAGAGAGGGAGAAGATGATGGGTGGGTTGAGATAGGGAGAAGATGATGGGTGGGTTGAGATAGGGAGAAGATGATGGGTGGGTTGAGAGATGGAGAAGATGATGGGTGGGTTGACATAGTAAGAAGATGATGGGTCGGTTAACAGAGGAAGAAGATGATGGATGGTTTAACAGAGGGAGAAGATGATGGATGGTTTAACCGAGCGGCACGGAAGACGATCAATGCCGAGTTTATCAAGAATCCTGAGGTAAGATGATGACGATATCCGCTACTACACTAGAGTACAAATAAAAATTACTTCTAGCGCTACATTGGGCTCTCTTTGGTGTTTGCAATAATAATTCATGTATATGCGCATGTATGCATATATGTGTACTCACCTATACGTATGTACATATGCATACATACACAGCTATACAGATATATCTATTCTTCAATCTCTTTTTCGTATTCATATTTCTTCTCGTTTTGTTTTCTTCTTGTATGTTTAGTTTATCAACACCACTATCTTGTTCCGCTCTTTCGATTTTCGTTAACCGTGCTTTGTGGTAGTCAGGTTACTTATTTGTGACTTTTCTAGTTAAGCATTCTTATTGTTTTGTTCGTGGGTAAAGACTTTAGGTGGAAACGTTTTCTTGTATCTCTCTGTGTGAGTGCGTGTGTGTGTGCGTGTGTGCGTGTGTGCGTGCGTGTGTGTGTGTGTGTGTGTGTGTGTGTGCGCGCGTGCGTGTGTGCGTGTGTCTTCCCTTTCGTTGAGTTCCCTAGTTATCCTTTGGTGTTAATTTGTGTACTACAGACTCACTCATTCACTTCTATATTATGTTTACCCACTGGCGCTCACGCCCAGTACAGTTGGAGAGGAAATACTGCAGCTACATCACGTACTCACCACATGCATCCCTGATGACGAGATCCTTGCCCTCTTGAAGATGAATGTTCAGCATAAATGTGGAGTATTGGGGCACATCAGGTTCAGCACTTGGCGCCGCTGAGGATTCCTGTGGGTAATCACAAGATGTTATCATTTATCACTTGCTTCATCTGCATTACAAATCATGTTCGCTCGTCTAGTTGTATGCCTATCTGTCCGGATCTATGTGCCCATCGAGTGATGGTTAGCCTAGAAATATCAGTCAAGCATCATATCTACAGTATGCCAAAATCTTGGTTTTCCCAATCTTGAAACATATTGTGTACATGGTGCTAGCCCATATCTTTTAAAAGTCCAATTGGCAAAGGACCAAATACACACAAGCTACACACAATCGGCAACAGCTCAAATATACAGGAGTTACAGACAATAAGCAACGGACCAAATACACACAAGTTACACGCAATCGGCAACAGCTCAAACATACAGGAGTTACAGACAATGGGCAACGGAACAAATACACACAAGTTACACGCAATCGGCAACAGCTCAAATATACAGGAGTTACAGAAATAAGCAACGGACCAAATACACAAAAGTTACACACAATCAGCAACACTCCCGTGTGTTGCCGGGGCCCGTAAGGGAAGCAAAGAATAGCAACACTGCAGCCTACCACGTATGTCGTAAGACAACATCCGTTCCATTCCAGCCATGGATAGCCGTCTCAAGCTTGGACACAGATGAGTTGATATTTAGACATTCATGTAGTGTCGATCGTGTATTAGTTTAAATCGATTTTTGTTTGTTTGTTCTGTGCTGACGAAGGCTTTGGCCGCAACGTTCATTGTTTTTTGTAGTTGTGCTTTGGTAAAGCTCTCAACCTACTTCTCGTTTTTCAGTGATTCATTCATGTCGTAAGAGGCGACTAAGGAGGCTTGATGGTTCCGCCGCCCTGCTACTGAGTGAGTACGTGGCGCGACACTGTGAGCTGTGAGCTTCGTGTGAAATGCTTTTGAATCTGCCCGAGGTTTTATTGGAACGTGACTGCATGTTCGGAGCGATGGCAGATGGCTATGTCCCAGAGTTGACCGGTTTTTGCCTTATGCAGAAATGCGTGGCTGCTGGGCTTCTGGTTGACTGCCACTACCATCGACGATGAACTGTATTTCGTGGACTGTGTGGGTGAACATCTAGGAAACATCCAGATGGGAAAATGACTGCAGATTCCATCAGAAATGAACTGGGTGTTTTGTGGGGTACTATTGTGTTGACATTCTGGCGGCGGCATTATGCACAGTGTATCTGTGCGGGCTGTTGTTTGTCGAGAATCCTGTCATTTCCACTTTTCACAATGGGCAGTGGAGAGCAGTTTGTATGATATTCACTGGCACAGGAACGGAGCATAATGGGGACGACCCGTTGCTGTGAAGTTGGAACTGCGACTAACTAACTAACTAATCAGCAACAGCTCAAATATACAGGAGTTACAGACAATAAGCAACGGACCAAATACACACAGACAATAAGCAACGGACCAAATACACACAAGCTACACACAATCGGCAACAGCTCAAATATACAGGAGTTACAGACAATAAGGAACGGACCAAATACACACAAGTTGCACACAATCGGCAACAGCTCAAATATACAGGAGTTACAGACAATGGGCAACGGACCAAATACACACAAGTTACACGCAATCGGCAACAGCTCAAATATACAGGAGTTACAGAAATAAGCAACGGACCAAATACACACAAGTTACACACAATCAGCAACAGCTCAAATATACAGGAGTTACAGACAATAAGCAACGGACCAAATACACACAAGTTGCACACAATCAGCAACAGCTAAAATATACAGGAGTTACAGACAATAAGCAACGGTCCAAATACACACAAGCTACACACAATCGGCAACAGATCAAATATACAGGAGTTACAGACAATAAGCAACGGACCAAATATACACAGACAATAAGTAACGGATCAAATACACACATGTTACACACAATCGGCAACAGCTCAACTATACAAGAGTTACAGACAATAAGCAACGGACCAAATACACACAAGCTACACACAATCGGCAACAGCTCAATTATACAGGAGTTACAGACAATAAGCAACGGACCAAATACACACAAGTTACACACAATCGGCAACAGCTCAATTATACAGGAGTTACAGACAATAAGGAACGGACCAAATACACACACGTTACACACAATGGGCAACAGTTCAAATATACAGGAGTTACAGACAATAAGCAACGGACCAAATACACACAAATTACACACAATCGGCACCAGATAAAATATACAGGAGATGCAGACAATGTGCGACGGACCAAATACACACAAGTTACACGCAATCGGCAACAGCTCAAATATACTGGAGTTACAGACAATAAGCAACGGACCAAATACACATAAATTACACACAATCGGCAACAGATAAAATATACAGGAGATGCAGACAATGTGCGACGGACCAAATACACACAAGTTACACGCAATCGGCAACAGCTCAAATATACATGAGTTACAGACAATAAGCAACGGACCAAATACACACAAGTTACACACAATCGGCAATAAGCTCAAATATACAGGAGTTACAGACAATGGGCAACGGACCAAATACTCACAAGTTACACGCAATCGGCAACAGCTCAAATATACAGGAGTTACAGACAATAAGCAACGGACCAAATACACACAAGTAACACACAATCGGCAATAAGCTCAAATATACAGGAGTTACAGACAATAAGCAACGGACCAAATACACACAAGTTACACACAATCGGCAATAAGCTCAAATATACAGGAGTTACAGACAATAAGCAACGGACCAAATACACACAAGTTACACACAATCGGCAATAAGCTCAAATATACAGGAGGTACAGACAATAAGCAACGGACCAAATACACGCAAATTACACACAATCGGCACCAGATAAAATATACAGGAGATGCAGACAATGTGCTACGGACCAAATACACACACGTTTTTTATAAACCAATCGGCAACGGACCAAATACACACAAGCTCAATCTCTGCATTGGCATTAAGTTAGACTTCAATGCTGACTTTTCGTTGCTAATGCGATAGCAAACAACTAAACATCAGATTGTCTGGAAATCAATCTCAGGTTGACAATAATGTTCAGTAAACGACATGTATTATTTTATTTATACGGACCAAACTATAGAAACTATACTTTCAGCTTAATAATGTCCTTGCTTATTTACACACACACGCGCGCGCGCGCGCATGCACACACACACGTGCCAGCGCGCATGCACACACACGTGCGCGCACACACACACACACACACGTGCGCGCACACGCACACACACAAGGCATGCAAACAGATCCCATTACAATTATTTTTTTACCGTAGTAACCACGCCGGGACAAACCTGACACCTCCACACAATGATAATGCCTTCGCTGAAAGAACAAGAATACATCAAAACACGCCAATTTAGATACTCCTAAAATAGTGTTTTCATTAGTCAGGTATACAGGCTGGTTTCCCTCTCCTCTCTACAATTTTGCCGGAGCAACTGCTTTATGGTCTGCTCTTTGAAATATCAACACATTTTTCAGACCCAACTTACATACAGGACTTATCCTAAAAAAATAAAAAAAAAACTAAGTACCTTCTTCAATGCCCAAGTCATCAGAGAGATGTGTGATATAATCAGAAACGAGAGTTCTCAGTGAAAACTCCCAGCCACTTTCTGGAAGCGAAGCCGTAACTTCTGAGGCATATGCAGGCACGGCAACATCTCTGTCGCCGTAACCTTCTCCGCTTTGTATGAAACCTGAATATTTTTGCACTCCAACAGAAATATCACACGCAGTAATTAATGGTGCTCCTCATTTAGCACAAATCAATAGCTGCTGTGATTCTATCGCTGGTTTTAAATATCCAGTTACGCAATAAGAAACGAAAGAAACCAAATAAATGAGTTTCGCATTTTTCAAGGCACCCATTACAGCAGCGGTTCTCAAACGGTGGGAAATATGTGCTTGGGACTTTCCGTGCTACGCCAGGGGAAGAAAGGGAAAGGGAGGGAAGAGCGAGGGAGAGAGGGTTGAGGGAGGTTGAAGAAGAAGAAGAAGAAGAAGAAGAAGAAGAAGAAGAAGAAGAAGAAGAAGAAGAAGAAGAAGAAGAAGAAGAAGAAGAAGCGAGCTAGTTTATGGCTTCTTTGTTTAAATTAACTAAAGGAACACATTATTTTGAATTACATTGGTACCTCGGGTTACGAACGCCTCAGGTCACGAACAACAATTTCGAATTTTTTTTTGTCTCGGGTAACGAACAATGCTTCGGGTTACGAACGAAGGCGAGCGAGCGAGAGAGAGAGAGAGAGAGAGAGAGAGAGAGAGAGAGAGAGAGAGAGAGAGAGAGAGAGAGAGAGATAGAGAGACAGACAGACAGACAGAGAGACAGAGAGAGAGACAGAGATAGATAGATAGATAGATAGATAGATAGATAGAGAGAGAGAGAGAGAGAGAGAGAGAGAGAGAGAGAGAGAGAGAGAGAGAGAGAACAAAGTTTAAAGTTGGAGACAAACGATCGCCTACAGTACAAACGAAGGCCAAGCAGTACCAACATCGCTTAGCGCTAGCCTAGTAGATTAGCTTTGCACGCGTGCGCAGCCTCGTTTTCAGTTATGACTGGCCTTACTACACAGCAGTAAAAGATTTCTTAGCAGTGGCACTGTGTTCAGTTTATCTCTTTCATTATTTTCCTTGTCAACCCCATCAATTTGAGTTCGAAGAACGGTAGTGGTGCTGCTAAGAAGCAGAAATGTATAACAGTGGAGGTAAAGAAGGACATAATGTTGAACCATGAAAATGGCGTTCGTGTGTGTGACATCGCTAATGAGTACAGCATGGCAAAATCAATTATCTCCACCATCATAAAGAACAAAGAGTTACTCAAATCAGTCGATGTGGCTAAAGGCGTAACTAAGCTGCAGAAGCAAAGACCTCAAATTTTAGAGAAAGTTTAAAATCTTCTCTTGATCTGGATCAATGAAAAGCAACTTGCAGGAGACAGTGTTAGTGAGGCAATAATATACGAAAAGGCAAAGCTGTTGCACAGTGATTTATTGTCGAAATTGCTTGGTACAAGTGCTGAGATTGGTTCGAAAATTTAAAAAAAAAGTGGTATTCATAATGTAATTAGGCACGGAGAGGCTGCAAATTCTAACGAGACAGAAGCAGAAGCGTTCAATGTGGAATTTGATAAGACCATCAAAGAGGAAGACTACTTTCTACAACAAGTCTTTAATTGCGATGAAACGGGCCTCTTCTGGAAGTAATAGCCAAAGAGGGTCTTTATCACCCAGGAGGAGAAAGAACTGTCAGGGCACAAACCAATAAAGGACAGGCTACCTCTGCTGTTCTGTGCCAATGTAGCGGATGAGATTTGGCCCTCGACAAAAATATTTGCCTGGAAGTCGATGGCAACGACTTGGAGGAGCTGATTGAGGACCACAGTGGAGAGCTCACTGCTGATGAGCTTGTGAATCTTCAGAATGAACATAAAAGGAGGAGCAGTCGTCCGATGATGAGGGGCCAGTGACCATTTCAACTGCCAGGATTAAAGAAATTTGCAGCAAGTGGGCAGACGTCGAAGACTTCATTGTGAACCATCATCCAAACAAACTTGTTGCTAACAGGGCAGTAAACCACCTGATGAATGATAACGCGATGGCCGACTTCAGAAAGATTCTCCAGCAAAGGAAGCGACAAATTTCCCTTGATAGTTTCTTGGTGCAGAAAGATTCCCAGTCGGCTGCCAAGAAACAGCAACAAGAAACTGCTGAAAATAATGATTCAGAATAGCAAAGAAAGTGACAAATTTCCCATGATCGTTTTCTTGGTAAGAAAGATAGACTAAATCTTTTTTTTAAAATTTAAAATTTAATTTATTTGATTGTTTTCTGTTTCTTTATTTAATACGTGAAATACACGTATTCTTTGCATTTTGTCAAGTAAACGGCCGGATGTTAATAAACAAGAACGATTCTTTCTCATTGAAACGGATTGTCTTTATTTCATTGATTTCAATGTTTCGGGTTACGAACGAGTTACGAAACGAGTTCTGGAAAGAATTAAGTTCGCATCTCGAGGTACCACTGTAGTTTAATCAACCGTATTTCCTTGAAACCATAGTCCGCCTCCTTATATTTGTAAACCATTGCTTTTCTCGACGTACAACAAACACTATATAAACAGCCTGTGTGGTATATGACAGTTCGCGCAGTCACTGACAGTCAGCTTCCAGCATTTTTCTACACTTACACACGCGACAAATATGGGGTATAGAATATGATCTTATGTTACTATACTATTTTAGTGTGTTAGTAGTGATTTCTCCTGTGTATTTCCATGGATACTCATTGACACCTATACACCATTATAGGACGTTCATGTGGCCAAAAGGCTAAGAGAGCTCACTCTTTAACTTCCGATGAGCTGATGTAGGTTCAACTCCTAAACCAGCATTAAGTTGGACTTTAAGGTTGACGTCTCGTTAACAAAGCAATGGTAAACTAAGTGAACGTAAAATTACCTAGAAAATCAATCCGGATTTGATAGAGACATCCTGCAAAGGGCATGCGATAAGAATTTCCCCGCCCCCCCCCCCCAAAAAAAAAAACAAAAAACAAACAAACCATCAGTCAAACGGTTCTTCACATATTCCAAAGTATGCTACGAAGGGAAAGTCCACCATAACACGTAGATTTGTTTTCAGTTCAAATCGACACAGTTACCGAGTCACATATACGTTGTCTTTCGAATACTACTTATATTTATTTCAAAACTTGAAATATACAGCACTTGGAACACCCTACACCCCATTTCATGCCAAGTACAACCCATCATAATACAAGAATAGCACCTTCAAAATATATGACTTGATTAAAGATTGTAACCTCAGCGAATGACATATTACCTACAACTGCAACCCAGTTAACAAATATTATAAAGCCAAACAGGTAGGTTGGTTAGTGCATGGTGCACAAAAAGGAAAGCTATAATAGAGATAAGAGAACGCTTAAATGTGATGATGTAAAATGCATATACTGTTTGTTAAAGATAAGTTGAACATATACGGAGTAATTGTGGTGCTGATGATGCATATCCCGTTTGTTAAAACACAGATGAGAAAATACGGTTTAACTGTAATGTAGTATAATGCGTTTAATGATTGTTAAAGCACAACTGAGCATATACGGTTTAACTGTAATTGTGTAGCATATATGCCATATTTGTTTAAGCACAGCTATACATATAGAGTTTGTCTGTGATGCTATAGAAAGCATGATACTTTTGTTAAACACAGCTGGATATATTTTACTTGTTTATTCACAGCGTGTATGACCGTCGTCAGTACCAGCCAGATACCTTCCGGAGCAAGAGGTCATCAGATGCAGGAATCCCACATCACGGCCTCCTGTGTGTTCCTGCAAGCAGCTCGTGTTCATCAAGATGGTCCTCTCAATGAGGCTGAAAGTAAGGATTTCTCGGGAACAATAACAAAACACTGGCATTGTCTCGATCAGATATTCAGAGACCCCGTAGGGAAATTTGTGTAAAAGAGTTTCACATCTTATCTTCCTGCAGCCTTCTATTCTAATAACAGACAACTAAAGTCAATTTGCGATCACTTCATATCTACATTCTCATCTCTTCCGACTTCTCTCTGCATTACTTTGCAAATATTATAAACCACAAGGGTTCACATTTCATCCCGCACTCGCCAATTGATACGTATAGTCTCTAGTATTCAGTGTTAATATTCTCGAGATTATCTACAACTTGGTCTTTTGCTAAACTTACTGTTGTTACATGAAACTCTACTTCCTGCCTTCCACACACAAACACATGTAGAAAATGAGGGCATTGCAACAATTTTGTGAAGCTCGCAATGATGTGATGACGGAGTGAGTTTGGGAAACACTGCTTTCTGAGAAAATACTTCCCTTGATGAAACACTTTTCGATTGGCCTAAATAAACAACCACTTAAACAAAGTCTTGGTTTGTCCCCAGGATGTAAGTGGCGTGAAAAGTAAACACCAGTTACCGCCAAGTGTTAGTTAAATACCGTTAGACTTTCATATTTTAAATGTGCACTAATTGCAGTATTCTGAAAATGTCCTCCGCGGTGTGTGCACGGACGCATGTTGAAGATGTAGTGGGACAGAAGAATATTATCAATGGATAGTCAGAATACATAGTACAAGTATACGCTATTGTTAAAACCTCTACAGTTTTCTAAATTAATTGTGAAATGCCGTCAGTAAGTGCCGCATAAAATGAAGATGCTAAATTTTACATGAAGAAGTAAAAGCAACATCAGGAGTAGTTATATATGTTGCTTATCCCCCCCAAGGAGAAGGTGCGCACCTATTTTACTAAGAATAAAGAAGGAGGTGCCGGTAGGTGCTGTCGTTTTTAGTAAGCGCAAAGAAGGAGGTGCGGGACATAACTCAGGAGTAAATAATCGGCTGTTTTTGTGATAATACCTCCCCTTTTTTGAGACTTTTATTTCTTTTAAGAATTAAAATTTAATTATTCCTGTTATCGTAGGTTGTAGTGGGCGGGTCTTCGTGTTATTTGTTGTTAAGGTGTGGTTGAGTGGCCGAGTAGTTAAATATCTGCATCGAAACACTATCATCATATCATTTTAGAGCTTCAAATGAAATCCTTACAAAGGTCAAGATGGCTAGTAGTATTGATTTTAATGGGTATGGCTTAGCGAAAGTCGGTGTTAAGGAGTGGGTAGCAGTTACTAGTGAGCCGTAGAGGGTCGTAGTGGTTTAAACAATATCATCATACAGATTAAAAATGAAAACCTTAAAAAAGTAAAGATGACCGGTATTATTGCATTTAGTGGGTATGACTTTGTGATATTCATTGTTAAGGGGTGGGGTGAGTGGATGAGTAACTAGATAAACGCTTCCGAACACTATCATCGGGTTCGAACCCCAGTGGGGAGGTCTAGTGGTAGAAGAAATATTTATGTTTTTGTTACTTAGTTGTGATGGAGAGCTCTGGTGTTATTAACCCGGCTATGTTTAAGGGTACCCCAGACACTGTGGAAGTGACAGGTTCGAATCTCGGTACTTTGTCGTTGGTAAAATTGCCAGTCATCAACATGTGGGTGTCTAGTTGATTATAGGGGTTAGTGCCGCTTTGTCCGGCCGTGTCGCCGCAGCCACAAGTCCCACCGCTGATGAAAAAACACAGGCATCAAATTTCACCCTTGTACCTATGCGTCACAAAATATAACATAACTATCAGAATATGATATAATCTTAACCTCAACAGGTGTTGCCAAAAATCAATACTCATTTTCATAACGGCTAATCCAGGGGCTTATCGTCGTCGTAATGACAAAGATGGGGTATTGATATTACTAATATCTTCATGGCTGCAAATAGTTCGCGATATTAATAAAGGTTCATATAAAGGCTGGAAGGGGATTAAAGGATTAACACCTATTGTCGGAATATCCACAGAAATCAAAAGCACTACTCAATCGATTTTTCTCATATGTGGCGGTTGGGGATTATGGGTTAGGTGTATGTGTCCTTATTCAGTTAAAACAGGTGGTATGAGTAGGAGATATCACAAACAGTATCAGCATATGCCACTCTGATCTTAAATATCAGTAGTTCGTTATTCTTGTGACATTGAAAACGATTGGGGTTTGAAAAAGGATGGTGTACTATGTGATACAGGTCACCCCTGTCAGCGCATCGTAGTTGTGTTGTGAATTGTTGCCTATTACATCCGGGTGTGAAAATAATCAAACATATTTCATATCAGATCAATAGGCATGCCTCTATATAGCTGCACTGCGAACTTGGTTAGAGTCTACTTTAGGAAGTATCGTGTATCTGTGTATGCGCACTTACCACTTCTTATAGATGTGTGTAGTATTATTGGAGAGCAGCCGTTATGTATACATTATCAGAGTATGTTGCCTTACAGGGCTGGTGTAGTGTCTTTGTGTCTGCTATGCTGCATGTATTGTTCTGTTGCCTTGTATTATTTGGAGGGAGTTTCATGTGGTTGTCAAGTTAATTTTTCCCCACTCAGAATCCACATCCCCAGTGTCATTAGATGGTTTTTAACTTGTCTGCCTATTGTCCTCGCTTCACATTCATACAATAGTATAGGTTCTATGTAGTACTTGAACACTCTTTTTCTCCTTGTAATTGACACCTTTATATTAGTCATTATGTTTTCCACCTTACCAAAGACTACCTTCAACATATCGAAGCTTGGTCTATCCTCTTAAAGACAACTACTTCTTTTAGTCAATGTGCTACATTTTTCCCGTGTCAAGCTTCATGTCTCTGATCGTCTGTATTAGTGTGTTAAAAGTAAACCAACATCACACAAGACAGTCATACACTACCACAATGTATACAAAAAGAAGCAATACACATAATCACAGTATATAAATATAGTACTAAATAGAAAGTAGTTGAAAGAATTCAAGTACATTATTACAAGGTAAATTAAATACAGTGATATGTATAAAATATCACACACCCGTGTTACATTAGCAAATAAGTACAAAGCACAAGGGTATGAAATACGTTGGTGTATTAGTTACATACAAATGAACCATACAACATACCGGCAAGTCCGCTACGGGACATAATTCGTGTGAAGTTATGTCTGTAACCAACAGAAATGTGTGTGTGGTAATAACTACGATGTCTGTCTTTCATCATGTATCTGACCTGTTTGCATACCACTACATTCCTTCGTTCACTTGTTGTATACTACCAATCAGGGTAATTATCTTAGAATTGACCCACATTTTATGTTAGACAAGCATTGATTGGCTGTTCACTTGTGGTCTACAACCAATCAGGGTAATTGTATTAGAATTGACCCACATTTTATGTTAGACAAGCATTGATTGGCTGGCAACTATAAGGTGGGCGGGGCTTACTGTATGTAATATATATCCAACTCACTACCTCTCACTCTCTTTGTGATGTACACAAGAACGACGAAAGATTGGATCTTCAGTTTTGTGATTATTCAATGACTATTTGCCTTCAAGATTAGAAAGTTTGCCATTTACCGTTTTGTCTCAGTATCCACGGACTATCAGCCATATACGGACCTACAGCTTTTGGGGCTCTTTCTTCCAATTTTTGGACATTCACAACTGCCTTGTAAGAATTATCAGCCAGATTCTTACCCTGACGCACCCGAAGTGTAAGCAACCTCGTTATTCTGCCATAGTTTACAACGTCATCTGCAAAGAAGTCATCGGCGTTTGAAACAAAGACGAGGAAAAAAGTGTTCGGGATTGAAACAGTTTACTAGACTAGTGAATAATACATCTTGTTGTTTGAGTATTTGACTTACCTATCTAGCCAACATCGTGTTATCGACCTTTGGTGAAAGATAGAAACTAAATATATTCAACGCTATATTCATCGGTTCGCTGTGAACGTGTGTCAAGTCGACAGTTGCTTGTCTCCGTATCAAGTCGCTAGTGAACATGCCTAAAAATACAAAGATGTCAACTAGGCAATCATCTGAGAACCACTTATGTGCAACTTGTGGGAAAGGTTTCACTGAAAGGCGCAGTCTGCTTCGCCATACTCGGACCAGTCACAGTACCAAGGAGCAAGTGTATTCGTGTCACACTTGTGGTCATAAGTTTAACAGAAAAGACAATCTACAACGTCACATTACAAAGGAACACACTACACCAGAAGTATCACCCAGTGTAATACCAACAGACGCTTCAACACCCGCTTCAGCAACACTACGTAAAAGACATGTGGCTACTAATAGTGATGTGGCAGTCAGCGAGAAGAAGACTAAACAAGACGAAAACTCCCAGCCAGTCAGTGACACACAACCCAAGGATGAAGCGGCGTCTTTACACACTCTTCCAGATGATATTAGACAAGTATACACCGACAACTGGAGTAGTATCAAAACACATCACAAGATAAACAAATATATGTCTGTCTATACATTTTATATTAGCCCACACACAATCCACCCTAAAGACTGGGCATCTACCTTGAACATGATCTTTACCATTCAAAAGAGCATATTCAAAATCAACTTTAGTTATCATATAGTCCTTAGGCACAGCGAAACAGACGCTCTTCGATTGTTTCACGCATCATCAAATAATGCTTCTGTCTTAGAACTTCCACAACTAATCAAAAATAGACAAGATTTTGACGATTTTATCAAAATAGTACACGAACATGACGTTCTTACTTACGCTATGCAACAACGTCCAAATACCAAATACACTACAGAGACGATTTCAGCTATATGTTTTTATGTCTATCATATCCCAGAATTCCGGCTTGTTTAATAAATAACGTCCCTTTTATGACCCACGTTAGGCACCACTGTGCATGATCAAACTAGATATAACATTCCATATTTAACCATCCGTTTTGTATACTGTTCCTTTTTGTGTGTGTGTAAACTTTGCTGGAAATACTGTAAAATAAACAGTTTTATGTATTATAAGTGCGTTCACTTGTTGGTTTTTAGTGTTGACGGTACATATGAGTGTCATGTGGTGAGCGGGTGTTACATGTTGATGGCCAAGTCAAGAAATATCTCAGCCATTCTTATAAAAATTAGGAAAATATGTTAACCTAATGAGAAAAATATTGCCCAAGTAAAGAAAACATTTACACAAAACTTATAAAACTTAGGAAAATGTGTTAACCTAATGGGAAAAATATTGACCAAGTGAAGAAAAAATTTACACAAAACTTATAAAACTTAGGAAAATGTGTTTTACCTAATGAGAAAAATATTGCCCAAGTGAAGAAACAATTTACAAAAAACTTATAAAACTTAGGAAAATGTGTTAACCTAATGAGAAAAATATTGCCCAAGTGAAGAAAAAATTTACACAAAACTTATAAAACTTAGGAAAATTTGATAACTAAATGTGAAAAAATATTTCCCAAGTGAAGAAAAATTTACACAAAACGTATAAAACTTAGGTAAATGTGTTAACCTAATGAGAAAAATATTGTCCAAGTAAAGACATGTTTCAACTAGTCTTATAAATATGTCGCCCAAACTTATGAACATTAGGAATATGTGTTATCCAAAATGGAAAAATATTGACCAAGTGAAAAAATATCTCAACCATACTTATGAAAAGGAGAAAAATGTGTTAACCTAACGGGAAAAACATTGGCGAAGTGAAGAAATATCTCAGCCATTCTTATAAAAATTAGGAAAATGTGTTAACCTAACGAGAAAAATATTGCCCAAGTGAAGAAAAAATTTACACAAAACTTATAAAACTTAGGAAAATTTGATAACTAAATGTGAAAAAAGATTTCCCAAGTGAAGAAAAATTTACACAAAACGTATAAAACTTAGGTAAATGTGTTAACCTAATGAGAAAAATATTGTCCAAGTAAAGTCATGTTTCAACTAGTCTTATAAATATGTCGCCCAAACTTATGAACATTAGGAATATGTGTTATCCAAAAGGGAAAAATATTGACCAAGTGAAAAAATATCTCAACCATACTTATGAAAAGGAGAAAAATGTGTTAACCTAACGGGAAAAACATTGGCGAAGTGAAGAAATATCTCAGCCATTCTTATAAAAATTAGGAAAATGTGTTAACCTAATGAGAAAAATATTGCCCAAGTAAAGAAAACATTTACACAAAACTTATAAAACTTAGGAAAATGTGTTAACCTAATGGGAAAAATATTGACCAAGTGATGAAAAAATTTACACAAAACTTATAAAACTTAGGAAAATGTGTTTTACCTAATGAGAAAAATATTGCCCAAGTGAAGAAACAATTTACACAAAACTTATAAACCTTAGGAAAGTGTGTTAACCTAAGGAGAAAAATATTGATCAAGTAAAGACAAATTTACACCAAACTTATGAAAAGTAGGAAAATTTGTTAACCAAAGGGGAAAAAATATGGGCTAAACTATGAAATATGTTGACCCAAGTAAGAAGATATGTTAGCCAAAGGGGGGAAAATGTTGGCCAAAACATGAAACATCTTAACCAAACTTATAAATATCTCGTGTAAACTTTTAAATAAGTAGAAAAAAAAATATTGCTTCTGTAGTTATGTCAAAAGTATCTTGAACTTTTAGCTGAACAGACATTTCACAAGACACAATCATCAACGACAGCACTTTCCCGTTTTTACATTACCGAAAGCTTCAACTTACCATTCCAACGTATCTGCTAAAGAAACACTTATACATAATAATCAACCATCTCTTCACACTCTTTGTTCTTTCTTTCTAACACAAAGTGTCTCTGTCTTTCATAGATAACTTCACAACTTTTCCATGTCACATCACCAAGATACTCCAAACCGCCATTGTACACGAGCTCCAATGAATCAGTCATAACATTTATGGCAATGCAATCTGTGGCTCCACCTAGGATAGTTTCGATATCAGCTAAGTAGTCATCAGCAAGGAGCCATTACCCATGGCTGACATCTTCAACTTTCTATACCACAATGTCTTCTACATTAACCTTCCATTGTTCCATCTTTCAACAATACAAAGGGTGGTCTTCTCGAAGTTTAGCTAACATAACATTTCGTACTTTGTCCATCGCTTTCACACTTTGTCATTTCACAGATGCAATAGTGACAAGTCTGCAACCAACACTGTCTGTTATGAAATCAACCTTTCTTAAAACCACGTCTGCCTTAATGAACCCTTGAATACCCTCTACCACATCTTCTAACCGACTTTCAACGTTTCATACCAAATAATATTAACACTATCTTTTATTACAGAGCAGCCGATTTTCTGCTGACTAGGCAGATTTTCCAACCCAATGGAGATAAATCATGTGTCCCCCCTAACATACTAGGCGCTATTCTAGACAACGAATATGGTCATCAACCATCACCCCTAAGAAGAACTTGAAAACAACACAAGAGATTGTGTTCCTGAGACGAAAGCCTTGGACTACCAGAGTACCTAACGCTGATCCCCTAAAAGAACCTAAGAAACATAGAGCATTATATACATCAAATACATCAAACACAACAAACTATTTCTTACTAACCCTAACTATACATCAAACACAACAAACTCTTTCTTAAGAGATATGGATGCAAACCAGTGTCAGAAATGGAAAAATTTTAATTTGTGTGATTAAATTTTAATTAACATTTAAAACTAATAAATCACAATGTTATTGCGCGCTTCACTTAATATACAGATATAGCCTAAGTATAGGTATAAGTTAGGTATAGGACGTATATCGATCTTACCTCTTGCGCAATAAAATTGTGATTTATTAGTTTTAAATGTTAATTAAAATTTAATCACACAAATTAAAATTTTTCCATTTCTGACACTGGTTTGCATCCATATCTCTTAAGAAAGAGTTTGTTGTGTTTGATGTATAGTTAGGGTTAGTAAGAAATAGTTTGTTGTGTTTGATGTATTTGATGTATATAATGCTCTATGTTTCTTAGGTTCTTTTAGGGGATCAGCGTTAGGTACTCTGGTAGTCCAAGGCTTTCGTCTCAGGAACACAATCTCTTGTGTTGTTTTCAAGTTCTTCTTAGGGGTGATGGTTGATGACCATATTCGTTGTCTAGAATAGCGCCTAGTATGTTAGGGGGGACACATGATTTATCTCCATTGGGTTGGAAAATCTGCCTAGTCAGCAGAAAATCGGCTGCTCTGTAATAAAAGATAGTGTTAATATTATTTGGTATGAAACGTTGAAAGTCGGTTAGAAGATGTGGTAGAGGGTATTCAAGGGTTCATTAAGGCAGACGTGGTTTTAAGAAAGGTTGATTTCATAACAGACAGTGTTGGTTGCAGACTTGTCACTATTGCATCTGTGAAATGACAAAGTGTGAAAGCGATGGACAAAGTACGAAATGTTATGTTAGCTAAACTTCGAGAAGACCACCCTTTGTATTGTTGAAAGATGGAACAATGGAAGGTTAATGTAGAAGACATTGTGGTATAGAAAGTTGAAGATGTCAGCCATGGGTAATGGCTCCTTGCTGATGACTACTTAGCTGATATCGAAACTATCCTAGGTGGAGCCACAGATTGCATTGCCATAAATGTTATGACTGATTCATTGGAGCTCGTGTACAATGGCGGTTTGGAGTATCTTGGTGATGTGACATGGAAAAGTTGTGAAGTTATCTATGAAAGACAGAGACACTTTGTGTTAGAAAGAAAGAACAAAGAGTGTGAAGAGATGGTTGATTATTATGTATAAGTGTTTCTTTAGCAGATACGTTGGAATGGTAAGTTGAAGCTTTCGGTAATGTAAAAACGGGAAAGTGCTGTCGTTGATGATTGTGTCTTGTGAAATGTCTGTTCAGCTAAAAGTTCAAGATACTTTTGACATAACTACAGAAGCAATATTTTTTTTTCTACTTATTTAAAAGTTTACACGAGATATTTATAAGTTTGGTTAAGATGTTTCATGTTTTGGCCAACATTTTCCCCCCTTTGGCTAACATATCTTCTTACTTGGGTCAACATATTTCATAGTTTAGCCCATATTTTTTCCCCTTTGGTTAACAAATTTTCCTACTTTTCATAAGTTTGGTGTAAATTTGTCTTTACTTGATCAATATTTTTCTCCTTAGGTTAACACACTTTCCTAAGGTTTATAAGTTTTGTGTAAATTGTTTCTTCACTTGGGCAATATTTTTCTCATTAGGTAAAACACATTTTCCTAAGTTTTATAAGTTTTGTGTAAATTTTTTCATCACTTGGTCAATATTTTTCCCATTAGGTTAACACATTTTCCTAAGTTTTATAAGTTTTGTGTAAATGTTTTCTTTACTTGGGCAATATTTTTCTCATTAGGTTAACACATTTTCCTAATTTTTATAAGAATGGCTGAGATATTTCTTCACTTCGCCAATGTTTTTCCCGTTAGGTTAACACATTTTTCTCCTTTTCATAAGTATGGTTGAGATATTTTTTCACTTGGTCAATATTTTTCCCTTTTGGATAACACATATTCCTAATGTTCATAAGTTTGGGCGACATATTTATAAGACTAGTTGAAACATGTCTTTACTTGGACAATATTTTTCTCATTAGGTTAACACATTTACCTAAGTTTTATACGTTTTGTGTAAATTTTTCTTCACTTGGGAAATCTTTTTTCACATTTAGTTATCAAATTTTCCTAAGTTTTATAAGTTTTGTGTAAATTTTTTCTTCACTTGGGCAATATTTTTCTCGTTAGGTTAACACATTTTCCTAATTTTTATAAGAATGGCTGAGATATTTCTTCACTTCGCCAATGTTTTTCCCGTTAGGTTAACACATTTTTCTCCTTTTCATAAGTATGGTTGAGATATTTTTTCACTTGGTCAATATTTTTCCATTTTGGATAACACATATTCCTAATGTTCATAAGTTTGGGCGACATATTTATAAGACTAGTTGAAACATGTCTTTACTTGGACAATATTTTTCTCATTAGGTTAACACATTTACCTAAGTTTTATACGTTTTGTGTAAATTTTTCTTCACTTGGGAAATATTTTTTCACATTTAGTTATCAAATTTTCCTAAGTTTTATAAGTTTTGTGTAAATTTTTTCTTCACTTGGGCAATATTTTTCTCATTAGGTTAACACATTTTCCTAAGTTTTATAAGTTTTTTGTAAATTGTTTCTTCACTTGGGCAATATTTTTCTCATTAGGTAAAACACATTTTCCTAAGTTTTATAAGTTTTGTGTAAATTTTTTCTTCACTTGGTCAATATTTTTCCCATTAGGTTAACACATTTTCCTAAGTTTTATAAGTTTTGTGTAAATGTTTTCTTTACTTGGGCAATATTTTTCTCATTAGGTTAACATATTTTCCTAATTTTTATAAGAATGGCTGAGATATTTCTTGACTTGGCCATCAACATGTAACACCCGCTCACCACATGACACTCATATGTACCGTCAACACTAAAAACCAACAAGTGAACGCACTTATAATACATAAAACTGTTTATTTTACAGTATTTCCAGCAAAGTTTACACACACACAAAAAGGAACAGTATACAAAACGGATGGTTAAATATGGAATGTTATATCTAGTTTGATCATGCACAGTGGTGCCTAACGTGGGTCATAAAAGGGACGTTATTTATTAAACAAGCCGGAATTCTGGGATATGATAGACATAAAAACATATAGCTGAAATCGTCTCTGTAGTGTATTTGGTATTTGGACGTTGTTGCATAGCGTAAGTAAGAACGTCATGTTCGTGTACTATTTTGATAAAATCGTCAAAATCTTGTCTATTTTTGATTAGTTGTGGAAGTTCTAAGACAGAAGCATTATTTGATGATGCGTGAAACAATCGAAGAGCGTCTGTTTCGCTGTGCCTAAGGACTATATGATAACTAAAGTTGATTTTGAATATGCTCTTTTGAATGGTAAAGATCATGTTCAAGGTAGATGCCCAGTCTTTAGGGTGGATTGTGTGTGGGCTAATATAAAATGTATAGACAGACATATATTTGTTTATCTTGTGATGTGTTTTGATACTACTCCAGTTGTCGGTGTATACTTGTCTAATATCATCTGGAAGAGTGTGTAAAGATGCCGCTTCATCCTTGGGTTGTGTGTCACTGACTGGCTGGGAGTTTTCGTCTTGTTTAGTCTTCTTCTCGCTGACTGCCACATCACTATTAGTAGCCACATGTCTTTTACGTAGTGTTGCTGAAGCGGGTGTTGAAGCGTCTGTTGGTATTACACTGGGTGATACTTCTGGTGTAGTGTGTTCCTTTGTAATGTGACGTTGTAGATTGTCTTTTCTGTTAAACTTATGACCACAAGTGTGACACGAATACACTTGCTCCTTGGTACTGTGACTGGTCCGAGTATGGCGAAGCAGACTGCGCCTTTCAGTGAAACCTTTCCCACAAGTTGCACATAAGTGGTTCTCAGATGATTGCCTAGTTGACATCTTTGTATTTTTAGGCATGTTCACTAGCGACTTGATACGGAGACAAGCAACTGTCGACTTGACACACGTTCACAGCGAACCGATGAATATAGCGTTGAATATATTTAGTTTCTATCTTTCACCAAAGGTCGATAACACGATGTTGGCTAGATAGGTAAGTCAAATACTCAAACAACAAGATGTATTATTCACTAGTCTAGTAAACTGTTTCAATCCCGAACACTTTTTTCCTCGTCTTTGTTTCAAACGCCGATGACTTCTTTGCAGATGACGTTGTAAACTATGGCAGAATAACGAGGTTGCTTACACTTCGGGTGCGTCAGGGTAAGAATCTGGCTGATAATTCTTACAAGGCAGTTGTGAATGTCCAAAAATTGGAAGAAAGAGCCCCAAAAGCTGTAGGTCCGTATATGGCTGATAGTCCGTGGATACTGAGACAAAACGGTAAATGGCAAACTTTCTAATCTTGAAGGCAAATAGTCATTGAATAATCACAAAACTGAAGATCCAATCTTTCGTCGTTCTTGTGTACATCACAAAGAGAGTGAGAGGTAGTGAGTTGGATATATATTACATACAGTAAGCCCCGCCCACCTTATAGTTGCCAGCCAATCAATGCTTGTCTAACATAAAATGTGGGTCAATTCTAATACAATTACCCTGATTGGTTGTAGACCACAAGTGAACAGCCAATCAATGCTTGTCTAACATAAAATGTGGGTCAATTCTAAGATAATTACCCTGATTGGTAGTATACAACAAGTGAACGAAGGAATGTAGTGGTATGCAAACAGGTCAGATACATGATGAAAGACAGACATCGTAGTTATTACCACACACACATTTCTGTTGGTTACAGACATAACTTCACACGAATTATGTCCCGTAGCGGACTTGCCGGTATGTTGTATGGTTCATTTGTATGTAACTAATACACCAACGTATTTCATACCCTTGTGCTTTGTACTTATTTGCTAATGTAACACGGGTGTGTGATATTTTATACATATCACTGTATTTAATTTACCTTGTAATAATGTACTTGAATTCTTTCAACTACTTTCTATTTAGTACTATATTTATATACTGTGATTATGTGTATTGCTTCTTTTTGTATACATTGTGGTAGTGTATGACTGTCTTGTGTGATGTTGGTTTACTTTTAACACACTAATACAGACGATCAGAGACATGAAGCTTGACACGGGAAAAATGTAGCACATTGACTAAAAGAAGTAGTTGTCTTTAAGAGGATAGACCAAGCTTCGATATGTTGAAGGTAGTCTTTGGTAAGGTGGAAAACATAATGACTAATATAAAGGTGTCAATTACAAGGAGAAAAAGAGTGTTCAAGTACTACATAGAACCTATACTATTGTATGAATGTGAAGCGAGGACAATAGGCAGACAAGTTAAAAACCATCTAATGACACTGGGGATGTGGATTCTGAGTGGGGAAAAATTAACTTGACAACCACATGAAACTCCCTCCAAATAATACAAGGCAACAGAACAATACATGCAGCATAGCAGACACAAAGACACTACACCAGCCCTGTAAGGCAACATACTCTGATAATGTATACATAACGGCTGCTCTCCAATAATACTACACACATCTATAAGAAGTGGTAAGTGCGCATACACAGATACACGATACTTCCTAAAGTAGACTCTAACCAAGTTCGCAGTGCAGCTATATAGAGGCATGCCTATTGATCTGATATGAAATATGTTTGATTATTTTCACACCCGGATGTAATAGGCAACAATTCACAACACAGCTACGATGCGCTGACAGGGGTGACCTGTATCACATAGTACACCATCCTTTTTCAAACCCCAATCGTTTTCAATGTCACAAGAATAACGAACTACTGATATTTAAGATCAGAGTGGCATATGCTGATACTGTTTGTGATATCTCCTACTCATACCACCTGTTTTAACTGAATAAGGACACATACACCTAACCCATAATCCCCAACCGCCACATATGAGAAAAATCGATTGAGTAGTGCTTTTGATTTCTGTGGATATTCCGACAATAGGTGTTAATCCTTTAATCCCCTTCCAGCCTTTATATGAACCTTTATTAATATCGCGAACTATTTGCAGCCATGAAGATATTAGTAATATCAATACCCCATCTTTGTCATTACGACGACGATAAGCCCCTGGATTAGCCGTTATGAAAATGAGTATTGATTTTTGGCAACACCTGTTGAGGTTAAGATTATATCATATTCTGATAGTTATGTTATATTTTGTGACGCATAGGTACAAGGGTGAAATTTGATGCCTGTGTTTTTTCATCAGCGGTGGGACTTGTGGCTGCGGCGACACGGCCGGACAAAGCGGCACTAACCCCTATAATCAACTAGACACCCACATGTTGATGACTGGCAATTTTACCAACGACAAAGTACCGAGATTCGAACCTGTCACTTCCACAGTGTCTGGGGTACCCTTAAACATAGCCGGGTTAATAACACCAGAGCTCTCCATCACAACTAAGTAACAAAAACATAAATATTTCTTCTACCACTAGACCTCCCCACTGGGGTTCGAACCCGATGATAGTGTTCGGAAGCGTTTATCTAGTTACTCATCCACTCACCCCACCCCTTAACAATGAATATCACAAAGTCATACCCACTAAATGCAATAATACCGGTCATCTTTACTTTTTTAAGGTTTTCATTTTTAATCTGTATGATGATATTGTTTAAACCACTACGACCCTCTACGGCTCACTAGTAACTGCTACCCACTCCTTAACACCGACTTTCGCTAAGCCATACCCATTAAAATCAATACTACTAGCCATCTTGACCTTTGTAAGGATTTCATTTGAAGCTCTAAAATGATATGATGATAGTGTTTCGATGCAGATATTTAACTACTCGGCCACTCAACCACACCTTAACAACAAATAACACGAAGACCCGCCCACTACAACCTACGATAACAGGAATAATTAAATTTTAATTCTTAAAAGAAATAAAAGTCTCAAAAAAGGGGAGGTATTATCACAAAAACAGCCGATTATTTACTCCTGAGTTATGTCCCGCACCTCCTTCTTTGCGCTTACTAAAAACGACAGCACCTACCGGCACCTCCTTCTTTATTCTTAGTAAAATAGGTGCGCACCTTCTCCTTGGGGGGGATAAGCAACATATATAACTACTATCAGGTTAGGTGAAATGGAAGCTTTTAAAATGTTAGAATTGAAGTAAACACATTTAGGGGTCAAATTAACTCGACCAGAATCGCGGTGTATAGTCAAGGCCACTGTGATGAATATAAATGGGTATCCTACAGCTTGTCACAGAGGTAAGAATAACAGATTTCTCTGCTACGTTTAATAAAACCTCATACAAGACAAGAGACCACACTCTCTCTCCTCAGGCCATCTAAATCCAGTGGAAAGACAAGTCAAGACGACAGGAGACGAATATAGGTGCTGTGGATGATCAGGGCGCTCTACGTGCCCTGCCGTGCTCATTACGTTCCACAACGCTTTGCAGGTAAACGCCGTCTTGCCAGTTGAATCATCAATGATTTCTTCCGCGCAGTCTGCCGAATCCTGTCTTCACATGCTGGGTAGGCATACCCTAGTTCGCGATTGGTTTGACGGCGAATCGGTTACCCTCGCCTGGTTTTGCAGGCTTGTCACAGCCTTTACTCGGGGGGGGGGGGGGGGCGATGTCGCATGCTGACAACTAACTACTATGAGCCACAAGAGTGAGCTGGATGTCAGGCTTGGACAAGTGGGGTATGGGCCCTGAAAAGGGCGTGACATCCATCCTTACCAAAGGTACTACCAATGCCTGTCACTGCAGATCTCCCAATACTTTCACAGAAAATGAAGCAAGACTAGAGACTAGGAAGTGTTCAAGGCTCTGATACTCAGCACCCCCTAATAAATCAAGCAAGACTAGAGACCAGGAAGTGTTCAAGGCTCTAATACTCAGGACCCTCTAATAAATCAAGCAAGACTAGAGACCAGGAAGTGTTCAAGGCTCTGATACTCAGCACCCTCTAATAAATCAAGCAAGACTAGAGACCAGGAAGTGTTCAAGGCTCTGATATTCAGCACCACCTAATAAATCAAGCAAGACTAGAGACCAGGAAGTGTTCAAGGCTCTGATACTCAGCACCCTCTAATAAATCAAGCAATCAAGCAAGACTAGAGACCAGGAAGTGTTCAAGGCTCTAATACTCAGCATCCTCTAATAAATCAAGCAATCAAGCAAGACTAGAGACCAGGAAGTGTTCAAGGCTCTGATACCCAGCACCCCCTAATAAATCAAGCAAGACTAGAGACCAGAAAGTGTTCAAGGCTCTGATACTCAGCACCCCCTAATAAATCAAGCAAGACTAGAGACCAGGAAGTGTTCAAGGCTCTGATACTCAGCACCCCCTAATAAATCAAGCAAGACTAGAGACCAGGAAGTGTTCAAGGCTCTGATACTCAGCACCCCCTAATAAATCAAGCAAGACTAGAGACCAGGAAGTGTTCAAGGCTCTGATACTCAGCAGCCCCTAATAAATCAAGCATGACTAGAGACCAGGAAGTGTTCAAGGCTCTGATACTCAGCACCCCCTAATAAATCAAGCAATAGTAGAGACCAGGAAGTGTTCAAGGCTCTAATACTCAGCACCCCCTAATAAATCAAGCAAGACTAGAGACCAGGAAGTGTTCAAGGCTCTGATACTCAGCACCCCCTAATAAATCAAGCAAGACCAGGAAGTGTTCAAGGCTCTGATACTCAGCATCCCCTAATAAATCAAGCAATAGTAGAGACCAGGAAGTGTTCAAGGCTCTGATACTCAGCACCCCCTAATAAATCAAGCAAGACTAGAGACCAGGAAGTGTTCAAGGCTCTGATACTCAGCACCCCCTAATAAATCAAGCAAGACTAGAGACCAGGAAGTGTTCAAGGCTCTGATACTCAGCAGCCCCTAATAAATCAAGCATGACTAGAGACCAGGAAGTGTTCAAGGCTCTGATACTCAGCACCCCCTAATAAATCAAGCAATAGTAGAGACCAGGAAGTGTTCAAGGCTCTGATACTCAGCACCCCCTAATAAATCAAGCAAGACTAGAGACCAGGAAGTGTTCAAGGCTCTAATACTCAGCACCCCCTAATAAATCAAGCAAGACTAGAGACCAGGAAGTGTTCAAGGCTCTGATACTCAGCACCCCCCAATAAATCAAGCAAGAGTAGAGACCAGGAAGTGTTCAAGGCTCTGATACTCAGCACCCCCTAATAAATCAAGCAAGACCAGGAAGTGTTCAAGGCTCTGATACTCAGCACCCCCTAATAAATCAAGCAATAGTAGAGACCAGGAAGTGTTCAAGGCTCTGATACTCAGCACCCCCTAATAAATCAAGCAAGACCAGGAAGTGTTCAAGGCTCTGATACTCAGCACCCCCTAATAAATCAAGCAATAGTAGAGACCAGGAAGTGTTCAAGGCTCTGATACTCAGCACCCCCTAATAAATCAAGCAAGACTAGAGACCAGGAAGTGTTCAAGGCTCTGATAATCAGCACCCTCTAATAAATCAAGCATGACTAGAGACCAGGAAGTGTTCAAGGCTCTGATACTCAGCACCCCCTAATAAATCAAGCAAGAGTAGAGACCAGGAAGTGTTCAAGGCTCTGATACTCAGCACCCTCTAATAAATCAAGCAAGAGTAGAGACCAGGAAGTGTTCAAGGCTCTGATACTCAGCACCCCCTAATAAATCAAGGGGGAAGAGTCAATCCTGTTGATGACAGGCTGTTGTTAAGCCCTGTCCCATAAATGACGATTCCTTATTCAATGTCCAAGAATAAACATCCTACTAAATGACAATTCATTGGTGTGAGGGTTCAAAAGAACAAAAAAAAGGAGGGGTGGTGGGGGTTTGGGGAGGGGGATGGAAAGAGGGGTTGGTTTAAAGGCGAAAAGATCGACTTCATTGCACCATGTTTTATCCCATATTGATCAATCTCTTTCAGCAGGGCGGCCTGCAGAATGCGTAGCACAAAGCACGAGCTCAGTAGCTCCAGCAACAACCCCCCAGTAGTCTCCAAACAAATTGCATCCGTGAACCGAATGACAGAGTCAGGAATCTAACCCACAACCTTCACCTCTGTGTGAGGAGAAATCCTGCAACCTGCGCATATTTCCCAAAACTGGAGAAAATATTCTGACCGAGAAATGTTTCAGGCATTGCCCGTCTTGAACTATGTCACGGCTTGAAATGTCTTGTTACTCGTTCCTTAAACAGAAAACTGCCGCTCACGCGGCACAATGTATGTGGTGAGAACACGATCTCACCGTTCTGTTTCACTCGTAAGATATTTATTTGCTCATAACAAATCCAACTACTCGGGAACTCGGGAAAAAAAATCTCTGTGTTTTCTAGTTCTAAGAGCGTTAAACAATAGATGCGAATTTATTTATGAGCTGTTTAAGTGACCTCAAAGGATCTCCCAATTGAGACCTACTACCTGGAACTCTCCGCTTCCCATGATCATTAATGTGGCATTCCTTATCTAAGACCCTGACAACAACAAAGATAATGACAATAAACCGCACACGTAGACTCATACTGAGGCATACTTCTCTTCTTGAAGTTAAATGCTCTTAAGTCCCGGCAAACCCACAGACTGTATCAGACACGTTCCTAAGGCGCAGCCCGTGTTGAATCGAAGCTCCAAAATACAGAAGTTACGTTAAACAGTCACTCGCAGTACATTAAAATTCCCCGGGAGAGATCAGAAATATGGCGAATAACGAAAACTGCTTCAAATAAATTACAAACATTCATTGACTGGTGGCCGCGCAATATAAAGTGAATAAAATGGTTTACAGAATCACCAATGTGGAGCTCTAGGGAAGAACTAGACAAATACCAGTGAATCAAGAGGTGAAGAAAATACACTGAACTGAACAAGCCATACATTGACAAAACCAAAGAATATTATAGCTAGCTAGAAAGACCTTTGTCTGAAAGCCCCAAGGCAAAAGGAATAGAGGAAGATCTAAAACACATGGAGAATAGAAGTAGAAATAGAAATGACTGATATAGAGAGAACATATACAGGGTTGCATGGGGTAGCTAAGGATAGGGGACCGTGTTCCACTGGGGATAGAGGGTGACAGAAGACAGAAGAGGAGGAAGAATCAGCCCAGAGCCTAATCGCTATATATCAACTTTGTATTAATGACAGCTTCCATGACAGGCGGTAAATGCCCTTGCATTTCCTGAGTTTGTGTAAATAATGTGTGTGTATATATGTAGGTATGTATGTATGTGTTTATGTGTGTGTGCTCGTCTGTGTTTGTGTGTGTGCGTGTCTGTACGCCTGCCTGCCTCATAACATGGTAATATGCATTGTTTATCTTCACATCATTCATTTGATAATGTATTTTTTTTTCTATGTGAATGTAACACGCACAACAGATAACTGAGGCACAAAGATAAGTGTTTAGAAGGGCTGAATGTACGACCTGCCTACATTCCCAATTTCTGTCCCTTTGAAACAACCCCCCCCCCCCCCCCCCCCACAAAAAAAAAAACAAAAAAAAACCAACAAGTTCGTACGTTCCTATAATGACTACACACATGCATATAACTTTGTCAAATAAACATGGTATAATATAATGACAATCTAACATGCATATTTATAAGATTGTCAAATAAATCAGATATCAAACAATGACCTACAAACATGCATAATTATAACTTTGTCAAATAAATCAGATATCAAACAATGACATACAAACATGCATATTTATAACTTTGTCTATGTGTCCAGCATGACCGAATGGATAAGAGCGCTCGTTCTTAAACATTCGGTGCGCTGAAGCCAATGTAACCGGTTCAGCACATACACCGGTCAGTTGAACTAACATGTTGACTTTTCGTCTTTGACTTGGGGACGTAAATTACAAGTAGCTCTGAAGTCTGAGTGGGTTCTGCTGATGGCGAGGGACATTGGTAATAGGGAGAGCTAATAATCCATACGTAAAAATCAGGCCAGGGCACTAAAAGCAATAGCATGTGTATGGACTACGCTTGAGCTCAAAGCGCGCGAACGGAAATACAATAATTTTGTTGCAAAAATTAGGTATCATACAATGACAAACACACATACACAAATGTATATTTATAATATGTCAAATAAATCAGGTATCATACAATGACCTACAAATATGCATATTTATAATTTGTCAAATTAACCAGGTATCACACAGTTACCTTCAAACATGCATATTTATAATTTGTCAAATAAACCAGGCATCATACAATGACCTGCTAACGTGCATATTTATAATTTTGTAGTATGCACAAATAAAAATTGGTACAGAACGAATGTTTTGAGCTATTGACATTTATGAGAAATGTATGAATGATGTCTGGACGCAAATGTCAAATTTCAACAGAAATGTCATGAATAGCATTAACGCTTATGATTATATTGTAAGGGATAGCGGGTGGAGAAACATCTTGGATAACTCTTTAAATTAAAAAAAAGTAAAATCCCCCCCCCCCCCCCCCCCCCAAAAAAAAAAAATAAAAATAAAATAAAAATGTACGACATCGTTTTCACTTGAAAGGTTATTTCAAATGATAAATAGTATATTCAAATTATGGTTATTTTACAATTCATTTGGGTTAATTGATTTACAAGACTAGTTTGATACAGTCAAGGTACGAACAACGGCGCATGCAGTTTACACACATACGCACACGCACGCGCACGCATATACACATGTACGAACACACTTAAAGCACGAATGAACCAATAAATAACGAACTAGGCAAGGAGACGCACCAGAGGAACGAAAGAACGAACGAACCACCGAACAGACTTTATTTTCAAAGGGTAACAAATTGGGCACGCAGGCCCGTCTTACATTCGGCCCTTCCAATCACTCATCTTTCTTTCATCAACAGTGCATTGGAAAAAACATTGTCACATGAATTTTGTAAACATAAATAATGCATATTACTATGTTATGAGACACATCCACCACCCACGCACACATCACCCATTCACTCCAACTCCCCCACCCAACCACACACATAATCTACACACACATACATACCCCCACCCATCCACCACATCCCTACACCTACACATCTCCCCACCCACACACACCTCTCACCCACCACACATCCCATCCACCCACACCCCAGGCACACATACATTCCCCAACCCACACATCCCCCACCCACACACATCCACCCACCTACACACATCCCCCACCCACTCACATATCCTCTACCCATCCTATTACCCACCAACAATCACTCACCCACATATCCTCCTCCACCCACACACCTCCAACCACCCAGCCAAACACACAATCCTCGGCCACACATCCCCCACGCACACACACACACATCTCCCCGTCAACTCACATATACCGCACCTACCCACACACAAATTCCGCACCCACCCACATAATCTCCCATCTCCCCCAGCCCACTCACAGATCCCGAGCCCACCCCTACAAACATCCCCCACCATCTCTTAACCTACACACACTCACCCACCCACATATCCTCTACCCACCCACACATCCTCTACCCACCCATCCCCCAACCAAACATCCCTTAACCACACACACTTACTCATATAAAAAGTCACTTAATAGTCTTTTATCTCTAATCACACACCCTTACTCATATACAATCACCCACCCACACATCCTCTACCCAACCACACATCCTCCACCCACCCATTCGCCAGCTACACATCCCTTAACTACAAACCCCTAACCATATACACACACACATCCCCACCCACGCACAATCTCCCCACCCATACACACATCCTTCACACACATCCCCACCCACCAACACATCCCCCATTCACAAACACACACCTCCCATCCACGCACACACAACACACACACACATCCCCAACCCATACACTCATCCCCTCACACATCCCTAGACACACGTACTTATCCCTCAACCACTAACACCCACACATCCCTCACCCACTCATCAAAACATACATCTCCTATCTACCCACCCACACTCACACACCTCAACCACCCATCTAAACACACATCCTCCACCCTCACACACATCCTTCACCCACCCGCACACCCAACCACACCCCACCCACCCACACACACATCCTTTATCCACACCCAGCTCCCCTCCCACACAATACCACACCCACACACATCCCAAAGACACATCCCTCACGCACACACACACATCTCCCCACACATCTCCTACCCATCCACACATCCCCCAACTACAATCACCCTCACTACACACACATGCATCCTCCATCCAGCCACACACACCCCAACCCAGCCAGACATATCCCCCACCCACACACACATCCCCAAATCCATCCACCCAAACATCCCACACAAATACACATCCCTCACACACACACATCCCTAAACCCACAACCACCCCCATCTGCACACATCTCCCACCCACCACATATCCCCACCCACACATATATCCCCCACCCATCTCATAACCCACCATCAATCATCCACCAACATATCCTCCTCCACCCACACATCCCCACCCACACACACACATCTCCCCGCCAACCTATACATCCCGCACGTACCCACACACAAATCCCCCACCCACCCACACAATCCCACCCCGCCCACCCACACATCCTGAGCCCACCCACACACATCACGAATCCACCCACACACACATCCCCCCATCCCCCAACCTACTATTATGATCAAACTCCCACACTTTACACACACATACAGTGACGATTGTCGTGAGCATTGTCGCAAAATTGTAAAGAAAATGGAGAAAAATTGTACATATACATTTTGTAACTTAAAAATTAGTGATGCAATTCAACTCTCTCTCTCTCTCTCTCTCTCTCTCTCTCTCTCTCGCTCTCTCTCTCTATCTCTCTCTCTCCCCCCCCCCCTCTCTCTCTCTCTCTTTCTCACACACATTACAGTAATGTTATATTATACATGATAAAATCAAGTGTCATACATACAAAATGGTAATGTGAAAGATGAAAATACACAAAAAATATGGAATGGCATGTTACAGGACATGCGTGCACTCAACTCTCTCTCTCTCTCTCTCTCTCTCTCTCTCTCTCTCTCTCTCTCTCTCTCTCTCTCTCTCTACAGACAGCTAGCCTGGGACTCATTCATTCATTCATTCATTCATTCATTCATTCATGTACACACAGCTATAGATTCAACAGTTCACAAGTTGTCAACATCATTTAAATTATGTGCACAAACAACACACATGAAAATAAATATAACAAAACAACTACCATATTTAGTGATATAAACATAGGCAGAGACAAAGAAAACAAAACATATATATTTGTTGTTATAAATATTCACGATACTTATAATGTGTATGTTAAAGTTTACTTTATGGTATGAATATAATTCCCTTTTTTGGCCGCATTTACGTATAGCACCTAACACAGATAACAGGCATGTCTTCGCCAAGAAAACCTTGAGGTAATTTAAAGAGTACGCTATATACTCACGCATAGGTACTGCTTTGCACTTATAGAATACAAGGGGAAGATGCAGATAGTGTAACACACTAGACTATGGTCATTTGGATATGGCCGGTTTGAAACCTCAGCACCCATGGATAAAAGTTGTTATATTGTTAATGTGTCTTCTTTATCATGCTTCTTTCCATTACCTGCTTTGATTCCCAATGAATATCTATGTGTTTGTTTCTCTTGTCTAACAATAAGTAAAATGATAAAGCAAAAGTGTCACCCACCTGGTCATGGATGGGTTGTATCGTAACGGACAAGGCACGAGAACACCTGGGAATATTCTCTTTGGGTGCCCCACAGCACGACGGGTCCAAATGTGGTATGCTGCAGTCGCTTCTGTCGTCAGTTCCAATGTGTGGAATCAACCTATCACCAGACAAACACTTGACCACGCCTGACGGGGAAGCAAACTCCTCTTTTACACATCCAACTGTGATCTCTTTTCCGTTCTCCATCGAATCATCATGAACCACAGCGTTAAACTGCATCTCCGAAGACAGGTCCAGACTAGATGACATGTTGTCGCTGTCAAGGATGTGGTCGTGACAGTCGAAGTATTCCGAGGAATCCTCTCGCTGGTTCTTTGTGGTAATGTCGTAAGAATGCCTTCTTATCTGCCCACAGGGAGTTGCAGCGACACCTAGACGAGTGACGTTACTAAAGAGTTTATCATAACGCTTTCCGGGGCTTACGTTCGTCTGTAGAACTGTAACTTGTGGAAGTATTATTCCTGACGCCACTGTTAGCAAGCTGTCCATAGACTTGCTTATCTGAGCGAGACAGATTTTAAACAATAATTAAAACACTGCAAATTTATGTAACACTGTCGTTTATCCACTCGATGTTAAGTTTATGATTAGCAACTGTTTACTGAAGTACAGGCTAAAAGCAGACTTGAATGCTTCGACAACGCCACGACATCTGTTACCAATCTGTAATACTATTAGCAATTACTCGAGAAACCGCTCTGACGTGATCCCATTTCCAAATTTCAATGCGAACCTTGAATCAATGTTGAATTTAATATTCACTAAATAACAGTGAGGGTATGACTAAATCAATAGTGGTCAGGCCTTGAACTGTTTATGTACTGAGCGTTATTTGTGCACATGACGTGCAGGATCAACTTGCAACACAGCTGCAAGGATGTATCGTGTCACACATCAACAAAGTTGCTGGCTTGTATCATGACACAAACCAACACATCTGTTAGATGGTATAGTGCCACCACCCAATACAGTTGCTAGTTGGTATAGTATCATTAACCAAACATGCTACTAGACTATATCATGGTCAGAAAAAAAATTAATAGTTTGTATATGCCATAAATCAATAAATCTGCTAATATATCGTATTACAGACCAGCTCAACTGCTAGTGTTGAATCTTTTTAAACATCAACCAAATTGCTAGTGTTATATCGTGTTATATACCAATAAAATTGCTAGTGTTGTATCGTATTACATGCTAACAAAACTGCTAGCGTTGAATCATGTTACATACCAACAAAACTACTAGCGTTGAATCATGTTACACACCAACAAAACTGCTAGCGTTGTATCATGTTACACACTAACAAAACTGCTAGCGTTGAATCGTATAGCAGACCAACAAAACTACTAGCGTTGAATCATGTTACATACCAACAAAACTACTAGCGTTGAATCATGTTACACACCAACAAAACTGCTAGCGTCGTATCATGTTACACACTAACAAAACTGCTAGCGTTGAATCGTATAGCAGACCAACAAAACTACTAGCGTTGAATCATGTTAAACACCAACAAAACTGCTAGCGTTGTATCATGTTACACACTAACAAAACTGCTAGCGTTGAATCGTATAGCAGACCAACAAAACTACTAGCGTTGAATCATGTTACACACCAACAAAACTGCTAGCGTTGTATCATGTTACACACTAACAAAACTGCTAGCGTTGAATCGTATAGCAGACCAACAAAACTGCTAAATGTCTATCGTGGCACAATGCAACAAAACTGCTAGGTTTCATCGTTCCACGAACTATTTCTCTCCACAGATCTCAGTCCTTGTCGTTATGTTTCTCCACAGATCTCAGGCCTTGGTGTTATACAGATACACTAACAAAACTGCTAGCGTTGAATCGTATAGCAGACCAACAAAACTGCTAAATGTCTATCGTGGCACAATGCAACAAAACTGCTAGGTTTCATCGTTCCACGAACTATTTCTCTCCACAGATCTCAGTCCTTGTCGTTATGTTTCTCCACAGATCTCAGTTCTTGGTGTTATACATTTCACAGATCTCATTCCTTGGTGTTATGTCTCTCCACATATCTCCGTACTTGCTGTTATGTCTCTCCACATATCTCCGTCCCTGGTGTTATGTCTATCCACATATCTCCGTCCTTGGTGTTATGTCTATCCACATATCTCCGTCCTTGGTGTTATGTCTATCCACATATCTCCGTCCTTGGTGTTATGTCTATCCACATATCTCCGTCCTTGGTGTTATGTCTCTCCACATATCTCCGTCCTTGGTGTTATGTCTATCCACATATCTCCGTCCTTGGTGTTATGTCTCTCCACATATCTCCGTCCTTGGTGTTATGTCTATCCACATATCTCTGTCCTTGGTGTTATGTCTATCCACATATCTCTGTCCTTGGTGTTATGTCTCTCCACATATCTCCGTCCTTGGTGTTATGTCTCTCCACATATCTCTGTCCTTGGTGTTATGTCTCTCCACATATCTCCGTCCTTAGTGTTATGTCTATCCACATATCTCCGTCCTTGGTGTTATGTCTCTCCACATATCTCCGTCCTTGGTGTTATGTCTATCCACATATCTCCGTCCTTGGTGTTATGTCTCTCCACATATCTCCGTCCTTGGTGTTATGTCTCTCCACATATCTCCGTCCTTGGTGTTATGTCTATCCACATATCTCTGTCCTTGGTGTTATGTCTCTCCACATATCTCCGTCCTTGGTGTTATGTCTATCCACATATCTCTGTCCTTGGTGTTATGTCTCTCCACATATCTCCGACCTTGGTGTTATGTCTATCCACATATCTCCGTCCTTGGTGTTATGTCTCTCCACATATCTCTGTCCTTGGTGTTATGTCTCTCCACATATCTCTGTCCTTGGTGTTATGTCTATCCACAGATCTCCGTCCTTGGTGTTATGTCTATCCACATATCTCCGTCCTTGGTGTTATGTCTCTCCACATATCTCTGTCCTTGGTGTTATGTCTATTCACAGATCTCAGTCCTTGGTGTTATGTCTATCCAAAGATCTCCGTCCTTGGTGTTATGTCTCTGAACAGATCTCAGTCCTTGGTGCTATGTCTCTCCACATATCTCCGTCCTTGGTGTTATGTCTCTCCACATAGCTCCGTCCTTGGTGTTATGTCTCTCCACATATCTCTGTCCTTGGTGTTATGTCTCTCCACATATCTCCGTCCTTGGTGTTATGTCTCTCCACATATCTCTGTCCTTGGTGTTATGTCTCTCCACATATCTCCGTCCTTGGTGTTATGTCTCTCCACATATCTCCGTCCTTGGTGTTATGTCTCTCCACATATCTCTGTCCTTGGTGTTATGTCTATCCACATATCTCTGTCCTTGGTGTTATGTCTCTCCACATATCTTCGTCCTTGGTGTTATGTCTCTCCACATATCTCCGTCCTTGGTGTTATGTCTCTCCACATATCTCTATCCTTGGTGTTATGTCTCTCCACATATCTCCGTCCTTGGTGTTATGTCTATCCACATATCTCCGTCCTTGGTGTTATGTCTCTCCACATATCTCTGTCCTTGGTGTTATGTCTCTCCACATATCTCCGTCCTTGGTGTTATGTCTCTCCACATATCACCGTCCTTGGTGTTATGTCTCTCCACATATCTCTGTCCTTGGTGTTATGTCTATCCACATATCTCTGTCCTTGGTGTTATGTCTCTCCACATATCTCCGTCCTTGGTGTTATGTCTATACACATATCTCCGTCCTTGGTGTTATGTCTCTCCACATATCTCCGTCCTTGGTGTTATGTCTCTCCACATATCTCCGTCCTTGGTGTTAAGTCTATCCACATATCTCTGTCCTTGGTGTTATGTCTATCCACATATCTATGTCCCTGGTGTTATGTCTCTCCACATATCTCCGTCCTTGGTGTTATGTCTCTCCACATATCTCCGTCCTTGGTGTTATGTCTATCCACAGATCTCCGTCCTTGGTGTTATGTCTCTCCACATATCTCTGTCCTTGGTGTTATGTCTCTCCACGTATCTCCGTCCTTGGTGTTATGTCTATCTACATATCTATGTCCTTGGTGTTATGTCTATCCACATATCTATGTCCTTATTGTTATGTCTCTCCACATATCTCCGTCCTTGGTGTTGTGTCTCTCCACATATCTCCGTCCTTGGTGTTATGTCTATCCACAGATCTCCGTCCTTGGTGTTATGTCTCTCCACATATCTCTGTCCTTAGTGTTATGTCTCTCCACATATCTCCGTCCTTGGTGATATGTCTATCTACATATCTATGTCCTTGGTGTTATGTCTCTCCACATATCTCTGTCCTTGGTGTTATGTCTCTCCACATATCTCCGTCCTTGGTGTTATGTCTATCTACATATCTCCGTCCTTGGTGTTATGTCTATCCAAAGATCTCCGTCCTTGGTGTTATGTCTATCCACATATCTCCGTCCTTGGTCTTATGTCTCTCCATATATCTCCGTCCTTGGTGTTATGTCTATCCACAGATCTCCGTTCTTGGTGTTATGTCTATCCAAAGATCTCCGTCCTTGGTGTTATGTCTATCCACAGATCTCCGTCCTTGGTGTTATGTCTATCCACACATCTCCGTCCTTGGTGTTATGTCTATCCACAGATCTCCGTCCTTGGTGTTATGTCTATTCATAGATCTCCGTCCTTGGTGTTATGTCTATCCACAGATCTCCGTCCTTGGTGTTATGTCAATCCACAGATCTCCGTCCTTGGTGTTATGTCTATCCAAAGATCTCAGTCCAAGGTGTTATGTCTCTCCACATATCTCCGTCCTTGGTGTTATGTCTATCCACATATCTCCGTCCTTGGTGTTATGTCTCTCCACATATCTCTGTCCTTGGTGTTATGTCTCTCCACATATCTCCGTCCTTGGTGTTATGTCTCTCCACATATCTCCGTCCTTGGTGTTATGTCTCTCCACATATCTCTGTCCTTGGTGTTATGTCTATCCACATATCTCTGTCCTTGGTGTTATGTCTCTCCACATATCTCCGTCCTTGGTGTTATGTCTCTCCACATATCTCCGTCCTTGGTGTTATGTCTCTCCACATATCTCTATCCTTGGTGTTATGTCTCTCCACATATCTCCGTCCTTGGTGTTATGTCTATCCACATATCTCCGTCCTTGGTGTTATGTCTCTCCACATATCTCTGTCCTTGGTGTTATGTCTCTCCACATATCTCCGTCCTTGGTGTTATGTCTCTCCACATATCTCCGTCCTTGGTGTTATGTCTCTCAACATATCTCTGTTCTTGGTGTTATGTCTATCCACATATCTCTGTCCTTGGTGTTATGTCTCTCCACATATCTCCGTCCTTGGTGTTATGTCTATCCACATATCTCCTTCCTTGGTGTTATGTCTCTCCACATATCTCCGTCCTTGGTGTTATGTCTCTCCACATATCTCCGTCCTTGGTGTTATGTCTATCCACATATCTCTGTCCTTGGTGTTATGTCTATCCACATATCTATGTCCTTGGTGTTATGCCTCTCCACATATCTCCGTCCTTGGTGTTATGTCTCTCCACATATCTCCGTCCTTGGTGTTATGTCTATCCACAGATCTCCGTCCTTGGTGTTATGTCTCTCCACATATCTCTGTCCTTGGTGTTATGTCTCTCCACATATCTCCGTCCTTGGTGTTATGTCTATCTACATATCTATGTCCTTGGTGTTATGTCTGTCCACATATCTATGTCCTTGGTGTTATGTCTCTCCACATATCTCCGTCCTTGGTGTTGTGTCTCTCCACATATCTCCGTCCTTGGTGTTATGTCTATCCACAGATCTCCGTCCTTGGTGTTATGTCTCTTCATATATCTCTGTCCTTGGTGTTATGTCTCTCCACATATCTCCGTCCTTGGTGTTATGTCTATCTACATATCTATGTCCTTGGTGTTATGTCTCTCCACATATCTCTGTCCTTGGTGTTATGTCTCTCCACATATCTCCGTCCTTGGTGTTATGTCTATCTACATATCTCCGTCCTTGGTGTTATGTCTATCACAAGATCTCCGTCCTTGGTGTTATGTCTATCCACATATCTCCGTCCTTGGTCTTATGTCTCTCCACATATTTCCGTCCTTGGTGTTATGTCTATCCACAGATCTCCGTCCTTGGTGTTATGTCTATCCAAAGATCTCCGTCCTTGGTGTTATGTCTATCCACAGATCTCCGTCCTTGGTGTTATGTCTATCCACACATCTCCGTCCTTGGTGTTATGTCTATTCATAGATCTCCGTCCTTGGTGTTATGTCTCTCCACATATCTCCGTCCTTGGTGTTATGTCTATCCACAGATCTCCGTCCTTGGTGTTATGTCTCTCCAAAGATCTCCGTCCTTGGTGTTATGTCTCTCCACATATCTCCGTCCTTGGTGTTATGTCTATCTACATATCTATGTCCTTGGTGTTATGTCTCTCCACATATCTCTGTCCTTGGTGTTATGTCTCTCCACATATCTCCGTCCTTGGTGTTATGTCTATCTACATATCTCCGTCCTTGGTGTTATGTCTATCCAAAGATCTCCGTCCTTGGTGTTATGTCTATCCACATATCTCCGTCCTTGGTCTTATGTCTCTCCACATATCTCCGTCCTTGGTGTTATGTCTATCAACAGATCTCCGTCCTTGGTGTTATGTCTATCCAAAGATCTCCGTCCTTGGTGTTATGTCTATCCACAGATCTCCGTCCTTGGTGTTATGTCTATCCACACATCTCCGTCCTTGGTGTTATGTCTATCCACAGATCTCCGTCCTTGGTGTTATGTCTATCCACAGATCTCCGTCCTTGGTGTTATGTCTATCCAAAGATCTCAGTCCAAGGTGTTATGTCTATCCATAGATCTCCGTCCTTGGTGTTATGTCTATCCACAGATCTCCGTCCTTGGTGTTATGTCTATCCAAAGATCTCAGTCCAAGGTGTTATGTCTATCCAAAGATCTCAGTCCAAGGTGTTATGTCTATCCAAAGATCTCAGTCCAAGGTGTTATGTCTATCCAAAGATCTCAGTCCAAGGTGTTATGTCTATCCAAAGATCTCAGTCCAAGGTGTTATGTCTATCCAAAGATCTCAGTCCAAGGTGTTATGTATATCCAAAGATCTCCGTCCTTGGTGTTATGTCTATCCAAAGATCTCAGTCCAAGGTGTTATGTCTATCCAAAGATCTCCGTCCTTGGTGTTATGTCTATCCAAAGATCTCAGTCCAAGGTGTTATGTCTATCCAAAGATCTCAGTCCAAGGTGTTATGTCTATCCAAAGATCTCAGTCCAAGGTGTTATGTCTATCCAAAGATCTCAGTCCAAGGTGTTATGTCTATCCACAGATCTCCGTCCTTGGTGTTATGTCTATCCAAAGATCTCAGTCCAAGGTGTTATGTCTATCCACAGATCTCCGTCCTTGGTGTTATGTCTATCCAAAGATCTCAGTCCAAGGTGTTATGTCTATCCATAGATCTCCGTCCTTGGTGTTATGTCTATCCACAGATCTCCGTCCTTGGTGTTATGTCTATCCACAGATCTCAGTCCAAGGTGTTATGTCTATCCATAGATCTCCGTCCTTGGTGTTATGTCTATCCACAGATCTCCGTCCTTGGTGTTATGTCTATCCAAAGATCTCAGTCCAAGGTGTTATGTCTATCCATAGATCTCCGTCCTTGGTGTTATGTCTATCCACAGATCTCCGTCCTTGGTGTTATGTCTATCCACAGATCTCCGTCCTTGGTGTTATGTCTATCCAAAGATCTCAGTCCAAGGTGTTATGTCTATCCACAGATCTCCGTCCTTGGTGTTATGTCTATCCATAGATCTCCGTCCTTGGTGTTATGTCTATCCACAGATCTCCGTCCTTGGTGTTATGTCTATCCACAGATCTCCGTCCTTGGTGTTATGTCTATCCACAGATCTCCGTCCTTGGTGTTATGTCTATCCACAGATCTCCGTCCTTGGTGTTATGTCTATCCACAGATCTCCGTCCTTGGTGTTATGTCTATCCACAGATCTCCGTCCTTGGTGTTATGTCTATCCACAGATCTCCGTCCTTGGTGTTATGTCTATCCACAGATCTCCGTCCTTGGTGTTATGTCTATCCACAGATCTCCGTCCTTGGTGTTATGTCTATCCACAGATCTCCGTCCTTGGTGTTATGTCTATCCAAAGATCTCAGTCCAAGGTGTTATAGACCCATTCTACTTAGATGTCTTCTCGCCATCCACTTAGAACAGTGGTTCTCAACCTGTTTTGGCCCATGTCCCCCTTTACCATATGTTCAGAACGTCATTCCCACCTTTCGAATTTCCTCCCTATAAACCCCCCACCCTTACATAGTATACATAACAATGGAAGCTAAATTTAATAACACATACTAGAACAAGTCTAGATATGTACATAAAACGTGATTTGCGGGTCTACTTACGTTATAAAGCGAATTTCATTAGGGGCGAGAAGTACAGAACCGTAAAATTTAGAGGGAAAAACAATATCAAGTAACAGGTACTTGTATTAATGCGATCTTGAAATCCCCCCCCCCCGGAAACCCTAAAATTCCCCCTGGGGGGGGGGATTCCCCACCGGTTGAGAACCACTGACTTAGACCATCAAGCATAATTGTTCTGCTTCCTTTGCCTCTTCTATCCCTGATCTTTCCATACGTCACGATATTCTTCAATGTCCCTCGTCTCATGATCAGACCAAAGACCGCGACGCGTCTCTTTTTTTTATAGTTGTGTTTAATGTTCTACCATATCTCCGCTGCCTCCAAGCTTTTCCTATTTTTTTTTCCCCTTCACATTCCAAGATTCACTGCCCCAGCGCAGACCTGGTTCTATGTACTATTTCAGTACCTTATTTCTGATATTCAGTGAAAGTGGTTCAATACATAACATAATTTTTTATCTTCTGATGTCTGTGTGTGCGTGCGCGTGCGTGCGTGTGTGTGCGCGTGCGTTTGTGTGCGTGTGTGTGTGTGTGTGTGCGCGCTAGCGTGCCCACCATACGATCCGCATGATTGATTGATTGATTGATTGATCTAGGAACCGACATCACAGCATTCGGGACATTACGATCCGCATGAGAATGGAGATACCCAACACTGGTATAACAGTACATCATTCTTTGTTATTTGGTTGTTCCCACACGTTAGTGTTTAATTTTCTGAGACCAAACGCTTGAAATACTCTAATAAAGATGAGTCCCATGGCAATTTTCATTAACAATAAACTGTCTAGACCAAAACATCTTAGTACAGCTTCCGGAGTTAACCGGAATAAATACAGATTTAGCTCTAATCAGTGTAGGTTTTATGATCGTAGAAATTGTCCAGTGATGATTTCCATTTCATCCTCTGTTCTTGTATGTTGAACTCTATTTGCAGTAAATTCGTAGCTGTTGTTTTGGAATGTCTCGATTTGTAGTTGCACCACATCATCATAGTCATCATCATCATCATCATCATCATCATCATCATCATCATCATCATCATCATCATCATCATCATCATCATCATCATCATCACCATCATCATCATCATCATCATCATCATCATCATAGTCATCATCATCATCATCATCTAGTGCCCTGCCAGCTGCCGTAGGCGTTCATTTCTCTCCACAGATCTCGATCAGTGGTAGTCTTGTTCAACTCTGCAAATGATATTACTCAGTGCCACCGTTTCAGTTCATCCAGCATCATTTCTCGTGGTCTGCCTCTGTCTCTCTTTCCCTGGATCTTTCCAGTTGTCGCCATGTTCACCAATGCCTCTCTTCTCATCACATGACCAAATAAAGCTGTTGGTCTCTTTCTTATTGTTGTATATAATGTTATAGTTTCATTAGCATCTTTCAGGCAATCGTTGTTAGTTACTCTGACAGTCCAAAGATTTCGCAATATTCGTCTCATGAACCACATCTCTTTTGCTTCCAATTTCTTCCTAATTTGTTCATTCCAAGTTCAATGGCATACAGAAAAACAGGTTCTATATAGTTGCACCATAGCGCACCAATACTGTCCGTGTGTTGACGCATGGTTATATTCAAACGTTTTATTGTAACGTACATCAGTCGTGCTAGAGCCTCCACAAGAGGTAGGCGGGGGTTCGTGGAGGATCTGGACGTCCTTGCATAATGAAGTCATCTGGAAGCTTCTGAAGGAGAAAAGCGGCGGATCGATAGAACGACCGGCCGGCCTAGTATATTTGTTCGTGTAGCCACTTGGTATCCGCTATATGCGGGAATTTGTATGCAGACACTGCTGTGTGCAGGGATTTATACTCCAGAAAGGAGGTTAACTGCAAGTTTGTGGCTGAGAGATTATGATTGATTGATTGATTCAGGAACCGACATCACAGCATTCGGGACTTTCCCATAAGCGCTCCGTCCCCATCCTCAGCAGCCAGCGAAGAGATTATGATACCTGTGAACGTTAATTATTGTTTTGAGAATTATCGAATGCTATGAATGGCTGCAGGGGATATATAGTGCTGGAGCAAAGCTTCTTACGAGGAGCTTGACTATTAATGTATTGCTACGATTCTATAGTTGAATGACAAAGACGGACTTCGTCACTCATCTGATGGTTCATCATGTATGTTCAATACATGTCTTTATTTTGAAGCCTCGTCGATTGATTGTTCAGTGACTGCTGTGTTGAACATTAACATTGGACAGTCTTTGTAGAAGAACTTTCATGTTTGATTTTTGGGGGACACTGGTTTAATATAATTCCCGAGACATTTGGTCGTAACAGGCACGTCGCAGTTGTTTTGAAATTTTTACAGCTTTATCAATAAACTCCAGTCTTTATCTTCTTGTTCCTGTTGTACTGAAGTTCAGAACAAATAAATGACATTTTGAATATTTTATTTATTTTGTCCGGCTAATTTCAGGTAAAATACACGTGCTTACACTTTATCACGGAAACGTGTGTTTCTCAGATTTTTCTGTAGAAACATATATACGACGTATAGATTATATTGTACTGTGAAAAGTGAAATGTGCAACACATAGTTGACTGTTAAAAATTGTATACAGGCTTATAGTTTGTAGTTTATCGTAAAAACATTAATAAACGTATAGTTTATATGTTTCTTTAAAAACGTGAATAGCACTTATAGTTTATAGTTTAATGTAAAAATGTGTATAGAGTTCAAAGTTTATAGTTTAGTGTTAAACCGAGTATACAACTTACAGTTTACAGTTTATTGTAAAAAACATGTAAACAGTTTATAGTTTACTGTAAACGACGTATAACGTTTACAATTTATTGTAAAAACACTATACAACACAATGACAGATTTCCACTTACTACAGCATTTCCCTTGAACTCGCTGGACTTATTGAATACATTTGTCTTGGCCGTCTGGCCCTCCTTGTGTGCACGCCTCAGCAAGAATGACGGCATGTGTTTCTTGTGATGAGGTTTTGCCGATTCTGCCATGTTCATTTAGCACTTGCTGAAGTCTGCACGTTGATCGTTAGTAAACTGGAACACTAAGAAACAAGCCTAACCTTCTCTGAACACAAAGTGTTGAGATACTCCACTGGAATTTCCACTGCGAACACAATCTTACAAATAGCTTAAGTTTCTGTTATATAAGGATAAATACAAATACATCATATTTTGTGCGTAAATATACCTTGACAAACGCTATACTGGAGTTAAAACCTTAATATAATTGGTTAAAATTCTTAAACTTTGATCCAATTGGTTAAAAATCCTAAACTTCTACCAGGATCTGGACAGCGAACCAAAATGATTTCACACACTAACGGAACGAAAAGAAATAGCTAGTATATGAATAGACTTTTGACTCAAAGGGTTATTGATTTTCACAAATGTTTTTGGACAACAATACATTAAAAGTGCAGGTACTGCATTGAAAAATCTTTGAAATGCAGTACTATTTTAAACCTCGTTGCTCTTTGTTAGGATGCCTATTGTTATCGGCAGGTAATCGAGCACAGACTACACACTGTATTAACCACAACGTTAGACTTCAGACTCCGTCTTCGATTCATTGGTGTAATGTTTTCGGAGGACTCCGCGCGTCGTCTCTGGAGCTACGAACATCGCGCTCTATGCGATGATTTCGAATGGCAGCTCCGCGGAGAGAGATGGAGCCATATGAGTGACAACCCGGTACAATGAAGACGATACCCTAGTCTCTAGCTGTCCCCCCTCCCTTTTTATAACTCATACTACACCGTCAATGTAACAAATACTCTTGATATATTCGTTTTAGCTGAGACAATATGCGGATCCATTTCTTAAGTTATGCCATAGAGTAGGTTCCTAACTAGGTTGCGGAATAGCTTCATGCCATCGAGTGTTACACAGAAGTAACTTGTCTTCCACTGAATAAAGCTGCAAGAATACACAATAAGGAAGAGAGATAGTAACAACAGCTTATAACCACGAGATATGATTAGCATTTTAAGCTGACAAAATCGTACGAATCTATTACCAGGTCAAAGTTAACGAGAATTTCTACAAGTGGCTAACTGCGTTTTGTAAATATAAAAAGAGGCCAACAGAGTGCCTGGCTGGTAAATGCATTCAATGTCTGGCCTCGAAGCAGTTAAGGTGCCATTACTAAAACATACTTAAGTATTTCAGTTTTTCTGTTTGTATTTAATGTCTTCACTGCCGGCTGGATAGCAACAAAACAAACACAATACAAGGCATTCTTCACTTCTAACAGCAAGATACAGGTAGTTTGGTGGATGTCGGAACCGCGTACCTTAGTTCACTGTACATTATAGTATTTTTGTATTAATTCAGAGGTTACAACAGATGTCAGAGAAACGTTGGAAAACATGTACCTTAAACGCAATTAATTATGAACACCTATAAAGTCGAAAAGGTTAAAGGACGTATTTTTTCAGAAATAATTTATTGTGTCATAAAAGTATATGATGCTTTTCTCAGATTTCATGCAATGAGAAAGACAGCATATACCATTGTAGCACAACACATTATTTTTGAAAATATACTTTCTGTAACGTCTTGAACTTTAATTTGTGCGCATAGTTAATTGCATTGAAGATATACGTAAATCTTCAAACGTTTCGGTGAATCAGTTGTAATCTCTTGGGATATTTGTGTTAAAGTTCAGCTAAATGTTTATTATACTCTTGTTTAAAACAAATCTAACTACTACCTTCTTTACTGGTGTCCAGAATGTCATAACCTGAAGCAGACAAGCCGAGAAACACCTAAGGGCAGTGGTAATATGGTTTCTGGGGAAAATTCAAAGAGTCCCTTGGACGGATAGACAACCAATGAGCAAAACCTACAATAAAGAAATAAAAACCGTAAATTGATTCAAAGAATCAGGCGTAGACAGTCAAGATTATTTGGGCATATATGATCAGAAATAAACTGGAAAACTTATTGACAGCTGATACGATTGATGGGAAAAGAGCAATAGGAAAGCAAGCAGAGAGATAAATATATGGTTGGCTTGGATACATGGCATAATCAAGAAAAGAATACAGCCCTGATCCAAGTCTGGTGATCGTTCCAGTGATAGTATTTTATCTAGTTATGTGTAGTCATGATGTTGAATGCCCGTCAGTTAAATAGAAACATGTATACTATTTTACTTTCTCATTTTATATCCCTCCAAACGGTTGGCAAGTCAAGTTGCCGTTAATGTTTCCAAGTTAAATTGTCTGGCAATTTGCCTCTACCCACATTCAAGACTAATCAAGACAGGCAGACAGAGGTATATCGTGGAGCTATTTTAGTAGAACGAGCTGGCAAACATGCGGAGTAATACACTTCCCTGATCAATAAAACAGTGGCAGCCAAATGAGCCCCTTGCACTGTCCGTCGTGGCCTCGGAGGAGACAGAGAAATCACTTTTTGCTCGGACGCACATCTCGAAGTGATTAACGTGAATTAGTCAATAAAACAAATTAATTCAGACTGCAGTAAAGCACATTAGGCAACAACAACCACTGCAAAACGTGCATTTAACGGGTACTTCTAGAATAGCGCCAACATATAGCGTGTGCGTAGAGTAAAATATATAAATATACGAGGAAGCCAGTGTTCTTATGTCATGTAAGGAGAAGAGAGACACTGGACAACATCTAGGCCAGTGGTTCTCAGCATTTTTTGGCCAATGCCCCCCGTTACCATATGTTCAGAACGTCATTCCCCCCTTTCGAATTTCCTCCCTGTAAATTCCCCCACCCTTACTAGTTTAAATAAAAATGGAAGCTAAATTTAATAACACATACTAGAACAAGTCTAGATATGTACATAAAACGTGATTTGCGGGTCTACTTACGTTATAAAACGAATTTCATTAGGGCGAGAAGTACAGAACCGTAAAATTTAGAGGGAAAAACAATATCAAGTAACTTGTATTTGTATTAATGCGATCTTGAAATAATCTTAATTCCCCCCCCCCCCCCCCGAAACCTTAAAATTTACCCCCACCCTCTCTCGGGGGAGGGGGGGGAGGGGGGATTCCCCACCGGTTGAGAACCACTGATCTAGGCGATTCGAAAGATTATTGGTAGAAGAGGCAAGGGAAGACCAGGGAAATGATGCTGGGCGGACTGCAACAGTGGCGTACAGGAATGTCATCGAACAACTGACCCAGAGCAGCATGGGCCGAGATCTGCGGAGATGCACGAACGACTACGCCGATTACATAAGAATGTCATATAGATTAGAGTAGCCGATGCACCGGAAAGTACAATAAAGTACTGTAAAGTACTAGAGCACTTTGAGGTAGTGAAACGTACTAGAAAGTACTGTGAAGCACTTGAGTACTCTGAGGTACCAGAGCAACTGAATGTTCTGAATAGTGAGGTGCTAGAGAAAGTAAGTGAAGTTCTATAATCATTAAAAACATACACGCGGGGAGGGTACTGTGATGTATTTGGAGAGAGTACTATAAAGTACTGAAGAACGTAATGAGGTACTGGAGAGTGCCGTGAAGTTCCAGAGAGAGTACAAAGTACTCTCTCTGGAATACTTTGACTTATCGGAGAGATCATTATAAGGTATCGGAGAGAGTACTATGAAGTTAAGCTAGTGTAGATTGTATTGGAGAAAGTAATATGAGGTTTTGAAAACAGCTAGTTGAGGAACCGGAAAAAGTGCTAGAGACAACTCTGTGAGATACTTAGTATGAAGAGCAGTTCTGTGAGATAATTACTATGAAGTACTCGAAACAGTACCGTGATATACTTAGTATAAAGTACTATAGATTGTACTGTAAAATACTTGGTATGAAGTACAAGAGACATTACTGTGAGATACTTACTATGAAGTACTATAGACAGTACTGTGAGATACTTAATATGAAGTACTATAGACTGTGAGATACATAGTATGCAGTATTAGAGACAGTAAAATAAGATACTTAGTATGGAGCACTAGAGAGAGTACTGTGAGATGCTTAGAATGAAGTACTAGAGACAGTATTGTGAAATACTCTGAATAAAGTACTAGAGATAGTACTACATGGCAACGGTAACGACCACTCAGACACTTTGTCAGCACACACACACACACACATACAAAACCAACAACAATAATGTCAACGAATATTCATAACAAGATACATCTCAGCGCATTAGCAAATGACAAATAACAGATGAAGACATTTCTTGGTTGGGCAAAATCATAGAAAAACTGACAGAACAGGGAGGGGGGAAAAATATCATGTTTACCGAAAAAATTTCGCAACGTTGCACGTCAAATGTGGAACTAGGAAAACATTTGTAAAGAATAATGAAGAAAAAAAAAATCGATATTGCCGATTACTTTAAAAAGTGAAATAAAATATCTGGAGCACTTGTAAGATATTGAAATCTTTTACACTGGACACGACTGTTGAATACCCTGTGGGTTTAAAATAACAGTTGCAGTATTTGAGCTAACATTTCCCAACATGATCTATTCATTGAGAAATAAAAACATCCCGATGTTGTTGGGATGTTAAAATACTCGGTGTGTTGTTATCAGATGCACCGTTCATCGATCGCGCGAACGTCGTAATGAGAGATATTAAGATAGTCTAGAACCTGTCACAGTTGAATACTTATTAGACAGACATAAAGGCGCTTTAATAATATATACATAATGAGGGAAGTTTCACATACAACAGAGGGACGATTTACACAAAAATAAAGAAGGGCAGTTTCACATATAATTGAAGGGAAGTTACATATAAAACATATGAACGTTTCGCATACAATACAGGGAAGCTTCACATTTAATAGAGGGAAATTTCACATAAAATAGAAGAGAAGTTTCACATAAAATAAAAGGGAAGCTTATCATAAAACAGAAGAGACGTTTCACACGAAACATATGGAAGTTCGGCAAAGAACACAGAGAAGGTTCACATAAAAATAGACTTACGATGAGATGCTGTGATGACTTTGGCCACTCAATGAAACCATTTACCACACACAAACACACATCAGAAACATACACTAGAAACAAAACTATACTACATTTCGGAAACACGGTATGCAATGACTAGATGGCTTGCTGGCCGGCGCTGTGGTCATACGTTGGGATACCTCTCCAGGGGGATTCTATTTTACAAGACCTGGTCTTCCATCTTGACCAGGCTTAAACTGGGCACCAGAAAATATTCTTGCAAGTAAAGGCAGCCGGTGTGGTATTGACCACATCACTCACCGGGGATGAAAGGCAGAGGCAGACCACACGAAATGATGCTGGATGGATTGAGACGGTGGCATGGAGGAATATCATCAGCAGAGTTGATCCAGAACACCAACGACCGAGATCTGTGGAGAGCCATGAACACCTCTGTCAGGGCACTTGATGATGATGATGGCCCATCAGATCAGGTTAAATATTATGAACTTAGCACCATATACCCAATATGTTATGAAAAGGGATCCTATATTTTACTTTTTACTTTCAGAAGCACAGTCAAAATTATAAAGCGACTATAAAATTACGATCAGTTACAGAAGACAATCGACTGCTCAGTTCATATTATATCGTGGATATGTAAAATTGACTAGCTATTCTCTTTAAGTGTTGGTAATTTACTTAGTCAGTTATTGTTTTGGCATTTGATTGTTTAAATCTTGGTATACCACGCGTCACTTGAGATGGCTTAAAATATGACCCCACATGTTTTCAAATGCCACTTGAAGTGGCTCCAGCAGTTGAAACTTTAAAATATAAAATAAAATGTCAGGCTGGTATTCCATTCCAGTATTTCCGTAAATCAATCGCTTCTGTAATCTATGTTTGACATATGAACGGTTGGACACATGAACACCACCTCATCATTATCATCATCATCATCACCATCATCATCATCATTATCGTCATCGTCGTCGTCATCATCATCATCATCATCATCATCATCATCATCATCATCATCATCATCATCATCATCATCATCATCATCATCATCATCATCATCATCATCATCATCATCATCCAACATTCAACATCCATCACCCATCTTCTCCTCCTCCTCCTCATCATCATCTTCATCATCATCATCATCATCATCATCATCATCATCATCATCTCATCATCATCATCATCATCATCATCATCATCATCATCATCATCATCATCATCATCATCAAGCGTAATCTCAGCAATGAACAATGGCTGTAACGTGTGTCCCTCTTTCCTGCTTCTCAACAATGCATTCAAACAGTCTTCTTCCAGTCCACCTCGTGATGTTGTTACTCATACCTAACATTATCTTTATCTTGCACGCTTGTCTATCACTTTCTCTCCCTTTAACACACATATCCTTGAGCCGTGTCTCTTAATATGGCTGAAGTGCGGAAATTGTCAAACCTAACCTCAATCACTAACATTGTATTAAATAATGGTCTTTGTAATACTTCTTGATTTTTCTTCTTCGTCTTCGTCCACCTTCAGACGTCAGTATGAATAAATGCAAAGAAAGTAGCAGTCAACTTAAGCTTGTTGATACCCCCATAGAGTCTGCCCTCAAATGGAGTGGGTGTAGCCAAACTACTTGTCTCTGTTCTGCAGATATTGGACACTCCTGCAACAAATGTTTCGCTGTGATTTTACCAGTTTCACAGTTACATTCATCAGTATCTCCTATCTTTGGTTTATTAAACATGTGGTATTTCAGCCTATACTTCTTGATTTATTTTCCTCTCTTTTCATGGTATTCTTCTTATTCGTTTATATAAACACATTTCAAAAGTTTACATTCGCCCCAACATTGTTTATTCATTGTCCACTATTCTGAACCATGCGGTAATACAGAGTAAATGTAACACTTGATCATTCCTAGTTTTAATTCGTAACTTAATTATTTTAGATGTAAGAAGCCGTTTCATATTGTTAAAGTAACTTTGACTATTCAACCTCTCTTTCTTATTTCATATTCCATCGTCTGTTATTACTTCTTCTAGGTAAGAACAACTACTGACCATACAAACGGTTGAAAGTGAAGTATTTACTATTTCGTAGTTGTTAATTCGGAAGTATAACAAAGACACGACGAGCGATGAAACTTTTAAGAGGTATCAATCTGGTCTAACTCAAAGATATCCATTACAATTCACAGCCATAGCGTTGAAACAAATAGTAACACAGTTTGAACAATCGATAAACTAATTTGCTTTCGTTAAGTATTAAAACAATACATTTAAAAACCACACAGGAAAGCAGCATTCTGTAACAGTTCAGTCCTAAATGTCCTATTTCTAGGCTACAGACGCCATCTGTTGGCGACATAATGATCACTTACCCGCCATTAGTTTGCGTTTCGCGGAGCAGAAGAGCTAATCTGTAACGCAAAATTTGTTAGTATAATGTGACAAAGGTTTTATGAAGACAACCGAAGTTGTATTATATTTCTTTCAAAACAGATTATTGACTTTTACTATAGTTTAAACGATCAAAATATTCAAAAGATCAATGTAACAAATTGAAAGCTTATCCTGGTAGTAAGACATGTTAATCCTTCTCTTTGACGAGGGCAATTAAGAAAACATGACTCCGAAGTGATACATTATTTAAATACGTTATGTTACTGAAATAGTTCATCACGATCATCATCACAATGTGCCATGCTGATATGCGTGGGCGGTCATGTGTCGTCATCTCACACTCTCACCAGAGTCGTTGATCAGTTCTGTGTGTTTGTCTCGATTATGCCATATGGCCAAACCATCTAGATCAGTGGTTCTCAACCTTTTTTGGCCCATTCCCCCCTTCACCATATTTTCAGAACGCCATCCCCCCCCCCCTTCCTATCAAAAATTTGGCCCGTTCCCCCCTTCACCGTATTTTCAGAACGTCATTCCCCCCATTTCATATTTCCTATCTAAAAATCCCCTCACCCCTACACAGTATACGTAAAAGTGGAAGGCAAATGTAATAGCATATACTAAAACAAGTCTAGACATCCACATAAAACATGATTTGTGGGTCTACTTACTTTATAAAATGAATTTTAGAAGGACGAGACATACATAGCTGTAAAGTATGAAGGGAAAAACTATGTCAAGTAATCGGTTCTTGTATTAACACGATCTTGAAATGGTCTTCATTCCCCCCTTGGAAACCATGAAATTCCCCCCTGGGGGGGAATTCCCCACCGGTTGAGAACCACTGATCTAGATATTAGCTCTCTGCCTTCCCCTTGTTCTTTCATCCTCAATCTTGCCAGTTGTCACAAATTTCTCCAGTTTATTTCTTCTCATAAAATGCTCAAAAGATCTTGGCTATCTACGTCTAAACCCTTCAATCAGTTTACGGTTTTCATTCATTTCTTGTGGGACTTGCTCGTTGGTCTTTCTGTCTGTTCATGGTTTCTTTCCATTTTCCTCAGAAACTATATTTCCACTGCCATTATATGTTTTTCAGCTTGTTCCCTCATTGTCCACGTTTCACTAAAATAGTTACATTTACATGTCTCAAACCGATAGATCTATACACTACTTTGAAGCATGGTGAGTTTTCTAAAACACTTGTCTAGGTTGAAAATCTGCGAATCAAATCTGTATTGGTAGAAGGCTTCACATAGCCATTTTCGAGCTTCATGCTCTGCACCCTTGTTCACTTGGAACTGATTGTCACGCAGATGCTTTCCACCCATGTAAAGAGATAGAAATCTGAAGGTACCGATCAGACGTGAAGTTTAGGTGTTGAAGAATGTTTCCGTTCCACCTTAAAAATTGGTGTTATGAGATGCGCGGGGTAGCACTACCATCAGCTTCTTGACTGACATACGATTCCTTGTGCTTTGTATATCTCTCTTCAGTTTCTTGAAAGTCTCTTGATGTGCAGAAACATTACTTGCTGAATTACGATGATTAAAATCCAACAAACGTCCACAATACATGACCCAAAGGGCAATCCCTCTGATCCCCTCAGGGCTGGCCCGTGTCTTGAATTTTGTTTTAACGGTAGTCAACACGGGGTATGTCCACAATATTCACCGGGGTTTTATCATATAACTATGATGAAAGACATTGGTAGCATTTCCAATTATTCATCCAAGCGTTATTCATCCAAGCGGAGATGTGTTAGGAATGCACGCATACCATTATTATTGTAGTTCCATGACATTACCGATAGACCTACCTACTGCATACATATCGGTAGTCTAAACAGCCCTGAATGGTGTCGCAGACTGTCTCATGTGAAACGTTAAATTGTTCTCCCGAATCCGCGAGTGCCAGAAGGCGATCAGCATACAAACGCTCCTCAATTACATAAACAAGATCCTTACTAGATCGACTGCCATTAAATTTAAGAAGAAGAAGAAGAAGAAGAAGCAGGAGGAGGAGGAGGAGGAGGAGGAGGAGGAGGAGGAGCAGGAGGAGGAGCAGGAGCAGGAGGAGCAGGAGGAGGAGCAGGAGAAAAAGAAGAAGAAAATTATTATTTCAGATAATGGATTGTTTTGTTGGATTTTTCGTGTGTTTCGGACAAATATTAATGAAAACTAACAAAACGGTGACATTAAATCCGCTTAAAAAAAAAAAAAGTCTCCTAGGGAAATTAAGAATTAAGCAATGTAATAACGCTTTACCAATAGTTTTCTTAAACATTTATTCTCCCACACCGAAGTTAAAATATATTTATCACGAACCTACTGGCTTAAAGTCCACAATAAAGAAGCACAACAAGTTGCTAAAGTCAAGCACTATTTTGGGGGGCGAATTCCTTTACTTCTGCTAGTACTTGGTCCTATAATGTTTCTTTAAAGAAAGATGATCACCCGTGTTTACAATACGCAAATTGATCCTTTCTGAGCTTGCCAAAATGGATTTGTGCGCAGCGGAGATTGGCAGAACACACTGTCTCCTGGCAGAGATGGCACTGACAAGATCGATACTACCAAGCAAAACAATGCCCATATCCGACTGGCATTGAACGTTGAGCCACGGAGCACTAGCGCAAAGTATCGCTGCGGAACTCGGACAAGCGTCTAATTATGGTTCTCCAAAATAGCGATACTCAATATATTTTTCATCCCAACCCCGTTGGGAATTCTCAGTTCCCGCCTCTTATTTGGTCAGCCATAAAGAAGACCAGTTATCTTTGCATGTTTCCAAAAATAAAAACTGCACGGACAAACGGTGAAGTTGTATTTTAGGTGGACAGTGACAGTACTGTCTACCGCTGCCATTTATCAGTTTTATAAATGAGGAAAACAGGACATACATTGCTGAATATTGTCAGGATTTTCATATATTCAAAACAATAGCAACATTTATTTGAAAATAAAATAAAATAAATGCAAGAAACATCTTTTTAATTACAAGAGTATCAAATAACTAATTCATTATTGGAAACACAAAACAAAAGTACTTGACTAAAGCTCGGAGACTATAAGATAGCGCTGTGTATAATAGCAGGCACGCAAAGGGACAAGGGCGCCTAGTGCACCAACCACCATTCATGTCACCGCGATCCAGTCCAGATAAAGCAGAAGAATTGTGTCTAATTGCTACATATTAAAAAAAAAAAAATACCACATGTTGGCCAGCGTTTATGGCATGAATACCGGCGTCTGGAGAAACTTTGGTCGGGAGAAGTCTATATACCAACCTCAATTTCAATGACGCAAGTTATTTTCGGCCATTCAATGCCAATGCATCGGACTTCAGAATTAACACTCACAACCTTTAAGAGCTTTCACAACCAACCACCCAACACAGTAAAAAGCTATTATATCACATAACATTTTGAATATAGCACATCTATAAGTCTGGCTTTACTAGCAATCTGCAGACAAGCAACCTGGTATAACGTCAACTTAAGTCGTGCTAGGATGAGATCCCGGTGTCAAGGGTAATATATTAATCACGACATTCGCAAACATCCATGCCTTTGTTTCAGTCGGGCTATGATGTGATATCAGTCAAAGGAAATACAGTTATCACACCGCTCGCGACCAGGTCTTGCACTATCTAGCGTACTTGTTTCACGTACAAGGGATACACATACGCCCTAGTGATATAGAGACAAAAGAATCGGGCCAACGGCGTACCTTTATTATGTTTCTCAGAGGTGAGATTAGAATGCTGTGCTTGTTTTGGGGGACACAACCGTGAGTGGCAAAGTAATTAACCATAATCTGTAGAGCACTGCTAATTGACAGAAGTAAGTGGCCCAGTAGGTAGGATACGAGTGTAGGAAATCTAAAGATAGGTTTTCAATCTCAGTAAAAGCAAAATCAAACCAAAAAAAAATACAGAAACGCAACACTGGTAAAATAAAATGTGACTTTTTCTAATGTGTATCGTAGTGCATTCTAATTTAGCCAAAAAGAAAAGTACATTCGTATACACATGAACCCGAACGACATCAAATCAAACACCACTTATGTGGCAAATGTTCACAAAGTTTGAAAACAGTAACAGTGAAATAAGAAGCAACAGCTGCTAAAACAAATGCATCGTAATACTAGTTACCACATTGTTGACATATTCAAACATTGTAACGTAGAAACTAAATAAAAAAATGTTTGTTGCATATCCTTTACATGACGTCGCAGTCAACACCACATGTTTTGCTGCTGTGATCTCTTGGCAAGTTTATGTTCGAGAAACTAAAACAATACAATAAATACTGAGCGCAGATATAGTGTGTTACCCTGCCAATGGCATCAGCGCTGTCGGACACTGGTTCAACGCCAGCTATAGTCCTTCTCTACAGGAGGGAAGGCTTTGGCTTCCGTTTCTCATGGCATTCAGACTTAAAACGCTGATGGTTGTAACACTTTACATAGTCTCAGCAGGTACCTGCTTCCAGCCTTGTTTTTCTTAAAAAAAACAATAAAAACACCAGCTCTAGTGGTTCTACTAAACGAGGACTCAGAATTAGACACATAACTAAAAAAAATGCATATAATATGTTAACTTATGTACAAAGAACGGAAAAATGGATAAGAAAAATACGACCAATTCTAGCATAAACAAAACCATACAGAGAACTATGATAGAACGGTGGCTTAAATGGTTCTAACACATGAGAAGAATCAGGAATTGCCAAGTGTAGCTTTTTGCAGGATGGAAAACGTACACGTCAATAAACAATTCACACTGTTACATGCATGTGAAATATGGACAATAAGCAGACAAGCTGAGAAACATCTAATAGCAGCGGGCATGCGGTTTCTGAGGAAAATGTTATAAACGATTAAAAAAAAAATAATAACGAGAGTTCTACGAGAAATAAAAAGATGAACACCGTAAATTAATCAGACACATTAGACATTGACAATCAATATTTTTTTGGCACGTTATGGCGAACGCTCGTAAACTAGGCGACAACTGGAAAATCTGATGGGAAAAAAAAACAAGGGGAAGATAAAGAAACAAATATGTGGATGGTTTGATCACATGGCATACTGGAGACAAGAACACAGGTATGATATAAGATTGGTAATCGTGTGAGATGGCGAACCACAAACGCCCAGCATGTTAGCATGGCACATGATGATGATAATGAACACATGACAAACTTTCTATGAATCAACCCGTCATTTATGACATCTGACGACACAGTTACAGAAGAAGACAATCGCCTATGGAATTTGGCAGCTAAAAGAAAACACTAGAGAAGCATGGGTTGTAATTATAGAACAGTCTTACAAATGGTTGGTAATTGTAGAGTGACTTCTAAAAAACAATGCGACATCTCTCTAAACCGTTGAAAGCAGATATAAAAAGAACATAAAGGACTCAATAAGATACAATTAGACTTTCAGAGGAGCGTTTGTGTGTTTTTCACCATCAAAGGGAATCACCACTTATGGTGAAGCCATTAATAAACATATTTCTACAGAGGATACAATTGTTTTCTGAATTTATTTTTTCGAGATGAATACAAATGTTTTCCGAATTCATGCTTTCGAGGGGGATAAAATTGTTTGCTGAATTCGTGCTTTCCATTGGATACAATTGTCTTATGAATATTGACTTCCCAGTGAGAAACAATTCTTGTCTGAATTCATGTTTTCGAGCAAAGCAACGGCATCGACAAAGCACGGTCATTATAGTCATCATCATCATCATCATCATCATCATCATCATCATCATCATCATCATCATCATCATCATCATCATCATCATCATCATCATCATCATCATCATCATGAGCCATGCTGATAAAAATTGGTGGTCAAATTTCACCATCTCACACAACAGACAATCTCGGGTCAAGTTTGTGTACTTGTCCAGATTATGTCACGGGGTCAAACCATCCAGGTATTTACGGTGCTAAGTATCGTACGGTAGGTAAAAGAACTTCAGTTCAAGTACTATAATACATGTATGTGTGTGTGTGTGTGTGTGTGTGTGTGTGTGTGTGTGTGTGTGTGTGTACATGTGTGTGAATGTGTTCTTGCTTTCATGTCTTTTTGTCTGTTTGTCTGTTCAACTCCTCCCCTCCTGTCTGTCTGTCTTTCTGTCTGTCTGTCTGTCTGCTTGCCTGCCTGCCTGCCTGCCTGTCTGTCTGTCTGTCTGTTTTTCTCTTCCACTCTCTCCATCTCTCATCCAATGTCCGTCTGTCTATCCCTCTTTTCCTTTCTCTCTCCATCTCTGCCTCTCAGTTCGTCTTCCTGTCTGTTCGTTCGTGTCTCTTCCTATCTTTCTCCCTCCATCTGTCAGTCTGTCTCTCTGTCTGACTCTCTCTCCCCCTCTCTGACTCTCCCTCCCCCTCTCTGACTCTCCCCTCTCCCTCCCCCTCTCTCTGTTTCCCTAAGCTAGACTACACCTTCATACTTTATTTGTATTTCGTTAAATTCGATGGGGATTGTTAAAACGTGACCTAGGCTCCCAGCCTAAAATGGGTACAGGAAAATGTGTTGGGAAGTAAAGTCCGCCGGCGAGATGTTGACCACATCACCCACCGACTGAGTACCGACTTGTGTATACAATTCAGCTGCCATCACATCCCCAACACTCCTTCAGACATGGAGAAGGATCCTATACTTGTCCTACATGCATGTACGGTAAACAAATCACCACTCCCTTCCGCCAAAATATGTGACAATTGACCCTCCTTGGAAAGATCCCACTGAACATTTATCAGCGGAAATCCCACTAGATTATTTGCCAGTCTACAAGATAGATGAGCTTAATACATGGCTTAAATTGGCAACATATTTCAGCCTGCTGGATTCTTGTATAACGGATGCGGCTCTCTCGCGGGGAATGAATTTATCCATTATACGCGGTAAAAGAGCTCTGGTATACAAACTGTTGAACATAGTACCCACTTCGTTTCTGAATTTGTCCTTGTCGGAAACATATTTGAGTTTGTCAGAAGAGATTTGCCGTAGCAGACAGGTCGAAAAGTGGGGTATAGTTTTTCAGTTGGGAAACACAATACATTAGCCATAATAAGATGCAGAATATATAAACAGAGGGTAGGTGCTGTCATAAATCTAAATTACATCACTAAACGAACCATTGATTTGAGGGGGGGGGGGGGTGACCTGAGAAGTTGCGGTTAAGCCTCAAGTTTAGAAGGTACAAGGCTTGATCTCAGCAGAGGGCTGGGAATTTTTCCAAGAACCATTGGTATCTAATGATATCACACGACCCCCTGATAACTTGGGTAGTTAGATACATAGCCTTATCGGATACTGGCGAAAAACAGGAGGTCGCGTGTACAAGTTGCGCACGTTAAAAATTCCACGGCAGTTGGGAATAGCAAAGAGTAGGCCGTAAAGTCGCCGCCCTGCCAAAATTGTTAGGCAAGTGAATCTACTCACGGGTAGATAGAGCCCACTAGCTTGGATGGAATCTGTCTACAAACTTTGAACAAATGCATACCCGAAGTCGGACACATTGACCTGTGAAGAGCATAAGTAGTTGTGGTGCTCTCCTCTCCAAAGAGAAGCATGCAGAAGAGGAAGAAGTTGATTAATACAGTTACGATTAGAAATCACCACGGCGTTTGACTGTAAACGTGGAAGATGATGATGATTAAAAATAGTAAGAGAAAATACGGGGTAAATATGTTGTCTGATAACGATGGATGATTGTTAGAAATCAGTAGATCAGCGATCCTGTTAGCTCGTAGGGTATGATTCCCGATTTGTATTTTTTGGGCCTCTTAGTTCTATGTAGAAACCTTGTGGCACACGGAGGCCATATGAACCAGACAAGAAATGGTCCCTGGTGTGTGTCACAAAATAAAACCTTGCGTTTAACCAGTGATTATTATAGAGGCTTTCTGATTAAACGGACTATCTGCCAGCGACAACTATTTTAACTAACAGTAAAAATAAATCGGATGTCAAAATCATAGGACAATATTTGTAGCTGCACGTGTACATCTGGTCGACGGATTGGGAACACTCGGTGGTGAGGGAGACGGGTCCCGGCATCGCTTTGACAGTTTATAAACAGGTCGGATTGGAAGCGGAAGTACTCAGCTCGGAAGTAAACAGTCCGTCTGTCAATAGAGTTTCCGGACATCACGCAGATTGGCAGATTGCTATTGACTACTGTTGTGGGGATCATACAGTTACTCGCTAGCTTGTTGGGGATGTCAAAACAAGTGATGACAACTCTGACAGTGACTAAGCCAGGGAAAATAGATTCTTGGCAATGGATGATATGCCCAAATAACACCTGCAGGACATCAACCATGTCACGTGACCAATTTTAGGTTTTGCCATAAACCATGATTGGGAGAAAGAGTGTTGACCAAAACCGTGGATTATGATGGACGTGTTTGTGGGAGAGCTCTACAGTGTTAGATTAATTTAATGTTAACTAGCATGTGTCGTTATGGCAAAGTGTAGTAGCCATCCCGGAATGAGGATAGTTTGCATAAGGTTCCCCACCAGTTACTAGGAAACTCAACACTGGTTTTGAAGAAGTGCACTCCAATTGGACGACCACCAGTTGGACTCTAAAATTATTCGTACGGAAAAGGAATAACGTCCGAGAAGAAAGATGGTATATGTTTACGCTGGACTCATACTCAGAAGGGTTCACCATGGCATGGCCCAGAAGAGCCAGCCAATATAACGCCTGCGTGGTATGGTTCACCTAGGATGGGTGATGATTGTTGATATATCACACATCAGACAAACATTGTTTAAGGAACGAGAACATTAACGGATAAGTCACATCGTGTGCTAGATTCCAGTGTAATATTACATATGACATATACTTGAACCTATATGAACACTAGTTAGGATCAAGTGTAGAAACATTAACAGTAAAACCTAAATACACTACAAAGGATTTGTGCAGTCTTTAGGACCGATAGGAACTTACAAAGTTAGTTGGCAACCAGTCCGTAATCAATCTGTACTTACAAACAGTATCTATTTCGGATGATCATGAAGATGGATTACCAGGTGGCTACCGATGACAGTCAGTATCCGGCAAGAGGGTTTCGACACTGGGTGAGGTGCACTGGTTATGATTTAATGTGCTGTGGTGTGCCCTTGCAATGAAGAAACTATGCTATTATCTGAAAGTCCGATCATACACACATTATAGAACACATCACACATTTTCTTCGCATACACGCCTTACGTACATTACACATTTTTCTTTTAATAAATTAATCGTTATTAATTTTTAGAAGCAAGAGTTGTTGAATATGTTGCGTTGGGGAAGTATGAGAGGGGGGCATAGTACGACAGTGAGAGAGTGATAGGGAAAGGGTCCATAGGCTGATGGAGTGTGTTGGACGGAAGCTGGTGGATTCTCCAGGATATTGATAGGAAAGAAAAATATTATAATGTGGGTGTTTACTCTCCTCACTCCAGGGACGACACTTTAAAGGAGGACACGACAGTGTGGACAACGACGGAATGTCGACAAGCTAAACTGAAGGTCTGTTTCGTGGTCGGTCGTGGGCTGGCTGCCTAGGTGGACGCTGCATATCAGGCCCAGTTTGATATGACATTTGACGATTTCCTAGAGATGCAGCCTTATTAGTTTAGGGGGGTGTTTATAATTATATAATTGCGTCATAGAAATTATATGTCATTCACAGAACGCGTGCGTATTATTCGAGAGTAATAAGGGAATAGTGATAAACTAAACGAATTACACGGGGTTTGTTGTTTCTTTGTTTGTAATCGGATATTTTGTGTGAGCAAGCTGAATTGGTGTTTGTAAATCCTCCTGATAAGAATAGAGGTTCTTAATTTTCAAACGAAGATGTTGATTATCCTGTATCTTATTTAAGTTCTTTATCTGCCTTATGCAATATACTCAAAGTCAGATATTTGAAGTTGTGGAAATTACTTATGTCAGATTCATGAATACTGACAACTTTTTAGGAATATTCATACACCACATTTCCATTTTTCTACTTATTAGTCAAGGTAAAGTGTTGCTTTTAACTGTACTGATCAACATACCCCAAGCTTCTTGCAGTTTTCCCAACCTTTTCTCATCAAACAGAGCTTTTAGCACATTGGTTCTCAACCTTTTTTGGCCCGTGCCCCCCACCATAAATTCAGAACTTCATCCCCCCCCCCCCCTTTTTTTCGTATTTTCTACCTAAAAATTTGGCCCGTGCCCCCCCCCCCCCCTTTACCATATTTTCAGAACGTCATCCCCCCTTTCGTATTTCCTACCTAAAAATCCCGCCTCCGCCCCTACACAGTATACGTAATAATGGAAGCTAAATTTAATAGCACATACTAAAACAAGTCTAGACGTCCACATAAAACATGATTTGTGGGTCTACTTACTTTATAAATTGAATTTTAGAAGGGTGAGACGGACAGAATCTACAGAATAAAGGGAAAAACAATATCGAGTAATCGGTTCTTTTAACGCGATCTTGAAATAATCTTAATCCCCCACCCCCCTGGAAACCCCAAAATTCCCCCCTGGGGGGGGGGGGAATTCCCCATCGGTTGAGAACTCAAAATACAGTTTAATGTCATTTCCATTCTATAGACCTTACGCGTTGACTGTACACTGAAAATTCATAACTTAACACGAAGTGGTAAGCACCGATAGAGGTAGATAATCCATTCATTTTTGTATGCGTTACATTCCAGTTTTGCACCCCTTCAAGTTTTGTTTTTCAATTACCCTACCATCGATGACGCGACACTGCTCCTGCTTTTTATCTGCCAGTTGAGCAAAGGCCCTCAACCAACTCAAGCCAAGCAGCCAAGCCTTCCTATCCTTTGCTGCTTCCTGCAGCTTCTTCCATACCTCCCCATATTATTCACCAATCTCTCTGGCCTCTTCTCCGTGTTTGTCTTACTCTATTTCTTCTGGCCTGTTGGTTACAGAGGTAGGACTTTCTACTTATACCATCCACAGGTTTTCTCGATGTATGTCTTACCCATTGAGACAACCCGTGGACTGTATAGGTACGCCGAAAATATAATGAGAAATCTCAGAGATGATATAACCAAGGAGCATTATAATGCCCTAAATATCGGTGGTCTTGAAATACCAGAGATTCGATATGCTGATGATACAGTTCACATCACACATCACAGAATGGTATAGAAAAACTAATAACCTCAACTCAAAAGAATAGTGAAAATCACACCTTATATCTTAACCAAGCAAAAACAAGAATAATGCATTCAGATAAATCTAATATGGAGAAAGAACAATATGTTAATGGGAGAGGGGGGAGGGGGTTGGAGGTGGTGGAAAATTTGGAATATCTTGGGTCATTAATTACCAACAATGGTGATACAATGAAAGTAATTAAAAGACGGATATCTATTGCTCTTCAAAAACTAAAACAACCGAATAAATTGTGGCGTGGGACAGATACAAGTAGATTTACAAAAAAGTAAATTTTTAAGAGCATGCATCTTTCCCATTGCAACATACGCCTGTGAGACCTGGACAACTACTAAACAAGCTAAACAGCTCATAAATTCCTTTGAATGTAAATGTTATAAACGGGTTCTAAAATATCTTAGATTACCAAAAAAAAAAAAAAAAATGCATCCATACGACAAGATCTGAATATTGAAGAAGGATGGCTACTAAAGACTATAAATGCTAGACAATTTAAATATTATTGGTCACTTGAAACGTCATGAAAGTTAGGGAGAACAATAATGGAGGAGTATATGCCTGGGATGAGAGGAAGAGGAAGACCAAAGAGAAGATGGGTGCAGGATGTGGCGGATGATCTCCAGATGGGTATATCAGACGCGGGACATCTTGCTTGTGATCGAGAAGTTTTCCGGAAAGTTGTTATGGGAGCGAGGTTCTGCAAAGGACATGCTACTGAATGAATGAATGATGTCCTATCCAGCGGCAGTGTCTTTTCCTCATCGAACAAATTCAGCGGGATATGTTTGTTTCACTCCATAAACTCCACATTGGTGATTCTGCTATACCATTTTATTCTTTCAGTTCTGCGGGAAATAAGAGGCAGGGGGTCAATCAGCACGAAAATGGACACATACACCTTGAGGGTGTATTAGGCGGGAAAAACATGGAGAGACTTTTGCCTGTTCCCCATTCATACATGGTCATTCATACATAGACCCAGGAGAAGATCTCCCTTTTGTCTGGGCTGGTTGAGTTAGTTTCCTTGTTTCCGTTGACTTGTTCATGAGTGTTTGAAATTGCGGCCTGCCATCCATGGAATAAGACGCCGAGTCTCACGCCGACCCAACTCAGTCGACTCTGACATGATTAAGTAACATGTGATGATTAATCGTCTTAAACGACTTTACGTATCAGCATGGGCTTATATATCGCCGAAATTGTTGTTTTTGCGTTATAATAAAACATGTCTGCTCCCATATTAACAACTTTCAAGTCATAACTGTGATACACCACTGCTACAATTTTCCGTCTTTCATTTCTGTTTGCCCCAAACCTACTGTTTGTTTTGCACATAATCTGTTAATACATACAGGGTCGGTTACAGTGTTGCTATGATTTACTTCGTTCACTTAGGGCCCCGTTTGTCGTGTCCTCCTTTACAGTGTCGTCCCTGGAGTGAGGAGATTCGACACCCACATTATAATATTTATTTTTTTTTCTCTTAATATTCTGGAGAATCCACCAGCTTCCGTCCAACACACTCCATCAGCCTATGGACACCTTTTCCTATCACTCTCTCACTGTCGTACTATGCCCCCTTCTCATACTTCCCCAACGCAACATACTCAACAACTCTTGCTTCCAAAGATTAATAAAGATTAATTTATTAAAAGAAAAGTGTAACGTATATGAGACGTGTATGTGAAGAAAATGTGTGACGTGTTCTATAAAGTGTGTAGAATCGGACTCTCAGACAACAACCCAGTCAGCTGATCCCAGCAAGGATAGACCACAGCACGTTACGTCAGAACATGTACTTCTCACCCAGCGCCGAAACCATCCTGCTGGATACTGATTTGCCTCTGTAGACCTCTGGTAATCCCATTTCATGAACATCCGAAATAGACACCGGTGGTATTAACAGTTAATCATGGACCGGTTGCACCCTACACAATGTCCGTTCCTATCGTTCATAAAAAAATGCACAAGTCCTTTGTAGTGTGTACACAGATTAATGTTAATTGTTACTGTACTGGATCCTCACTCGTGTCTATCTAGCCTCAAGTATCATGTCTTGTGTTCTATTACACGAGATTATATCACACTAGGCAACTATTATCAGTAATGTTCTCAGTTAGTTACTACTGTCTGATGCTGTGTGGTGCATCAGTAATCATCACTCTCTTTGGTGAATCAACTTCCTTCTAGCTTTAGTTACGTTCTGTACTCAACTTTATTGATTGTTGAACTGGTGTTCTTCCGAATGGGATTGGATTCTTTCCCAAAAACTTGTTGAGTTTCCTTGGATCTGGTAGGGAACCTAGGATAGAAACAACACATCTGGTGATAGTACTAGTCACTGATCCTTTCGGCTGAGTGTAAGCCTATCGCCTTGCTTAATGATCTTTAGCTAACTAAACTATGTCCTAGAGCAGATTAGCTACCCACCTAGGGCCGAATCAGGCTATGACAAAGAGAGACCCATACAGAGTGCAAAACCCCAGCGGGCAATTCCCCCATCTCCCAATTATCCATCAGTACTCTATTCTTAACTAGCAGAGCTAATATCACTATTCTACTCTAACTAGTTTCCACTAACAGTGCTAATCATCACACTATAGTTTTAACAAGGCTACAGTCTATATTAATTAGAACTAATATAAGAATAGGTTATACCTTAAATGGCACTACTGCAGTCCTATCAATCATATCTACACCTGCCATGATAGGCACGTGTAAAATTAAGTCACTAATTAACACACGGTAGATATTATTTCCACTAAGCACTGCAGTGCCCTTGCACTCCGACTAGAGCCACATTTCCAAGTCCCCCTAGTTGGCCCCAACTCGGGTTTATATGGCAAACTACCAAAGTTGGCCACGTGACGTTATCCTTTATGCCCCCACACAGGTGGCACAGTGGCAGATCATCCCCTGTCAGGGATCCATCCTCCCTGGCTCCATTAATGTTAGATTTGTCATCACTGGTTTTGACATCCAAAACAATCCAGAGAGTTACTGTACAGTTCCAACAAAGAGTTTTTCCCAACACGCTGTCAATCTTCTCGATGTTCCGGAAACAAGACTTGACAGATGTACTGTTTCCTGTCTCTCGCTGCCAATTCCGGTTTGTCTCTGACTGTTGACAAACTGTCAAGCGATGCCGGGACCTGTCTTCATCACCACCGAATGTTCCCAATCCGTTAGAGATGTACACGTGCAACTACAAATATTGTCCTGGGATTTTGACATCCGATTTGTTTTTACTGTTAGTAAAATAGTTGTCGCTGGCAGATAGTCCGTTTAATCAGAAAATCCTCTATAATAATCAACCGGTTAAACACACGGTTTTATTTTGTGACACCGTTGACCCACAAGCTACTACTGGCGCATACTGGAAGAGTTTTTTCTGGGCTGATGAACAAAGCCTCTTGCCCAAGCAGTCGCCATGTTGTGTACAAATATTGTCCCGGAGCAAATTTCTTGCTATGGGTCTGTAATGTGATAGTGCCATCACATCTTGTAGGCCTGAGAGCAAGGAGACTTAAGTGGCCAGACTTTCTGTGACATTGGCAAGTTACGGGCCCAGGAGTTGAACCCATGCCCGCACGTACTCATGACATGGCATTACCAGCGCAGTTCGATAACAACTTTGCTAGAATTAAACATGAAACGAATATCCAGGCTAGAACATGCGTGTCACAATGTGTGAGGCGGACATATTAATCCATCGGCTATAAACTCCTCTAGTGATTGACAATAAATGAGCACAATGCATGTTGAAACATGACAGAGTCGTGGAACTAACACCCCCAAGTGACAATAAATGAGCACAGTGCATGTTGAAACATGACAGAGGCGTGAAACTAACACCCCCAAGTGACCTTAAATGAGCACAGTGCATGTTGAAACATGACAGAGGCGTGGAACTAACACCCCCAAGTGACCTTAAATGAGCACAATGCATGTTGAAACATGACAAAGGTCTGGAACTAACACCCAATGTCAAGGTCGGCGGGGCTGAGCGGTTTAACGCGCTTACACGTTCCTTTTTCTGACCGCATGTTGGTAGGTTCGTTCCACACGCCGATCAGCTGAATTTAAATATTGACTTCTCGTTCTTGACTTGGGAACGTCAATTACAAGTATCTCAGAAGTTGGAGGGAGTTCGCCTGATGGCGAGAGACAGTGAGTAATAGGGAAAGTTAACAGTCGCGTAAAATCAGCCCAATGTACCCACTACTAGTAGCAAGTATGTGGAATTACGCTCCAGCTCAAACTTGGGGTACGGTAGTGGTATAGTGCTGCAGAGATATGCTATATGCCTTCCAACATTTACTTTTTAAATCCAGTTGAGGTTAGTTAGTTGCATATCTTTAACAAGACGTCACTGTCAACCCCAGTATTTTATGAGTGTGTGATTTCTTGACAAGTTTACATATAGTAATTTGCCATTTCTTTCTGAATTACCGACACTCATACGATAATATGAAAAACAACGGATGGCGGTCTGCTGACAAATCGCCCGTAGCTGTGTTTCGAACGCGGTATGCGGGATTACGAATTGCGTTTGTAACCTCTTCGCCACAGAGCAACAGAGCCGGCTAATCTCAAAAGGCAGCTAGTAGAAACACTCTCCTAACTGTGGTACGTTAGATCTACCTTAGCTATTTATAATTGCTGTTTCAAAAATAGGTTTAATGAGTCATTTATAATTAACTAGCTGACCCGGCCCGGCTTCGCCCAGACCCTGGTGGGGAGCATCTCATTTAATTCATATAATGAGTCATATAAGTTCTCGTTCCCGTTACCGACTATCTGTCTGTCTGTCTGTCTGTCTGTCTATCTGTCTGTCTGTCTGTCTGACCCGGCCCGTCTTCGCCCAGACCCTGATGGGGAGAATCTCATTTAATTCATATAAGTAGTCATATAAGTTCCCGTTCCGACTATCTATCTGTCTGTCTGTCTGACCCGGCCCGGCATCGCCCAACTCCTGGTAGGGAGAATCTCATTTAATTCATATAAGTAGTCATATAAGTTCCCGACTGTCTGTCTGTCTGTCTGTCTGTCTGTCTGTCTGTCTGTCTGTCTGTCTATCTATCTATCTATCTGTCTGTCTGTCTGACCCGGCCCATCCCATGGCGGAGAGCATCTCATTTAAATTATATAAGTAGTCATATAAGATCCCGTTCCCGACTATCTGTCTGACTGTCTGTCTGTCTTGGGTAAATGGAGGAGGGAGGAGGAAGAGGGGGGTGGAGGAGGGAAGAGGAGGGAGGAGGAGGGAGGAGACAGGAGGAGTAGGGAGGAATAGGAGGGAGGAGGAGGGATTAGGAGGAGGAGGGAGGAGTAGTGTGGAGGAGGAGGCGAGGAGGCGGGAGGAGGAAGAGGGAGGAGGAGGGAGAAGGAGGGAGGAGGAGAACGCAGGAGGAGAAGGGAGCAGGAGGAGGAGAGGGAGGAAAAGGGAGGAGGAGGGAGGAGGAGGAGAGAGTAGGAGGATGGAGGAGGCGGAGGGAGAAGGAAGAGGGAGGAGGAAGAGGGAGAATGAGGAGGGAGAAGGAGGAGAAGGAGGGGGAGGAGGGGAGGAGGGAGGCGGAGAGAGGAGGAGGAGGGAGGAAGAGGGAGGAGGAGGAATGTGAAGGGAGGAGGAGGGAGGAGGTAGAGGGAGGAGGAGGGAGGAGAGGAGGTAGAGGGAGGAGGAGGAGGGAGGAGGCGGAGAGGGAGGAGGGGGAGGAGGGAGGAGGAGGAGGGAGGAGGAGTGATGAGGAGGAGAGAGGAGGAGGAGGGAGGAGGAGGAGGGAGGAGGAAGAGGGAGGAGGAGGAATGTGAAGGGAGGAGGAGGGAGGAGGTAGAGGGAGGAGGAGGGAGGAGGAGGAGTGAGGAGGAGGAGAGGGAGGAGGAGGAAGGAGGAGGGGGAGGAGGGAGGAGGAGGAGGAGGGAGGAAGAAGGAGGAGGAGGGAGAAGGAGGGATGAGGAGGAGGAGGGAGGAGGAGGAAGAGGGAGGAGGAGGAATGTGAAGGGAGGAGGAGGTAGAGGGAGGAGGAGGAGGGAGGAGAAGGGAGGAGGAGGGATGAGGAGGAGGAAGAGGGAGGAGGAGGTAGAGGGAGGAGGAGGAGGAGGAGTGAGGAGGAGGAGAGGGAGGAGGAGGAAGGAGGAGGGGGAGGAGGGAGGAGGAGGGAGGAAAAAGGAGGAGGAGGGAGAAGGAGGGATGAGGAGGAGGAGGGAGGAGGAGGAAGAGGGAGGAGGAGGAATGTGAAGGGAGGAGGAGGGATAGGGAGGAGGGGAAGAGGAAGAGGGTAGGAGGAAGAGTGGAGAGGAGGAGGGAGGATGTAGAGGGAGGAGGAGGGAGGAAAAGGGAGGAGGGAGGAGGAGAGAGGAGGAGGAGGGAGGAGGTAGGAGGAGGAGGAAGAGGGAGGAGGAGGGAGGAGAAGGAAGGAGGAGGAAGAAGGAGGAGGAAGAGGGAGGAGGAGGATGGAGGAGGGAGAGGGAGGAGGAGGAAGGAGGAAGAGGGAGGAGGAGGATGGAGGAGGGAGAGGGAGGAGGGAAAGAGGAAGAGGGTAGGAGGAGGAGGAGGGAGAGGAGGAGGAGGAGAAGGAGGAGGAGGGAGGAGGAGGGGATAGGAGGAGGGAGGAGGCAGAGGGAGAAGAAGGAAGGAGGAGGAGGAAGGAGGGAGAGGAAGGAGGGAGAATGAGGAGGGGAGGAAGGAAAGGGAGGTGGAAGAGGAAGAGGAGGGAGGAGGAAAGAGGTAGGGGGAGGAGGAGGTAGAGGGAGGAGGAGGAGGAAGGAAAGGGAGGAGGAAGAGGAGGAGAAGGGAGGAGGAGGGTGGAGGGAGGAGGAGGAGGTAGAGGGAGGAGGAGGGAGGAGGTAGGAGGAAGAGGGAAGAGGGAGAAGAAGGGAGAAGGAGGAGTGAGGATGATGAGGGAGAAGGAGGCAGGAGGAGGAGGAGGGAGGCAGGAGGAGGAGGAGGGATAAGGAGGGAGAGGGAGGAGAAGGGAAGATGAGGGAGGAGGGGGAGGAGGCGGATGGAGTAGGAGGGAGGAGGATGGAGGAGGAGGGGAGAGGAAGAGGGAGAAGAAAGAGGAAGAAGGAGGAGGGAGTCGGGAGAGGGATGAGAGGGAGGAAGAAGAGAGGAGGAGAGAGTTCGCCATTCCGAATTCATACTCGTCTAGTTCTTCCCTTCTACACGACTGTAGATAACTTCCTTACACATAAAAAGATGAATTGTTATTGATATTGCCGTGGCATGGAGGAATATCAGCAGCAGAGTTGATCCAAAAAACCAAAGACTGAGATCTACGGAGAGCCATGAACGCCTACGCCAGCCGGCACGGCACTTGATGATGATGATTGCCGTGTGACGATTCTGTGTAGTCACGTCATTTTCTTCCCTTTCCCTAGCGTTTTGGTTCGGGGATTCTTTCATCATCATCATCATATATTTACGTACGTATTTTGGGAGGGGGAGGAGGGAGGAGGAGGAAGAAGAAAAAAAAAACTATGACAGTTGACAGCTCTGGAATGAAAGGAAGGCGTGTAGAAAATTTCATCTCAATCGGATGGGCCGTTCGCGAACAAATAAAGGACATACATATTTACATACATACATATATACATATACACATACACTTTGTTTTATAGATATAGATTATTGCACATTGTCTTTGGGTTTATAGTGCATTGATTCTGTGGTTTTTGTCGTTGTCTAAAATTAGTTTTATAAGTGGTGTATGAATGAAATAATATTAGTCGTTAGTTAGTCTCGGTTCCAACTTCACGGAAAAGTGTCACCCCATTATGCTCCGTTTCTGTGCCAGTGAATATCACACAAAATGCTCCTCACGGCTCCATGTGAAAAGTGGAACAGACAGGAGTCTCGACAAACCAACAGCCAGCACAAGTATACTATGCATAATGCCGCTGCCAGAATGCCAACACAAAAGCCAGCCACGAAAAATACAGTTCATCGTCGATGGAAGCGGCAGTCACTAGAAAACCAGCAGCCACACATTACTGCATAAGGCAACCCAGTTAGTCCAGCGACCGGCCGACCGCCATTTTTCTGAACATGCAGTTCACACCACAAACAACTGCGGAGAGATGCAAACGCACTCCACACGAAATTCACAGCTCAAAGTGTCTCTCCACGCACTCAACTCAGAGTGATAGAACCATGTACTATCAGTCCAACATGAGGAAAATGCGCAAGCAAACCGTAGCCACGAGCATAAACACTATAGGAGGCCTTAACAGCTCAATCGCTTAACCTTCATGTTGGGGACTGGGAGTCAATGAAACACTGTATGAGAGCAGAGAGGCAGTTAGAAAATAAATAAATAAATAAAAAGTATGAACGAATGAAGATTGCAGTTCAAAGCCTGAACTATACTACTAACTGTGCTACTTTGTCTTCTTTCTTGATCTTTCCACGTCCATATTACAAGTATTCTAGTTATTGTTTCTGGACTATTACCCAATCGCGTAATCATACACCGCATCACAGTAACGATGAGGTCAACATTCTGCAACCGTCAAGCTCGGTTAACCTCGCCGCCCAACAGTACAGTACGCTCGCTGTCTCTAACTCTAAAAGTACAGCGATTTAAAGGTATATTCGCAGTCTCTAACCCTAACAGTACAGTGGTTTAAAGGTATGCTCGCCGTCTCTACTCTAACTGTACAACGGTTTAAAGCTACGCTCGCTGTCTCTAACTCTACCAGTACAATGGTTTAAAGATATGCACGCAGTCTCTAACCCTAACAGTACAATGGTTTAAAGGTATGCTCGAGGTCTCCAAATTTAACAGTACAATGGCTTAATGGTATGCTCGTGGTCTCTACTCTAACAGTACAATGGTTTAAAAGTATGCTCGCAATATCTATCTCTAAAAGTACAATGGTTTAAAGGTATGCTCACGGTCTTAACTCTAACAGTACAATGGTTTAAAGGTATGCTCGCGGTCTTAACTCTAACAGTACAATGGTTTAAAGCTATGCTCTCAGTCTCTAACTCTAACAATACAATGGCATAACGGTATGCTAGCATCCTCTAACTGTACAATGTTTTAAAGGTATGCTGGCGGTCTCTAACTATAACAGTACATTGGTTTTAAAGGTATGCTCGATATCTCTAACTCTAACAGTACAGTGGTTTAAAGGTATGCTCACTGTCTCTAGCTATAACAGTACAGTGGTTTAAAGCTATGCTCGCAGTCTCTAACTCTAACAGTACAATGGTTTAAAGGCATGCTCGTGGTCTCTAACTATAGCAGCACAATGCCTTAATGATATGCTCGCGGTCTCTAACTCTAATAGTACAATGGTTTAAAGGTATACTCACGGTCTCTAACTATAACAGTACAATGCCTTAATGATATGCTCGCGGTCTCTAACTCTAACAGTACAATGGTTTAAAGCCATGCTCGCGGTCTCTTACTATAACAGTACAATGGTTTAAAGGTATGCTCGCGGTCTCTAACAGTACAACGGGTTAAATATATGCTGTTATCTCTAACACAACGATACTAGGATTTAGTTGAATTATAACTGGAAAAACAACAAGTGTGAGAGGTCAGCTTTGGAAGCACTAAAACGAACAAACGGGGGAAGTTGCAACGACAAACTTTCATCAGCTTAAACCAACAAATAAGAACAGCAATAAAGACATTTTTTTAAACATAATATTATGATGAAGCTCAGAGATTTATAAGAAGCAGCTGTAGAAACAAGTGAAAATAAAAGCATCCAGGCCACGAGAGAGATGGTGCATATTACCAACACAACCGATAAAAACAAATTATAATCTTCAGAAAACGGACAGACGACATCAGGCAGAAATACCACATGTTTAATAAACTAAAGATAGGAGATACTGATGAATGCAACTGTGAAACTGGTTACATGACAGCTAAACGTTTGATGCAGGCGTGTCCAACATATGTAGAGCAGAGAAAAGTACTTTGTCCTACACCCGCTACATTGAGCACAAACTCTATGGGGATGCCAATATGCTAAAGGTGATTGCTGCTTTCTGTGCATTCATTCATACTGGCGTCTGAAGATGAAAGGGGGAGAAGAAGATACTATAAATTCTTAATGTATGTGCTTTAGTGCCATTTCTGTCTTTGTTGGTTGTTGTTACTATCTGTTTTTGTTTACTGAGCTCGCCTCTTGAACTTCCGGTGTGCTGCTGCAGAGGTAGCGGCTTCAATCCCTACACCGGTCGGTTGGCCTTAAATGTTGACTTCTCGCCCTTGACTTGGGGACGAATGAACAAACTTCAAAGGGTCACAAATTGGACACACAGGCCCGTCTTACATTCGGCCCTTCCCATCTTTCGTTCATCAATTGCACATGTTAAATTCACATAGGAAAATAACATTGACAAATGACTGTTGGCAGGTTCGCATGACTGAATGCGGACCGATGGATAAGAACAGTGTTCTTAAACATCCGTTTCATCCCCTATACCGGACAGCTGGACTAAAATGTTGACCTGTCGTCCATGACTTGGGGACGTTAATTACAAGTACCTCTGAAGTGGGAGTGGGTTAGCCTCATGGCGAAGGACACTGTCAATAGGGAAAGCTAACCCACACGCAAATTTCAGTCCATCAATACTATTAAAAAAAAACAAGTGTGTATGGACTACGCTTGATTTCATAGCGAGCGAGCGCAAAAAAATAAAAATGAATGTTGTAAACATACACAATGCATATTACCATGTAATGTAACAGACAGGCAGGCAGACACACGTACATTCATAAACACACACATACAAGTCTCTATATACACTTACATCATTTACACAAACTCTCAATGTTATGTACCCACTCAATAACACACAAATACACACCCCCTCGCATACACATATACTTAATGACAATCACAAACTCACTAACTAAAGTTTACTTTTCCACGCAATCACCAACTCACCCACCCACACACGCATTCACAGACAGACAGACAGACAGACAGAAGTAAGACAGACAGACAGAAATTCTCTCTCTTTATCTCTCTCTCTCACTCTCTCTCTCTCTCTCTCTCTCTCTCTCTCTCTCTCTCTCTCTCTCTCTCACGCTTATCTATCCTCATTCATACATACAGCAAGTCACACATATACGCTCCTGCTCCTTTCCATGCACCCATAATCGACACATACACACTTTCACACACGCAAATATACAAATACTCACACAGTCGTACATCCACACAGTATCACACCCGCACACACATATACCCACTGACAATCACAAACACTAAGTCATTCACTCATCCATACTAAATCAAGAGTTGAGTTGAGTTGAGTTGAGTTAAGAACCGATATCACTGCACTCAGGACATTCCCATACGTGCTCAGTCCCCTCGTTCAACATAAACGCACGCACGCACACAGACAGGCAGATTGTCACTAAATCAAGAGCACCTCAGAAGTCGTAGTGGGTTCGCCTGATGGCGAGGTACACTGTAATAAGGACAGCTAATGAACAAGCAAAAATCGTTCCAGTGATACAAGAAATAGTAGCACGTGAATGGACTGCGCTTGGGTTCCAAGCGAGCGAATGCACATAATAATAAGCCCATAAGCGGGCACTCTCCCGCTGTTTATACTTCACATCGACACCGCAAGGTACAAGTGGAACACGATGAGATGAGATGATAATAATAATAATAATAATAATAATAATAATAACAACAACAATAATAATAATAATATGCGAGGATGTAAATGATGCAGTAAATCTAGACTTAGAAAACAGTTATGTTGACATGTCTTCTCGAAGTTTAGAATACCAATAAATGATTCATGTAATAACTAATGGGCACCAGCAACTACGTCCATGTACACACAAAAAGAAGTGCCATGAGACAAGTTTTCCCCAACGTGATGCAAACAAAAACGCCGCTCTCATACTGGGGATACCCAAGCCAATACGACACTAGTGAGGCTGATTTAGACCAGACGAGAGGGAGATAACTAGAAACTGGAGAGTTGGTCTTCCATCTTGTTACTGTTCGTTAAGGATCCAGTTTCAATCATGGGACTAACGGTAACACATTCCGTCTGGTTTTCTTATAGAACGAGCTTGCTGCTAAAATTAGTAAATGTTTAGAATCATCACCACCACCATCTCTATCATCATCATCATCATCATCATATCATCATCATCATCATCATCATCATCATCATCATCATCATCATCATCATCATCATCATCACGGCAGGTCCACATGGTCGAATGGTAAGAACGCGTGTTCTTAAACATCCGTTGTGCTGATGCCAAGTTAAGCGGTTCAACCCCTGCACAGGACAGTTGGATTAAAATGTTGATCTATCGCCTGACTGTGGGGCGTAAATTACAAGTACCTCTGAAGTCGGAGTGGGTTCTCCTGATGGCGAAGGGGACACGGTTAAAAGGAAATATTATTGCACACGTAAAATTCAGTCCATCACTACTATAAATAGTGTTTATGGACTACGCTTGAGTTCTTGAGTTCAAAGCGAACGAGCGGGAAAAAAAGAAAGAAATCATTATCACCACTATCAGCACCAACACCATCATCATTACCCCTACAACTATCACCACTACCACCCCTACTATCACCACAACCACTATCATCATACTCAATATCACAAGCACCACCCCTACTACAACCACAACCACCATCATCACAGTCAATATCACAACCACCACCACTACTATCACCACAACCACCAACAACATACTCAGTATCATAACTATCACCACCATCATGCAGTCACCAACATTACTATCATCATCATTACTATCACACCACCATCATCATCATTACTATAATCATCATTACCACAGCCACCAACATCATCAACAGTATCATCATCATCACATAACAAGACTCCTTTAAAAACGCCATCATCATCACCACCGCCACCATTCTAATAAAAACACCATCATTTCCATAAAACATCATCATCACATTATCACTATCAACACCACAACCACGAACACCACCATCATCACCACAACCGCACAATATCGTGATAATCATCACCAGCAACACTCCCGTCAACGCCACAGATCTACCACTGGCATAATCACCATAGTCATCAGCATCATCATCATGTGGTGTCAACAGGTTGGAGAAGGTATGCGAGATCTCAAGATAAGACCGGGCACCAGTGGCTGTCAAATAGAATTTCGTGCGATGGTGAAACAAAATTGAAAGCTTCCACGCGAGTCTTCACCAATGAAACAATATAAGGTAACAAATACGGGAACAGAGAACAAATTTATGTGACAACGAAAACGACTTTCGAGCTTATCAAAACACAGATAAACCAAACCTGGTCCATGAATATGTCATCTACGAATATGTCATCCATGAATATGTCATCCTTGAATATGTAATCCATGAATATGTCGTCAATGAATGTCATCTGTCATCCATGAATATGTCATCCATAAATGTCACCCACGAAGGGCCATTCTGGGCTGAAAAGACGACCATGTCCCTACACCAATGTCTATTGTTTGCATTCTTGAGAAGTCCAACCGTTGACCCTCTTCTACACCATTCAATCTGCATGTTCTCCCGTTGTTCTCCCTTTCTGATACCTCAACCTTCCCAGTTACCATGAAGTTCTTTGGATAATCTTTTCTCACATAGTCACGAATGATGACTACTGCATTGTGGGTGATACTCGTTCATTGCAAATGTGCTTCCTATAGAACTTAGGTATTTCCATAAACACTAGCGGTATTTAATGGAGCCTTGTGAACTTGAATGTTACATACAGATTCTTAGAATATCACGGATCAAGAAGAGAGAGATACTGACGTTCTACAAGATCTGAACATCGACTAAAGCTGACTCATAAATAGCACCGTGTCTCGAAAACTGAAATACTGTGGAGCATCAAATATTGTGAGGAGCGTCTGGCTAGAACTATAGCTCCTTTTCGGGAGACCCGGGTTTAAATCCTTGATAAGGTGATGGTTTTTTTTTCTGTCGGGGGAAAAAAAGAAAACCCAAACCAGCACAATTCGCGTGACTGCACCAGCCAGGCGGTCCGAACTCCTCAAGCTCAAGGCACCAGGTCCGACACCACAAGGTACATTAGACAGTAATGACGGTTTCTGTTTGAGACACATCAAATGTCACAGTGGATAAGAAAGAAGATTAGTAGAAGCGTGGTTCATGGAAGACAAGGCTAGGGCCGACCTACCCGAAGACGAACACAGAGCGTTAGACACACCCTGGCCATGAGCAGGCTGGAGGTAAGGGAACTAGAGAAGATTTGAGAATCTTGTTGGCGGGCCTGTGATGAGAGCGGCCTTCTGTACATGACTAATATACTGGACAAAGCATTATGGTAGGATGTGTTTGTGTGCTTGTTATTTGATCTATGTTGGTTTCATATGAACTTCTGAGACATTTGGTGCCGTTTCAATGATGAGATACGAATTCTTTCCACAATCCATGTGGGTCCATGTGAATTATAGACCTGGCTAATGAAGTCATCTTTTTAGAGGTGTTTAGTTGATGATGCGTCAAAGTACATTTGTTCCTATATCGAGGCGCTGTCGTCATTAGGAGGTGACAGGTTCGAATCCCAGTCGGTAACTATAGTTTTCAATGTTTATGTTGTCTAGAGCGTCCTCTAATCCCTGCTTCGTTCCTCTACTTCTATGAGCGGCAAACAATACTTGCGTGTGTGTATTTATGAACTGTCACAGTGATCTAAAAGGGTTCCCCAATTGATATTGATGTGTAATACGTGTATATAACCCTGTGATGCTGAAGTTCACGGGGTATCGGTCCTATCTGTAGTTGACACACTTCTCACGTTCTCATCTCATCTTGTTTCTCTTGTACCTAGTGTCAGGGTCTTGATTAGATGACCAAAGGCTCGTGTTCACTAACAGGCGTGAAACACTCACACACACCTAATGAGTGTACAAACACACGGCGATATAACTCAAACACTTTAATCGCACCTCTCAAAACGCAGTCACATCAGGCATCGCTCAAATTTAGCGATAATGCCATTGTCAGAAACATACAAAGCAAGATATCAATAATATCATAAATACAAATGAATATATCACTCACGCAATCTTCACTCTACTCAAACAAAGCATACAGGCTTTCTTCCATCAGTCTCGACTCATACGCAGCACCACTCTTTCATGTCCGTCCAGTCTCGCTGTCCAAGGCTGTCTGAGCTACCCGCAGTGATTCCCTCGTTGGCTCTGCTTTCCGCCTCGTGGTCTGCGTGCACCACGCTGACTCTGGCCATCGCCTGCATGGTAACTGTTAGTCTAGTTCACGGTCGTACCTAGATGAAGCCGCCTCGGAGATTCTGACACCTAGCGATGTCGAGGTGAAGTATAAACAGCGGGAGCGTGTCCGTTTATGTGCTTCATGTATTCGAAATTCCCATTGACTCTGCTATTCCCCATGTCCATGGTTTACACTTACGTGGTTTCCAATTATCATTATTATCACATGCCTTGCAAAGCAGCGTGGGAATTTATGTCTCTTCACAGATATCAGTTTTTGGTCATCTGGATCAATTCTATGTTGGATATTCCTCAATGTCATCATCTTAGACCAAAAAGCATCATTTATCTCCGTCTGTCTCTCATTCTTCTATCGCTGATCCTTTCTTCCTGATCGATGTTTCCCGATGCACCTCTTCTCATTATATGACCCAACACCGCTGTTTGCCTCTTTCTTATTATTCTGTTCTACTTTCATTAGCCTCTTCCGACCAGACAGCCGTTGTCAGCCACTCTGACCGTCTAAGATAATCGCCACGCTTGTCCCAGAAACACATCTCTGCTGCCTCCAAGCTATCTCTCAAATAGTAGCTTTGCGTATTCAAAGGATGCTTGTTTTGGGACGCCTCTTCCGTGTTCTGATATAAAAGGTTTTAAGCGGAATGTGACATGAAACAATTGTAATACTCATTAATGTAGATCTAGAGAAAGCAAGCAAAAACAAACAAACAAACACACAAACACACAAATAAAATACTGATGAGGTTGCTGAGATATTACCGAAACGTAAGTTCGCCGTATCAACTGTTGCACAACGGCTGAAGAGAGTAAACGTTCCCGTGGCACAAAGCCTATGAATTGTTGGAAGATTCGTAAGTCGCACGTTGGGTATTTTATTTAACAGAGCGTCGCAAATATAATCAACTAGACGACCCGGTCAGGCTTCGCCCAGTCCCTGGCGGGGAGCATCTCATTTAATTCATATTCGGCCCCTGCTCCCGTTCCCGTTCCCAAAGCGGGGAGCGTCTAATTTAATTCATATACGGCCCCTGCTCCAGTTCCCGTTCCCAAAAAAGACGACCTGGCCCGGCTTCGCCCAGCTCCTGGTGGGGAGCGTCTCATTTAATTCATATTCGGCTCCTGCTCCCGTTCCCAAAAAAAAGTCGACCCGGCCCGGCTTCGCCCAGCCCCTGGCGGGGAGCGTCTCAATTAATTCATATAAGTAGTCATATAAGCTCCAGTTCCCGTTCCCGGAAATATGGCGAACAGATTGGAAGAGAACAATCTTCATCCCAATAACTAAATAGGGCAATCTGAAACTAATGAACGTAAACTTACCAAGACATCACGAAAACGCAATAAATGCTGGGATGACTGTATAGATGTCGAAGAGAAATACAAAGATGAGTTAGAACATTTTCATGTATTTAAAATAGATGCATTATTTTTATGAAAACTTTGAAAATGCCTTAAAGATTTTATCATTATATATTATAACGCAGCAGAAGAAAAAGAAGGAGGAGGGGGAGGAGGAGGGGGAGGAGGAGGGGGAGGGGGAGGAGGAGGGGAGGAGGGGAGGAGGAGGGAGGAGGAGGAGGAGGGGAGGAGGAGGATGAGGGGGGAGGAGGGGGAGGAGGAGAAGGATGAAGAGGAGGAGGGGGAGGAGGTTGAGGGGGAGGAGGAGGGGAGGAGGGGGAGGAGGAGGGGGAGGGGGAGGATAGGGGAGGAGGAGGAGGAGGGGAGGAGGAAGAGGGGAGGAGGAGGACGAGGAGGTGGAGGAGGAGGAGGGAGGAGGAGGGGGAGGTGGAGGAGGGGGAGGTGGAGGAGGGGGAGAAGGAGGAGGAGGAGGTGGTGGGGAGGCGGAGGGGGAAGAGGCGGGGGAGGAGGAGGGGGAGGAGGTGGGGGAGGCGGAGGGGGAGGCGGGGGAGGATTAGGGGGAGGAGGGAGGAGGAGAAGGGGAGGAGGAGGAGTGAGGAGGAGGAGGGGGAGGAGGAGGTGGAGGAGGAGGAGGGGAGGAGGGGGAGGAGGGGAAGGAGGAGGGGGAGGAGGAAGTGCAGGAGGAGGAGGATGGGAGGAGGGGGAGGATGAGGGGAGGAGGAGGGGGAGAAAGAGGAGGAGAAGGAGGAGAAGTAGGATTATAACGCATATGGCTGTAGATAACTGTAGTGAAAAGGTCCACCTATTTGAGAAATATGCAACAATTTTACATATATAGCGATGCTATTAAAAGTTATGTCCCCTCGCTATATATAAATTATAATGTAATTTAAAATATTAAATAATATTAAGTAAATAACTGTTTGTACACTAACAAACTATGACAGTTGGCAGCACCGGAATGAGAAGAATACGTGTAGAAAATTTCATCTCAATCGGGTGGACCGTTCGCGAACGCATAAATAACATACATACATACAGACATCGCCTTTTATATATAAGATTGGAGCCAAGTTGTATATTGTGTGTGTGTGTGTGTGAGAGTGTGTGTGTGTGTATGCCGTGTGCATAATGCTTGCGCGCGCGCTCGCGTGTGTGTGTGTGTGTGTGTGTGTGTGTGGGTGGGTGGGTAGGAGGTGTCATGTGCATGTGCACATAATGTGTGGATATATAAATATACCTACTTGCTTATAGTGTTACATTTAAATTGATGTCTTCATATGTTGACCATTTTAGTATTCTAGAATTTGTTTTCTGAACGTAGGTATCCTATTTAAGGTCTATAATGCATGCTGTACTCTTTCCCTCCCTCCCTCCCCTTCCTCTCCCTATATGTCTCACATCGCATCAATTGATATATTGACTGCTGAATGTCCACTCACCGTCCAGCTGAATGCTGTTATTGCAAACATGGAAGTGATACAACACACGCAACTGAGCACATTACCTGTTATCTCATAAGACATTCATGAATTGCGTTTTCTATTATAGTTTCCTACATATGGCTATTCATATGTTTACATGAAAGCTTTATATATTCAGATATTCAGATGATTCAGCGCTGTATATTTATGTTTAAATGAAAGCTCAGGGAATTTGCACAAAAGATCATGCGGCCTAAAAGCGCTTACATTCACAACTATAGAAATTTCATTTACAGAGCTCTTTATCACCAATGGATTGAGGACTGAACAAAGCTGTATAAAAGATTCTCTTGTGTTTACACGCCCCAACGAGGACGGCCAATAGAGAAGCATCGATCTGTAAGGTTTCTGGTGTATAATCAATGCAAATCAGCCCGAACGACCTAGGAATATATATTCAAACATATAGAAAACTATATTGAAAAATTTAAAAAAAAAACATTCAAGGAAATAAAATTTCTCTTTCCCTTCTTCCTCTTCGTTTCCTCCTTCTACTTTTCTGCGTCTGCTTCTTTTTCTTCTCTCTCTCTCTCTCTCTCTCTCTCTCTCTCTCTCTCTCTCTCTCTCTCTCTCTCTCTCTCTCTCTCTCGCTCTCTCGCTCTCTCTCTCTCTCTCACTTTCTCTCGCTCTCCCTCTCTCTCTCTCTCTCTCGCGCCTCTCTCTCTCTCTCTCTCTCTCTCTCTCTCTCTCTCTCTCTCTCTCTCTCTCTCATCTCTATTTAACAAACATACCACCAAAACAAGTTGAGAGTTCTCAATAGCACATATAATACACGACAGAGTTGAAAGCCCTCTGTAACAAACATTGAACAAATCAAAGTTGACTGTTCTCAGCAGAGTTGATTGCAAATTTAGAACCAGACGTCACCTTATCTGCTGAGTCATTAGGCAACATCAGATTTCCCATTATATTTTAACACTTATTCGCTGAAACAGATGACAATATTACCCACACAATGTATTTCGAAATGTATATGTTCGCAGAAAGCAAAGTACTGACTTTACTGTGAAGGCCATGATTCTTTACTCATCAGCGCGCGCGCGCGCGTACACACACACACACACACACACACACACACACACATCGTGTGACATATCGAGTGACACAGGCGATCATGTCCCTTCCCAACCATCTGTCATGTATGTACTTGATTAACTCATCGACTGATCGTCTACCTAGACTCTTAGCGACCCCATCCAGTATATCCCAATCTCCTGCAAATGACGCGCAACTAACTTTTAGCAATATGTTGATATGTCTTCTTACAATACTTCCAAAAATCTTCTTAAAGTATGTTCGCTATATGTCTTCTAAGTCGTAACTTCCATATATGTGTTCTAATAGTATTTCTATTTGTCTTCTTACAGTATTTCGATATGTCTTCTTATAGTATTTCGATATGTCACAGTACTTGGTAATATCTTCTTCTTCTTCTGCGTTCATCCGGATTTTTTTTCCGGATGTGACTGCGTTGTGCCTGTTTACAGCAGAGCTGCGTTCTTGCGCCGTCAGGCCGACACATCCGACTTCTGCGGGCTTTTGTTGACCGGGTTAACCTTCCCGGGGGTACTTGGTAATATGACTTCCTACTGTACCTTCGTTACATGTCTTCTTGGCCGTAAGTAGGGTGTTCATCGTATTCGACGAAGAAACCCCAATTGTATGGTCTCTAATTTCTTTCTAGTCTCGTTAATCGGTGTTACGCACTAAAACTATTTGTCTAATTTCCACTGACACGGATATATCACAAGCAATGCTCTTCATCGGATGTTGGCTGGTCTTAATATGAAACCTCATTGATTCGAGTTGTCCATACATGAAGAATTACTCATGTCGGCGAAAATGGAGAAGCTGAATTGGCCAGCGTTACAAGAACACAATCACAAGTAACAGACTGGACATTGCGAATAAAAAAATTCATCAGCACACAAACAATAAACATTATCAGATACAACTACATAACAATGTTTAAAACTTTTATCAGTAATGTCTTTCAGTCGTGCCAATAGGGACATAAATAAGCTGTCCGCGTGCGTACAAATCAAACAAAGAGCTACGATCTTGACCTTTTATTGAAGAATTTGGTTCTGGTGATGCCTTGGCACCATCCTAACGGGCAAGCAAGCAATACATTCAAGCTGAGCATACTTGGGTGTGCAAACCATGAGCGTAGATTTTCTGGCACAGTGGTTCTCAATCTTTTTTTGGCCCGTGCTCCCCTTCACCATATTTTCAGAACGTCATTCCCCACTTCCTATCAAAAATTTGGCCCGTGCCCCCCTTCACCGTATTTCAGAACATCATTCCCCCCCCCCCCCCTTTCATATTTCCTATCTAAAAATCCCCCCACCCCTACACAGTATACGTAAAAATGGAAGGTAAATTTAATAGCATATACTAAAACAAGTTTAGACATCCACATAAAATATGATTTCTGGGTCTTCTTACTGTCTACTTACTTTATAAAATAAAATTTAGAAGGATGAGACGTACATAACTGTAAAGTATGAAGGGAAAAACAATATCAAGTAATCGGGGGGGGGGGGGGGGAAATTCCCCACCGGTTGAGAACCACTTGTCTAGCACCACCAATGGAAATTGTTGTGACTCTCTTACAATCATGTAGTAAACAAGATGTGAGGTCTCGTAAGGCTTCATCTAGTAATGACCTTTGTTGGTCCTCCCGTCGTTCGCCAAGCGAGTACTGCACAGAATGCCCCGCTTCAACGTGGAGAGAAATCTTGAACAGGATGAACTATGACCCTTGCATATCAACGCATCTGCGTAACTCTCATCACATGGAATAGCCTGCCTTTCATTATCATCATGTGCCTTCCCAAACAGCTAAGCCGTTCGTGTCTATCCACAGATCTCGGTCCTTGGTGTTCTGGAACAATTCTAATGATGGTGTTCCTCATGTCACCGCCTTACATCATTCAGCATAATTTCTCTCCGCCTGCCTCTACCACTTCTACTATTGATCTTTCCAGTTGCCACCATACTGCTTTCTGTAGTTGCCCATAATGCTGCCGTTATTGGGATTATTCCGGAAGTTATTACGTGTTACATTTTACATATGTTGTCATCAATGACTAAATATATTTTAACGGGTTTATCTGTTTTAGTGTTATTCTGATTGCTGTCGAAACACTGCTTTCTCTTTTCTTCTGTGTGGTGATCCGAAGTTTTGTTTTCTGTTGTTTAGTTTCATCTTTCATTACACTTTCAGTGGTTACTGCGTCAATACAGTTCTTGTAATTTATTCTGGTTTCTTGCTTATTAATATGGCGCAGTTTATTTATATTCTTCAGTTTATATACAGGCTGGCACGCGTGTGGGCGGTGTGGAGAGAGAGAGGGGTTTGTGAACGAATGAACTGAGAGAGCTAGAGAAACAGGCGGGCAGGCGGGCGGCCGCCCGACGGACAGGCGGACGGACAGACGGACGGACGGACAGACGGACGGACGGACGGACGGACAGACAGACAGACAGACAGACAGAAAGGTAGGTAGGTAGGTAGGTAGGTAGGTAGGTAGGTAGGTAGGTAGGTAGGTAGGTAGGTAGGTAGGTAGGTAGGTAGGTAGGTAGGTAGATAGATAGATAGATAGATAGATAGATAGATAGATAGATAGATAGATAGATAGATAGATAGATAGATAGATAGATAGATAGATAGATAGATAGATAGATAGATAGATAGATAGATAGATAGATAGATAGATAGATAGATAGATAGATAGATAGATAGCCGAAACGTTCTGGATAGCACAATGAGGATGCAATAGTAGCAGAAATAGCTACAATAGCTAAAGACAGTGACGCATACAACACACTACATTACCTGAGGCAAGTTGTGGTTATCATCTGATATATCCCCGTCCTCCTCCGGATCTGCTTCATCATCCTCACTACCAGAGCTGTCGTGCACAAGACTGCTACTAACAATGACTGCATCATTCCGAGATTTAAAATCCTGGTTTTCGGTTGATATAAAATTCCCCACTCTGTGATCTGGCATTTGATTTGTCAAAACTGAATTATTATTCTCATTATGGTTTTCATTGTCAGGGATGTCCTGGTCGCTTCCAAAACTGACCCTGGATGTGATCTTCTTAGTTGCAGATGAATAGAGTTCGCTAGATGATTCATGCAGTCTGGAGGCGCTGCGTGAGATACCCCGTTCATGAATGTGTCTGTTGCTGGCATATTCTATAGTTCTGCTGCCGACAGCTTCTGAAGAAACATTAGGGCTACGATTTGACGACCTCCCAGTCTCACTATTAGAATAGGTAATACCATTGATGGCGGTGTATGACGATATGTTAGGATGACTACTAGATCTTTTTTCCAGTTTGGAGCTTTTCTGGCTTTTATCTTTAGTTCTGACTCGAATTTTTCTCGTTTTCGACAGAAAACTGTCCCATAATTTGATTCGGTGCTTGGTTTTTGTGGCGGGCGATGGTTCATCCTTGTTGTTGGGGGAATGTCTAAGATCCGACGTTGTTTTCTGTGTTGCCATCTTCTGAGTCAACTGGGACACAGGTGCTTCGCCAGGTTGATCAGACTATCTCTGGGTTGTCCCTGCAAAGGAATAAATACAGATCGATGAGCAAAAATCAGTGATGTTTTCGTCACAGATCCACACGAACTATTCTCAAAGAGCCTGCCACAATAGTCAGCCATGTGTAACGTTCTGAAAAAGCTAGTCACGAAGTAACGTTCTGACATAGTCTATCACTATAGCCAATCACAATGTAACATTCTGGTATAACCAATCAGAATGTAACATTTTGGTATAATCAGTCGCAATGTAACATTCTGGTATAGCCAGTCACAATGTAACATTCTGATTTAACCGGTCAAAAAAGAAGCTCTCAAAGGGCAACGATTTCACACAGATGCAGACGTAATGAACGCGGTAAACACTTGGTTCAATGAGCAACCATAATTTTTTTTTTTGCGGACGGCTTTCGCAGCCTACCTAAGCAATGGAATGCTGGCCTGATTGCCTACGGCGACTTCTTCTGACAAACCCATGGTGCATAATTCATTAAAAATGAATGCTTTGTTTAATTCTACCACACCTTGGTGGCCATTTTTACAACGTTACTGTTGCGCAAAAATATGCCTGAAACAGTTCGGTGGTGATATACAGTGCAGAAGAATGTTTGAGGAATCCCGCTAAATTAATAAATTGCACACCGATAAAGTATTTACATAGCTAAACAAAATAGGAGGCATTGCTTATTGATCGTCCTCGTACTTTGACTATTGAAAATTATGTTGTTGCATAGTTGAACATGCTTTCTAGCCACGCCCCCCCCTCTTCCCCCGCCCCCCCCCCCCCACACACACATCGAGCGCGAGAGGGGGGAAGGAAGATAGGGAGGGAGAGGCAGGAATACTAATTAGGTCAACGTGCAGTCTAGTTGACGAAACATTTCAATTACCGCTGCTCATATGGCCTGAGTATGTAATTCACATGCAGCTGTTGTTCCCTCCCAAGCACACCTTTAGCACGGAAACCATCCCCAGCTGGCTGTTACCATGAAATGTTGATGGTATATCTCAAGTTGAACACACAGAATTCGCGGTATCTAGTTACTAAATGATATAGGGACACAAGCCCGACAAATTAATCTAGCTCAATATCGATTAAGGTATCATGTAGCAGCAACATGTGCCGCTGTTTCAAACTACAGCTGAAGTTATCATGGCCGAATGGATAATAATTCTCGCTCTTAAACATCCGGTGTGTATATGCTGAGGAAGCTGGTTCAATCCCTACACCGGTCAGTTGGACTAAAATGTTTACGGTCAGTTGGACTAAAATGTTTACGGTCAGTTGGACTAAAATGTTTACTACACGCCCTTGACTTGGGAACGTAAATAACAAGTATTTCAGAAGCCGGAGTGGGTTTCGAATGGCGGAGGGGACACTGGCAATATGGAAAGCTAATTCATACGCAAACAATCAGTCCAGTATACTAGAAGTAATAGCACGCTTACGGACTATGCGTGTGTTCAAAGCGAGCGAATGCACACTAAATAAAAAACAACAACAACACACAGCTACCATCACACGGCGTTCTTCAAAGCCAGAAAACAGTAATGCTACAACCCGGTGGACAATAATTTCCAGCGAAACAGCCACGCCAGATATATAGTTAGTTAGTTAGTTAGTTAATTAGTTAGTTGGTTGGTTGGTTGGTTGGTTGGTTGGTTGGTTGGTTGGCTGGTTGGCTGGTTGGTTGGTTGGTTGGTTGGTTGGTTGGTTGGTTGGCTGGTTGGCTGGTTGGTTGGTTGGTTGGTTGGTTGGTTGGTTGGTTAGTTAGTTAGTTAGTTAGTTGCAGTTCCAACTTTACAGCAACGGGTCGTCCCCATTATGCTCCATTCCTGTGCCAGTGAATATCACACAAAAAGCTCCCCACTGCCCAATGTGAAAAGTGGAAAAGACAGGAGTCTCGACAAACAACAGCCCGCACAGATACACTGCATAATCCCGCCACCAGAATGTCAACACAATAGCCCCCCACGAAACACCCAGTTCATCTCTGATGGAATCTGCAGCCATTTTCCCATCTGGATGTTTCCTAGATGTTCACCCACACAGTCCACGAAAATACAGTTCATCATCGATGGCAGTGGCAGTCAACCAGAAGCCCAGCAGCCACGCATTTCTGCATAAGGCAAAAACCAGTCAACTCTGGGACATAGCCATCTGCCATCGCTCCGAACATGCAGTCATGTTCCAAAACACCTCCGGCAGATTCAAAAGCATTCCACACGAAGCTCACAGCTCACAGTGTCGTGCCACGCACTCTCTCAGTAGCGACAGAACCATCAAGCCTCCTTAGTCGCCTCTTACGACATGCGTGGTAGGCTACAGTGTTGCTATTCTTTGCTTCCCTTATGGGCCCCGGCAACACACGGGAGGCCAGATATATATGTAATATCAATGTGTACCTGCTGTGAAACATCGCACACGTGTACGATTTTTGTTTCCCCTTGGAAATATCTCGTTTTCCTTTCACTTGATGGCAACAAGCCAATGTGTTCAAACATATGGCTGAGATAGTAGCACTACCGAACAAACAAAATATATGCAGCAGTACTGCACCATAGCCAAGCTGCACTAACCATAACCTGTCTAAACCTTGACACAGTGAACGAACGAACGAACGAACGAACGAACGAACGAACGAACGAACGAACGAACGAACTTTATTTTAAAAGGTTAACATCTTACTAGCATAGCTAACTAGGGGTAACACTAGCTTACTAGGGTAACATCTTACTAAGATCTTACTAGCCATGTTATATGTTATCATTGTGCTGTAGTTTTCTGTCTAAACCTTGACACAGTGAAGATCTCACCTACCATGTTACATGTTAACATTGTGCTATAGTTTTCTGCTGCATTTATGTCTAACAGCATGTCTAGGAACGACTGCATATTGAAGATATAACAAAACAGCACATTGACGGATTCCTGAGGGTTTACAGTAGTTTTACGGGCAAGCGGGTCGACTTCATTCATCTGTCACTGTCAAACTGTCATTTACTGCCAACATAGTACCTTGCGGTGTATGGCAGATGGGTCACTGAGCCCGAGGAATTAATTCCGCCTGGTTAGTACAGTCGCCGAGAACTGTGCAGGTTAGAATTTTCTTTGTCCCCCCGGCAGAAAAAAATCCCACACCTTACCGAGGGATCAAACCCGGGTCTCCCGAATGGGAGTCCGACGTTCTAGCCACTCGACCAGCCGCTCCTCGTTGCTGATATATTCATTCATCATCTCATCTTATTCCTCTTGCGGTGTGTAGGTGGAGCATAAACAGCGGGAGAGTGCTCGTTTATGAGCTTCATATATCGAGATTCCCATGGAATCTTTTATTCCCCCTGTTCATCGTTTACACGTCGGCCCCTTCTTTTGGTTCTATTTGGTCTGTACTTCTTCATTGCACCGGGTTTTATCCCATATAGCTTGGTCTCTTTCCGAGAGTCTGCCTGCGGAAAGCGTCGCAAAAAGCACGAACTACGGAGTTAGAGGGTGCTTGGACTTACGTGTGTTTGCAACAAGGAGAAGCGTCTCTGGGAGTAAGCAGCGACTAAACCTCGCAACATCTGCTGAGAAAGACGGAGCATCAATACATTTGTCCGGAGTGATGTCATCGATTCTTTGTTACCCACTAAATATTTTTAATATTACCAAATTACACGTGACATGTAGTGCGGTTCGAAGACTTAAAGCGTGACTCAAGGACCAGAAGCATGGTTCAAGGATCGAAAGCGTGACTCAAGGACAAGAAGCACAGTTTGAGAACTATAAGCGCGACTCGAGATTATAAGTGTGACTCGAGGACTATAAGCGCGACTCGAGAACTATAAGCGCGACTCGAGATTATAAGTGTGACTCGAGGACTATAAGCGAGACTCAAGGATTATAAGCGTAAACTCGATGTCTAGAAGCGGGGTTCGAGGACCTGGAGCTCGGCTATTGCTATAGATCAAGAGTCTACATACACATTGTAATGATAAACAGTAAATCGATTAAAAATAATTACTTCACATCTTGTAGACGCGATACAACATAGTTCTGGAACGTTGCTTAGTGACCAATGTGTGTCAACAAACATCTTTGACCAGAAGTTACATAATACAGAGCCTTCAAAGCTCGATATTATAATCAGAGAATGTAATATTTCCTTCTATCGACTGATGCTTAGAATAAGCAAAGCAATGTTAGATTTCCTTCTATCAAATGGTGATTGTTATAAACAGAGCTGTGGGGAGATGGCTTGGCGTGAGTTGGTCTCGAGTTTTGTGCTCCAATGGAAGAAGGGGAAGTTTAAGCTGTATATCATGCCGACTTTATGCAGTGTATCATGCATACTTTATGTAGTGTATCCTGCAGACTTCATGCAGTGTATCATGCAGACTTCATGCAATGCATCAAACAGACTTCATGTAGTGTATCATACAAACTTCATGCATTACATAATACAGAGCCTCCAAAGCTCGATATTATAATCAGAGAATGTAATATTTCCTTCTATCGACTGATGCTTAGAATAAGCAAAGCAATGTTAGATTTCCTTCTATCAAATGGTGATTGTTATAAACAGAGCTGTGGGGAGATGGCTTGGCGTGAGTTGGTCTCGAGTTTTGTGCTCCAATGGAAGAAGAGGAAGAAGTCAGATTTCCTGCTATCGACAGACGATTATTGTTTTTGACAGGCAGCATGTCGGAAAGACATACTCGACTAACGTTGCTAAGGGGTTGTGTTGTGTCAATACAATCTTGTGGCATGTTGTGTTGTTCAGCTGTTCAGGTCGAACGAATCGAGTGCCGGAGCGTTTTCTTTATTTGACACAATGCTGTTTATACAAAATGCACGGCGTATCATGCTGTGTACAATACAGATTTCATTTAGTGTTTCATACATACTTCATGCAGTGTATCATACAGACTTTAAGCTGTGTATCATGCCGACTTTATGCAGTGTATCATGCATACTTTATGTACATATCCTGCAGACTTCATGCAGTGTATCATGCAGACTTCATGCAATGCATCAAACAGACTTCATGTAGTGTATCATACAAACTTCATGCAGTGTATCGTGCAGACTTCACACCGTGTATCATGAGAACCGTATATCAATGTAAAGTCTGCAAGATCATACATTGTTACGTGTGCATGGTAGCGTAGCCAGGTTAGGACATAGATGTGGCAACGAGGGGGGGGGGGGGGGGTGAAACGTGAAACGCCGCCCAGTAATGACTTTTATCCAACAGATTAACTGTGCGCAATTTAAAGAAAAAACACCGGGCACACAGGGAGAGGGATTAACCCCCCCCCCCCCTCCCCCCCCCCTCCCATACCTCTTAGCTACGAAAACCACAGCAAAACAATGTGACTATCTGTTGAATATTCTGGACATATCATTTTCGCATACTTCATTTGTTGAACAGCTGGGAATATACTGGCAGAAATAGCAAGAATATATATCACATTATACAATGACAAAAGGGCAATACAAAACACAAGCACACATTGAAGTGACTGTAATGCATGATTAACTAACATAACATCCATTATCTGACATAATAATAGACACTATATATCACCGTTATAGTCCATAAGGTTGAACAGAATATTAATACAAAACAATTTCGTGTACTTCAGTCGTAGAATTTTTGTTAGGTTATTTTTAGTTCAATGGATAGTGCAAACAACATGTATGTTATTGATCATGTGATATAAATGAATACAACCACAAGACGCTAGTTTGATCTAAAGACTTCTTTAAATGGATGTAAAACGTCAACCAACAGCTAGCAATCGTCTTCGGGTGAACATAATACATCAACTAACGGCCAACAACCTTGTCCAAATGAACATAAGACATCAACTAACGATCAACAACCTTCCTCATGGGAACATAAGACATCAACTAATGGCCTACAACCTTCTCCAAATGAACATAAGACATAAACTAAGGCCAACACCTTCTTCATGTGAACATAATAAGTCACTCAACAGCTAACAAACTACTTCACCATCGACCAACAGTTAACAAAAATTACGACCTCTGAAACGAAGAGGTAAGGCCAATTGAATTAAACGAAATGTGACTACCAAATAATTCAAGAAAACAATAGTATAATACAATATAAATATGATTCCAATATTACGATGTTAAAAACATGGATGTACAAGTGTACTCAAATAAAGATGAAGGTAGAAAAAATGGAAACAAGAGGTGTGACGTTCAAACCTGAGAATATGGATATGAAAAATATGAAAACATAAACCTATGTCAATCATCATCATCATCATCATCATCATCATCATCATCATCATCATCATCATCATCATCATCATAATCATCAACAACAAGTGCTCTGCCGGCTGGCGTAGGCGTTCATGACTCTCCACATATCACGGTGTTTTTTTTTTTGGTGTTCTGGATCAACTCTGCTGATAATATTCTTCCATGACACCGTCTCAATCCATCCAACATAATTTCTCTTAGTCTGCCTCTGTCTCTTTTCCCCTCGATCCTTCCAGTTGTCACGATGTTCTCCAATATCTCTCTTTCTCATGTACATAAGGTAACTAAATTCGAGTTCCTGTACTTCTATATTCTACCCTAAAGCAGTGGCGGCAACAATCATTTGTGAGCATGGCATGCAACCAAATCCAAATATCGTAGGTGCCAAGCGATGCCTCGGGGTAAACATGAACTCTTCTTTCTTTTCTTCTTTCGTTCGCTTGAAATATGTCTATACCTGCAATGCTGTCTCTTGTATGAATTGAACTGTCTTTTTCAGTTCACACAGCGGTCCATAGAGTTTATCTTCCACTGTCGTCTCTCTAGGCCAGAAGGTTTGCCTAGATATGTTATATTTTGGGCAGTCTTGGAGTATGTGCTCTGCTGTCTGCGACGCCAATCCACATGTGCACATGGTTGTTTCACCAATCTTGAATTTTGTATACATGTGGTTGCGTAATCTATTGTGCCCTGTTCTGAGGCGCAGAATAATGACTTGTTCTGGTCTATCCATAACGTGGTAGTCATCTTGAGCAGGTTTTGGTGGCTTTCTGACTGATTTGATAATTCTTTTCTTTTGGTGGTATGTAACGGGCACATCAGGCTGTTCTTCTTTGGCTCCTTCCTTAGCCAATTAATCAGCTCTGTCGTTTCCGGGTACTCCACAGTGGGATGGTATCCACTGTATGGTGACCTTATGCTGACTGCTAAGTTCAGAAAGTAGTGTCCTTAGTACTGGCAATTTCCCAGACAGGAGCGCCTCGAGTACTGATTTTGCATCTGTCAATAGCACCACAGGTTGTGTACCATTGCTGGTATGTAGTAATTTCTCTGTTGCTATCTTGATTGCCTCAATTTCAGCATCGTAGTTATGGCAGTACTTTCCTGTCGGTACTCTAGCTGTGTCCCTGGTATTATTCGGGTATTCTATGTACACTCCCGCTCCTCCATTTCGAACAGCATTTTGTGCTGACTCATCTGTGTAGACTCGGATCCAGAGGTCCTGTGGGTATTCTTCATCAAGGAAGCTGAGAGTGGCTGTTCTGCGCTGCACACTGTTCTGTTCTTCCTTATCAAATATTCCTCTCACTTTTGTCTGGATTTGTAATGATAGTCTATGCTCATCTTTCCATGGAGTTCGCTCTGGAATAGTTGTTAGGGGGATACCAACTGTGGGCAGATCAGTGGTTTCTCTGCAGAGTCGTTTGGCCTGGTGGATAAAACTACTTCTTTTCAACCGCCCCATAACCAGGTTTTCAAATCTGTTCTTCATAGGGTGGCCTGGCAAGCTGAGGAACTTTTCTGCTTGTATTAGCGTTTTCGTATCTCTGCGCTCACTCAGTGCTTGTGTCCTTCCCATCTTCTCCATTTCCACTATAGGGGTTGATCTCATCCCTCCTGTGGTGACTCTAAGTGCTTGATTTTGCACTTTGTCCAGCTCTTGTAGTGTGGTTTTTGATGCCGAACACCGTGCAGTTGACCCGTATTCCAGGTGTGGTCGTATGCTCTGTTGATAAACTTTGCTAAGTATTTTCACACTGGCTCCCCATGTGGTTCCACTTAGCTTTCTCAGGATGGCTATTTTCCTTCTTGCTTTTGCTACTGCTTTGTTGATGTGCTTTCTCCGTGTCAACCTGCCATCAAATGTTACTCCAAGGTATGTTGGTTCTTTATCTTCTCTTAGGGGTGTTCCACTTATCTGGATGGTCCCTGCCTTTTGTTTTGGAGAGAGGGTAAATAGGGTGGTGCTGCACTTGTCAGTGTTTATGCTGACACACCATCTATTTGCCCATGCAACAAATGTATCTACAGCTCTTTGTAGCAATCTGGTGGCCACTGAGGCATGTTCATTTGTGCTCCATAGAACCAGGTCATCGGCGTACATTGCGGCTTTAATTCCATGCGGTAGATTAGCCATGAGATCATTGATGAAGATTAGAAAGAGTGTGGGGGACAAGACTCCGCCCTGGGGAAAACCGTGTCGCAGTAGTACTTTCTTGCTCTTTAGTCCGTCTATCTGTACTTGGGCTCTTCTGTTGTGCAAGTATGCTTTCACCCATTTGTACATTCTTCCATTGACTTTGCAGTTTCTCAGTTTATTCATCAGACCTTCTTTCCAGACTTTGTCAAAGGCTTTCTTCAAATCTATCCATGCCGCAAGCACCAGCTTCTTCTCTTGGAATGCATCCTCAATTTCTTGAGAAAGGTAGGTAGTCTGATCTTCCGTAGAGTAGCACTGCCTAAAGCCAGCTAAAGCCTGCTGTGGCACAAGAATGTTTTTACTTTCAATGTACCACTGCAGTCTGTGATTGATGATGCGCTCAAGTGTTTTGCAGAGACAGCTGGTGAGGCTAATTGGTCTGTAGCTAGAGGCAATGGAACTATCTTTCCCTGATTTTAGAAGGGGTATCATGATTGCTTCTCTCCAGGCTTATGGAACACTGCCTAAGGTCCAACTGTTATTGAAGATCTGCAACTGCTTTGCTTTGGCCTCTGTTCCTAGGTTCCTGATCATTTCATTGGAGATACCATCAGCTCCTGGTGACTTTCTCATTCTCAGTTTTGATATGGCTAGCTCCAGTTCGCTGATTTTGATGGGTGCCTCCAGAACCTCATGTACTATTTCCTTCTGTCCTGTGTGTTGCCGTTTCTCTTGAATCTCTTGTTGTTTCTCTGGACTGATTTTGATATTGTTATCTTGTGCGAATGAGTCCGCAAAATGGTCAGCAGCTTGCTTTCTTGTTAAGATGTTTCCATTTTTATGTAGTGCAATTTTTGAGTTTCTCCCTGTGCCCTCATCGTTAAGTTGTTTTATTAGCTTCCACAATTTCCTTGTGTCTCTTTCAAAGTTCAGAGACTCTGTTTTCTTCTGCCAGCTTTTCCGTCTAGCCTGCAGTTTGGCCCTTTGAAATTTGGCTTTTGCATGCTGGAATTTATTGTGGTGCTCTTGGCTGGGTGTGGCCTCCGCTTGCTTTCTACATACTTCCACATCATTATGCAACT
>OY992877.1:177528858-177603858 GCA_963921405.1 Cepaea hortensis
ATGGTCGAGACAGAAACACGGAGCTGATCCACGACTCTGGTGATCGAGTGAGATGGCAGAACATGACCGCCCACGCTTACCGGCATGGCACATGATGGATGGATGGATTCCATATATTAACTCAGCCATCAAGGTGATATTGTGCCAGTGTATCACCAACCTATTATCCTAGAATATACATCTGCTGCCTCGCTCTTCAAGCTCCCAAGTCCGTCTCCTGTTGTTGTTGACAATCTTTCGTGACGTTCACTGTCCTTCTACGTCAACCGCTTAGATTCTTCAACGTTTTGGTTTCAGGATTCTCTGATACTTCTATTTTACATCATTACGCCTGACCTGCTACTTGGCAGTAGGTACAAAAATTGACCAATAGTTTATCAGGCGATGACTATGAATGTTTAGAACATTGTGACGTTTACAGAGAGGAGCGGCTGGCCGAGAGGCTAGAACGCCGGACTCTCATTCGGGAGACCCGGGTTCGATCCCTCGGTAAGGTGTCGGATTTTTTTCTGTCGGGGGCAAAAAGAAAATCCTAACCTGCACAGTTCACGGCGACTGCACTAGCCAGGCGGCCTTTATTCCTCAGGCTCAAAGACCCCTCTGCCATACACCGCAAGGTACTATATTGACAGTAAATGTAAAATGTAAATGAAATGACAGTTTACAGAAGACGTCCCAAACAATAGGCTGCAAAATGTGTTATCTAGGCTTCCGCAATTAGATGTTAAAAACCCCTGTTGTGCAGATAGAACGACTTGGTAATTAATTTGTGATTACGTAGGGATAGCAAATGCTTCACATTCGAACAGTAATAATGATGTATTTCGGCCAGAACATAAATCAACTATTTATAATCTAATAGGCGGGAGCGCAAGCGCAATTGAAATACTACTACTTTTATCGTTTCTTTACTTATTCAGTCAGGGAGATTTGGTCGCAACAGGCGAACAATATCTCCAGTGGGCCTATTCTCGCTGGTTGCGGAGTCTGCAGGGTCAGGCAGGGAGTCTGACGGTAGTACACGCTTACATTTGTCAGGACACTTACGAATGACAGGTGTACGCGTTCATACAGGTCCAGACACTTGCTTTAAGTCCCTCTGCTGGGGATATGGCTGAACGCCTCTAAGCCAAGTCCCACGGTTGTGATGGTCTGGCTACCACTCACCTCCAGCTCTTGGAGGTGAGACTCACCTCTGGCTCTTGGAGGTTTGACGATGAGCCGCCAGCGTCTGCAGCCTACCCTGTTCCAGACGTACTGGTTATCCTTTTCTCTGGAGTAAACAAGGCAAGGCCGAGAGAGGGAATATGCTGCATGGGCAACACATGTTTTCTGAATCCATGCCCAGGCATTGTGCGTTGGGTCTTTGGCCATATTCCAATCCACACACTTTCGTCTGTCAAGACGACAAGGTGCCACTCACTCACCAACTACGCTTCATAGCTTGGACAGTGATTTTTCCTTTTGTTTTTGCATTGTACACAGTATGCATGCCAACTATGCTATCTGCAAACAATATGTACACATAACTTGTCGTACGATGTCACATTGTATTGTGTATCTTAGACGTCGTCTCGCTGGATTCCTGAGACTTTTATGGCAGGCATAAATCAAGATCCATGTAAGACAACACCATTGAATTTTAAAAAAAAATGTGTGTGTATTGAAATGGGTGCCGCTATACCACGCTAATAGAGAGACAACACTGGAACGTGAGCCGGCTCTGTGGCAAAAGCGTTGCCAGCGCAATTTGTAATCCCCGCATACCGCGCTCGAAACACCGCTGCGGACGATTTGGATACAGATCGCCGGGCGCTGGTTTTCATACAATGGCATGAGTGCCGGTCGTTCAGAAAGCAATATCAAACTATTGAACGTAAACTTGCCAAGAAATCACAAACCGACAGTAAATTATGGGGTTGACTGTGACGTTCTGTAAAGGATATGCAACTAACTTTTTCACTGGAATGTGAATGACGTAAGTCGAAAGCCACTGAAACTTAAGAAACCCCATTGAGGTAACAGCAAGAAGGGGTCATCTTTAAGAAACAATGAGAAGTGAAACAAGCGTGGCAGTTGTTTGACTGTCTATAGATTCTATTCTTCGGCGTCTGTGACTATGGTAGTGAACGCAGTTTCCCAGTCCCGACATACTGGCTTCGAAGTCAGCTGCATGCGATATACAGGCTTGTCCGTGGGAATGGGATTCCCATGGGAATCCCATGGGAGACGTCCCATGGGATGGGATGGGACGGGACAGCAAACATTTGTATTTCCCATGGGACACATGGGACAGTAGCCATGTCATAGCAACTTAATTTTTTAACCTTTTTAAAGCCTTTTATACTTCTTTATATTCTTGTATCAATTCTTTATCTCGTGGTGGGACACCGGATAAATTAATAAATGCGCGCATGCGATCATATTACCAATGTTTCAATGCCCATTAAAAAAAAAATTACTCGCACTACTTTAATGAAGATGATGAAGAATTCTTAAACCACATTCCGAATATTGTTCAGATTAAAAGAATGCTGTACATACATAAGAAATTCAGAACTTTTTTTTGACAAACTAGAAATTGATGGTGCTACATCTCATTTAATTTCGCTGTTATAATTCCTCCTAGACTATCAGTTGTACAAAGTTATTGTTGATGTTGACGAAGAAAGTTCCAGCAGCATGGTGAAGAAATATTGTCAGAACTTTCAGAAAATTATTGGAGAAAAACTTTGGCCATATTGCGGCAGTTCTTTGGCAGTTACTGCAGCATTTTAGCAATACTTTTAGCAATTTCTGAAACTTCAAATAATGTATGCATCAAACCAGCTGTGCAGTTCATCGAGTTGTAAGACTGATGATGACAAACTGTATGAATTGACAAAGTTGCTTCAGCCGCATGCGCTTTCAGCAACACATTTAAGTACTAAGGCTGAAAAAAAAAGACGTCAATGTGCTAGATGACGAGGACACTTTGATTAGGTATCTATGTCTCTCACTGTCAACATGGCGCTCCAAGTCAGTAGTTCCTTTGTTGGCAACGGACAAGTAACTATCGCAAATCGTACACTTTGCCTCATTCTCGTTGCGTTCTTCAACGAAGCATGGGAACTTATTTTTTCATAGTGTTCGAGAATTTGCATTTTCCTTTGTAGTAGCTATTTTCATAAACATAGACGGCAAAAATTACAAATTAAAAAAAACAAAACAATTTTAAGTGGCGTCTCTGCAACCGGAACCGGAAATAACATTAACATTTTGACCATAGAGACTAAAGCATTAATAGTGTAGCCGAATAGAGCAACAGTTAGATTCAAATTATACAAATAATTGGTGTTTCACATTTGGTATAAATAGGAGAATTAAATAAATATGATTAAACAATGGGTTTTAATAAAGAATGTAAACACACGGTAGAGTGTAGATACATTGTAAGTTGTAACAATATAAAATGATAACATAAAATATTTAAAAAGCCGGACATTTTAAAGATTTTTAGCTTTGCCTGCCGGACGGAGGACACGAGGCTAAAAAGGAGAACACGTCCTCTCTTTGCCGGACGTCTGGCAACCCTACCCAGAAAGCATTATTTACCTATTATTAGATGTTTCTCAGCGTCTCTACTTATTGTCCATGTTTCACATGCATAAAACAATATTGATTCTATATAGTACGTTGGCGCTATTTTTCTCACTGCATTTAACAGCGAAAAAGTGCAAAAACATATATATCTGAATTTAACATTACAGTTAACTTAATTTGCGTCTCATTTTCAGTTCAGTGTATCTAAAGATACTCTTCTTTCTGGAGGGGAAAACCGGGCCAAAGATTGTCAAGAGCAATTGACACGTAAAGGAAGTCCCGTTCAAATACGGTTATTGGGATGAAAAGTGTTAGGCTCACATATTCTAGGCCACGGCACAATGAGGTGAGGTAATTTGTTCTTTTCCGTGTCTTTACTTCTCAGACTAATGCCAGAAAATTATGTGGTACTGATGTTCACGAGGTTGTGTCAGTTCCGGAGATGCAATGTCGGAATAAATAATTCTTCATCCCTGGGGTTAGAGCCAGAACTTACGGTTTTATTTGATTTACTAAACAGCGTGTTCTTTTACATATTTTAATGTGCAGGTGGGCAGTCTTGACAGGCATGCTATGTCACTCGGCTCACGCCAGCAGAAATATTTAATGTAAATATACTAAATAAACACAATTGCATATCCTTTGCAGGACTTTGCAGTCAATCCCTATCCCCTTTGACGACTGTTGGTAATTTACTAGGCAATTTTACGATCAGTAGTTTGCAATTGCTTTCTGATTGAGAAGACGATTAAGTCCAAAGTGTCTGGAATGAACCCACTACCCTTCCATTGGCGGACATGTTGTTAAAGAGCGAGTGTGTTAAACTCTCAGCTACGCCGACGTTATTACTCTAACTAGACAACACACACATCCATCCAATCCAAATATAAGTACGGAACGGCGTTTGTGAGCGCAAGTATCAAAGGAGAACTGGTTCTAGCACCAGAAAAGCACAGTCCACATTCCTTGGGCTTGCCATGTGAGGGGGGAAGCTGGATTATATGGTCACAACGGGAAAGTTGGAAGGGGGGTGAGGCGGCAGGGGGAGACCAAGAGAGAAGATGCTGGACAGTTTGACATCATGGTATGGAGGAACGTTGGTATAAGAAATGACTGCCAGCACAAGAGACAAGGATGTGGACACACATGATCACCAAAGCCACTCTATAAGTACTATAAGAAGAAGAAGATATCAAAGGTTTATTTATTTATTTATTTATTTATTGAACTTTATTTTAAAAGGGTTACAAATTGGGCACGTAGGCCCGTCTTACATTCGGCCCTTTCAATCACTCATCTTTCGTTCATCAACAGTGCATGATACATTCATATAGGGAAATAAAAACATTGTCAAATGAATGTTGTAAGCATAAACAATGCATATTATCATGTTATGTGGCACATCATCCTTCCAAAACAGACACCCCGCACCAACTCACACACACGTAACCCATCCATACCCACACCCACCACACATCCCCCACCCACTCACACATCCCGTCACCAACCCACACATCTCACACCCACCCATACATCTCACACCCATCCACACAAACATCCCATCCACACATCCCCATCTACACACAACTCCCCACTCACACATACCCCAACCCACACAAACTCGCCCACACACACATGCTCCACCCACCCACCCACACACCCCCAACCACACATACTCCCCCCCCACACACACACACATCAAGCACCAACCCACACACACACCCCTCGCCCACTCACACATCACCCACCCATACCCACACATCTTCCCATCCGCATACACATTTTCCCACCCACCCACACATTTCACATACATCCACATAATATATATGAGTTTTATAAGAAAACGAACTCTAAATCCAAACTGGCAGCAGTAGTTTCTATTAACCGATTCAGTGCCAAACAAAAGGTTGATTTGAACCAAATATTGTACACAATGAAATGAACAAGTATTATAATGTACATTTCCGTTCATTGAGCATTAAAAGTGCCGAAGATATCACGAAACAAAACAAATAACACTATGACAAGATACAGCGATATATCGTCCTTCTGTCCAAATGAAAGGTCACAATTCGCGATATGTTATCTTTCGACACTGAATCAGTTAAGAAAAATACAATCTTGAGACCTTCAAACAATGTGCACTTCATTATGTAAACACAGCAGACAAGGTCTCAGGGTCAACAGTGCTAGTTGTTTCTCGCTGCTGTAAGCTATAAGCATCGGCGTATCATGAAGAAAACATGTGTGGTTGTAGGTGAAGCACATAAAACAATAGCTTATGTGCAGAGTGCTTGCGTGCTTCCAACACACGTATGGGTATTAAATCGCAGCTGGATATACAGCCACAATCAGAAGTCCGGTTATCATCATCATAATGTACCTTGCCAGCTGGTGTAGGAGTTATATCTTTTCGCAGATGTTGGTCCTTGGTGTTTGGATCAACTCTGCTGATGCTATCTCCCAGTGTCCCCACCTGAGTACATCCTGTTATGAGTTTTAATATTAACTGCATTTGACATGCGAGACTTTCTTTGGTTTACTAAACAGCGTGTTCATAACTGGTCTTCTACACCAACTGCTTCCTTTCATTTTTGGGTGGGTGATTGCAATTCTTGCCTAGTACCATATTTCCAGACATATAACTGAGACAATGGTATTTACCATTTAAGAAAGACATTTTTGTTCGGGTTTCGCGACAAATGCCACAGGATCGTTATTTTATGGTCTTACAGAGACACTGAGATACATTTTGTCACCTTTATTGCTCTTACAGGTCATAGACTGGATTATGCTGACAACCATAACTATCGCCAGACACAGAATACAAAGGACTCTGGCAGAGCAGCTTGTTGATTTGAACTTAGCAGACGATATTATCTTCTAGTCCCACACACGAAAAACGATGCAAAATAAACTAAAATATTTGATGGGACATTTAGGTCTAATTATTCATAGGGGACAAACAAACATAATAAGAACGAAACAAGAAAACAATAACCCCCATCTCCCTTGGTGAAACCTCACTTCAAGAGGTAGAATCAAACACTTAGGTAGCAATGTAGACAAAGATAATGTCGGGTGGGATGGAATCAGATAGAGATACTAAAATAAGAATGCAACAGGCACTAGGAGCTTTCAGAGAACTAGAAAATGTGATGGCACTGGATAGGTACGAACGAACGAACGAACGAACGAACCTAATAATTATGTAACTAGAAAATCCTTTCTCTGGAACCGGCAGGTTAAACGAAAGCGTTGGAAACTTGAAAAAACACGCGAGAAAAGACATAGAGATATAGATGAATAACATCGGGAGGACATGGAAGGAGCTACGAGAGGTAGCAAAACATAGGACGACTTGCCGTGAGTTGGTTGATGGCCAATGCTCCAAATAAGGATAAAGGGCAGTAGAAAAAGAGGTCCTTATTACCATACAGGTAGTAAGCCAATGTAACTGGCTATTTGAGAAAGATACTCATGTTCATGTCTCGCGAAACATACAAGAATCAACAGGATCGGATTTGAAAAGGTTTGATAAAGACAGTTTATTTACTGTGTGTGTTAATGTTTAAGCCGCTTGGTTTAATTCCCACAGGCAGGCGCTTCTACAGCAAGTCTCATCTTTCACACAGCCGATTAGGATGGCTGGCTGACACTGACATAGCAGGCTCATAGCAAAATTACATTTGAAGTCTTCTGATTGTCTTCTTCTGGTTCTACCGCCTCTTCTGCTTTCAATCTCCCAGTGAATCATAGGCTCTCGACCAACTCACTTCAAGCTCTTTGTAGACTTGTGCAAAACAGTCTGGATTTTCCAGCTAAAGTTTTCCACAGACGAGGTAGCCAGTGACATGCTAACCCTCCTTATTCGCAGCTTACGACATGTATGGTAGATTCCAGTGGTACTCTTCTTTCCTTCCCTTATGGGGCTTCTGGTAAGACACGAGCGTTTCTTTCGGCCGGTTCTTTCCTTTTCTGCTGGTTGAAGTAGTCTTCTTTCACCGAGTTCCATTGCATCCCACGTGTTACGACCTGGCGCCTGTCTCATTCCAGCTACTTGTGTTCTTGCCCAACATTTCCATGTACAGCTTGCACGGATATTTAAATCGCAGGCAGCTGGAGTCATACAATCTTGATCTTACCGTGTGCCATAGGGCATGCCGAATACGTGATCTAGCCATCGTTTTTCTGCTCCAAGCATGGTGGGAATGGTGGTTTGATCAGTGTGTGCCAGCACTTCGACATTTGTTACCCTGTCCTTCCCAGAGAAGCTGGTGAAAAGGCACAGAATCTAAGTAGAAGAGCTAAGTCCTTGACGTCAATGTACAATTACTAAATCCTATTATGCATTCACAAAATGCTGTAGACAGATATGATCACAAACGCCACACGGCATGGACTATAAGAAGACTATGCACTCAGCTTCAGAAAGCAATGGCTAACTTCTAAACTAGAACTGTCTAGCAAATTACAAACAAATAATACATGTTGTAAAGGACATGCAACTAACTTTCAACTACGCACTCTGTGTATACAAAGTTAGTTGCCTATCCATTAAAGGACGTCCGAGTAAACACCAGCATTTTTTGTGGCTATTTGTGATTTCTTTTTAAGTTTCCGTTCAATAGTTTGCCATTGCTTTCGGAACGACCAGCACTCATACCACAGTGTGAAAACCAACGTAAAGCGGCCTACTGCCAAATCGCCAGCAGCTGTGTTTCGAACACAGTATGCAGAATTACGAATACTCTGTGCATACATCAATTCAGTAATCAAGAGTTGATTAAGAGAGGAGAGGAGAGGAGAGGCGAATTGGACACTGACATTTCACTTCCATTTGATTCGTTTCGTAAATATTTCCACATGTTTACGGTAAACGGGACCCTGACCAGTAAACATAACAGAAACAGTAATAACCATCATGTCCACAAGATTATGCTATCAAATTTCAAGATCACACAAGAATTACTCAATACAGTTCAATAATTAAACAAATTACACAGAGAAGATTAACAGCGTACTATCAAGAGACAGATAATTGTTTATAAATAACAACTGTTTGTGTTATCTGAGTCAGTTACATAAAGGTATCTTCTCAATGCTTTGTTGCCACCTAAGTACTAATATTATAGTGTGTATCTTCCTCTGCATTCCACTAATACTAATAGTTTGTATCTACTTCTTCGTTGCTCCTCTAATACTAATAGTTTATATAATATTTCTTCTTCTTCTTCTTCTTCTTCTTCTTCTTCTTTTTCTTCTTCTTCTTCTTCTTCAGCGTTCCGAGCCTTTGAGGTTCTTTGCTGCAGATACAATTCTTTGCTGCAGATACAATCCGTCTCCATTCGTCTCTCTGGTTGACCTTCTCTTGCCAGTCGGTGATTCCAAGTGCTTGTAGGTTTGTATATATATTATCTCTCCACCGTCTTCTTGGTCTACCTCGGGGTCTACGGTCATTTATTTCCTGAGTGTAAGCGAGTTTTGTTTCCCTATTATCTTCCATTCTTTCTATATGCCCCAGCCATTGTAGTCTATTAGCCTTCATGCTACCAGTGATTAGCGGGGACTTAAACAGATCACAAATGTCTTTGTTACTTCTTCTTTTCCACTCTCCACTTTGTGTATCCCTAATGGGTCCAAAGATACGTCTTAAAACTTTGTTCTCAAAGGTTTGTAACAAGGCTTCGTCTCCTTTCGTTGTACTCCAGGTTTCAGAGCCATACAGCACAACTGGTCTGATCAGTGTTTTGTATATTGTGATTTTGGTGTTACGAGATAGCACATTTGATTTTAGTAGATGTTGTAGTGCATAGTGTATCTTATTTCCAGAATTTATTCTAGTTTGTATTTCTTCCCTTATGATGTTGGAGCAGTTGAAGATTGTACCCAGGAATTTGTATGTTTCCGTTCTTTTAATGTTCATATTATCTATTTGTATGTGGCCAGAGTTTTTAGCCATTCCTTCTCTTGAAATTACCATATATTCTGTCTTATCTTGGTTGATAACCAGCCCCATCTGTTTGGCTTTTTCCTTTAAGTGAGTCAATATTTCTAATGTCTTTTGTTCATTTTCTCCTATAATATCTATATCATCTGCATAACCAAGCAGCTTAGATGTTCCTCCAATATCACATTCCTCCTTTACCTTCCTTACAACTTTCTCTAGAGCCAGATATTTAGCCCAGGAAATACCAATCAAGTTGCTTTATGTTTACATTAGTTTTAACAGTTTAATTTTATTAAGTGCATCTCAAACAAAGCGTGAATTATTTCTTTCTTTCTACAAGTCTACCCAGATTTAACACATACAGTGTTTTTCATCTTATTATTGTTGACCTTCCTACTCCTAACCAAGTTAATTTACTTCTTGTGGAGATGTTAATAGAAACTGTATGGTGTTTATATATCAGTTCATGACCTCTGTAGTTAATGCTAGGAATTCCTACAGTGCAATACCATAGATCCCACTAAAGTCACAACAGTAATATTAATAGTTATGAACCCTAACCACGGGAACAGTTCACAATAAAATATAAATACTTACTAGTGTAAACAATTCCGCTGGCTATCCTTATCCATTCTTGCTATTGATAACAACAGTTCCTAAAACACCAGTCACTCATTCAATTGGAACACACGTCTTACAACCACTACGCATGCGCTAGTGTCATGCAGTCTGCCTAGCCAGCCATGCAAAGCACAAGGGGTTTCTGTTTTTTTAGGTCAAGTCGCAAACATAGCACAGTCACTCAAGTCGGTTATATAGAGGCAGGTGGATATATTCATAATATTATACTGCTAGGGCAAGTAGCCTTTCCTCTCAGCCTGAAAGACCTCCGGGTAGACCCCAGCAGTTTTACAATTGCTGAAGTTTGTAGTACTTTTTAATGGCACACATGCAATTTAATTGAAAGCATCATATTTCACTTTTTTTTTTTTGGTTTCACTGTCTGTCTGTCTGTCTGTCTGTCTGTCGGTCGGTCGGTCAGTCGGTCGGTCGGTCGGTCCTTCGATCCATCCATCCTTCCGTAAGTCCGTCCGTCTGGTCCTCTATAAATCCGTATACGCCCGTCCGTGCCTGAAAAAGTGACGAATACATTAGCGAACAGAAAAACAACCCAGGCGGTGCCTCGAGGCGCAGACGAAATCAGTACAATGATTGATTAGAGAAATCAAACGTAGATGTCAACAATTTGTGGCCAAGCTTAGAGGCAAAATTAGAGCTCTGCGTGACTGCGAAGCTTTATGCTCTTAACTTCCGGTGCACTGATAGGGTAATCAACCCCTACACCGATCAGTTACTTCAAAATTGATAGCTCGTTCAGAAAGGTATGGCAAACTACAGAAAGTACAATTCAACAGAACATCAACTAGGGGTTAGGTGTTGATCGCATGACCTGCAAAGGACAAGCAATATTGTGACGGAAGAAATGAAACTTGAAAACTGAGTGGTAAACGGCAAACTTGATGGGAAATGAGCCAGCGGACGGACAAACAGATATTTTCAGGGATGTTTTTTTGTCACTGCCACGTGGCATATTTGACATAATCGGACAAGAACACAGACCTGACGCGAGACTCTGGTGGTGATGTGACATGGCGGAAATTGTCATCAAACGTTGACGTGACGCACACACACACGCACACGCACATGCAAAGAATACCACGGACAGACAGAAAAACCAATGAATAAGTCCTTCATGAAACAAATGAAGATGGTAAACTGATTAGAGTCATTAGACGTAGACAGTCAACATTTTTCGGGCATGTTATGAGAAGAAATGACTTGGAGAACTTGGTGACGACTGGCAAAATCGAGGGGAAGAGACAAGGGGAAGACCGAGAAGTAAATACCTGGATAGCTTGGCCACGTGGCATGGTCGAGACAGGAACACGGAGCTGATCCACGACTCTGGTGATCGAGTGAGATGGCACAACATGACCGCCCACGCTTACCGGCATGGCACATGATGGATGGAGAATAAACCTTCCTCTGGATCTACAAGCCAAAACAAAGTTAGGAACACACACATAGTTATCAGAGACAATTTAGTAAGTAAGTAAAGGACTCACGTTACAAGCTTTCGGTATATGGTGCGAGATCCATGTCTTTATAGAGCAATCGTCTGTCGGTGGGTGATGGGGTCTGTATGACACAGGCCGCCTTTACTTCCCAAGACATTTCCTGGCATCTATTTTAGATTGGGTCGACATAAGAGCCCAGGTCAATTTTTAAAGTCCGTCCCATGACTACCGGTCCGGGCGGCGAACGTCTGGCCACTGCGCTACCGTGTATCCCGTGTCCCGGGGGGGGGGGGGGGGCCTGCGTGGTCTCGAGGTATGGTGTCCGCCTCGAGTGCAGGAGGTCCGGGTTCAAGCCCGGGTTCAAGCCCTGGTGAGGGCTGGGATTTTTTTTTCACCTAGACTTGTAGTAAAAAAATTTCTCCTGGTCTCTAGGTAGTGAGATCAGACGCCCGTGTGTATTGTTGCGCACGTAAAAAATCCCTTGGCAGTTGGAAATCGAAAAAGAGTAGCCTAACGGCGCAGCTCGGGAAAAATTTCGAGTTAAAAATCTATCCGAAGTATTTCAGGATCCTCGCCGATGTTACGGATTTTGTGCACTGAGCTGAGATTCTCCGGACTCAGGCTTGAGTTAGGAGTAGAATGGAGCCCTTATGGGTTACACCCGTGTCCGTGATGTTGATCCGTCGACTAAACTAAACTAAACTAAACAGTATCCCGTGTATCCCCTATAGAATATAAACAGATGTCAGATGCATCATGGAGCAGGCATGGAAAGAGCCGTAAGAGCTAGCAAGGATATATGGACACTATGCAAAATGCACGAGAGTCAATGTACTATCGGAGAATCATAGGCAGAAGTAGAATGAGGGGGGGGGGGGCAAAAGATTCGGAGAGGTGTGACAAGGCACTTAATGATGGCATTGAAACGCGAAACCAAATGTCGTGTTATTGTAAGTTTAATTATAGTTGCTAAAAACGATAGATTGCAAGAAAGCAGCTATCAAATTATAAAACCGAGCCTTGCGAGGTCACAATATTAATAGTTGGCCGAAAAAAAAAAAAAATCAGCATTCATTTTCCTATGTTTTCATCTTTATACGAGCGAAACCTTGTATAAACATTCTCGGCAAGTACGTACGGAAATACTGTAGGGAAAGCATGTTTTAAAACATATGGTTTGAAAGACAAGATGATTGATTTAATTGCTTCGAGCTCTGTATTGTTCTGCAGGTCGGGCGAAAACGTCGCACAAGGTACGAATTCCATAGCTCCAGCGACAACCCCTAGAGGTATCCGAGAAAGCTGCATTACGAATTCCATAGCTCCAGCGACAACCCCTAGAGGTATCCGAGAAAGCTGCATTCGTGACCGAACGACGTCGGCAGGAATCGAACCCACAACCTTCGGAACGTGAGACATGCGGAGTAACTACATCGCTACGGAGGATGCCTACGGAAAGCAGGCCTGACACTTCAACGAGTTCACACGCTGTGTATAGAATTCCCACAGGCGTGTGTTATATTAAACTGGCTTGTCATTCAGGTCAGATTCAGACACAGCGCTGACTGCAGCTGTTGAAAGCAACGTGTGTGAAAATCACCGAGTGAATGAAATAGTGACGCTAGTGCAAACAGGGAACATCGGCAGGGCAGTGACTAGCACGTTTGCAGTCGACCCGGTGGTCATGTGTTTGAACCTACATTGTCATTCCAGCTAGATTCAGACACAACCAGCATCGTTGATACAACTGTTGGGAGCGTCGTGTTTGGGAATCACAAAATGAATGAAATAGTGACGCTAGTGGATATCGTGAGCCGCGGTAGCTCAGCGACTAGCGCGCTTTATGCTGGCCCGGTAGTCAAGTGTTTGAATCCACATCGTGGCGGGAACTTTTAAAACTATTGATGAGGGTTCCCGGATCAACCCAGCTTAAAATGGGTACCAAGACATATGAGAAGTATATGCGGCCAGTCTAATTTTGATTAGATCACAGAGGTACCGGTTGGCCAATTAACATATAGAGCTAATTATCAAATACCGGAATCCACCAAGATGAGACTTCCTGCATTAACCGGAAGAAAGATGCAGCTGCAAAATCTTTCTGATCTTGAACAAGTTTACACAGAAATTGGTATCAGCTGGTTGAGGACCTATGCTCCGCTGGGCGATAAAAAATAGAGGAAGAGAAGAAGTAGGAGGAGGAAAAGAAGAAGAAGAGGAAGAAGAAGAAGAAGAAGAAGAAGAAGAAGAAGAAGAAGAAGAAGAAGAAGAAGAAGAAGAAGAAGAAGAAGCAGAAGAAAAAGAAATAGTGGTGGTGGTGGTGGTGGTGGTGGTGGTGGTGGTGGTGGTGGTGGTGGTGGTGGTGGTGGTGGTGGTGGTGGTGGTGGTAAATACTGAAGTATTGGAAAGATCAGGTTGTGTGACGGTTTATTCCATGCTAAGTCTTCGTAGACTTAGATAGATAGGACATCTTAGGAGGATGGATGATGGTAGAATACCAAAGGACATTTGTTTTGGTGAATTACAGATAAGTAAGAGATCTCAGGGTCGGCCTCTATTACGATACAAAGATGTGTGTAAGCGGGACATTATTGATACAGGCATTGATAATGCACAGTGGGAGCATCGTCGCTGAACGTGTTGCATGGAGGGCAAACATCAGAAATGGAATAAAGACAAAGGAGAAAATTATTGCAGATAAGTCACACACCGAGCGTGTGAGACGTAAGGTGGTGCATGATGGTGGAAATGACCACGTGTTCACATGCACCCACTGTGAACGAACATTTACAACGCGAATTAGTCTTATCAGTCACATTCTCTACCGCCATAGGTGTCACGGAATTACTGGAGGTAGTCGACCAGAATGATGAGAGGCCAGAGACAGTCGGTCTTGGCCGCTGCAACTTTTTGTTGTGGGGGGGGGGGGGGTGTTTCATCAGATCAAACACAGCCAGGTTTCTTTGAGATTTCATCTGGATCAAAAGAGACTCGTCGGCATGTTGTTTTACCCGGATCTAAAGATGAGAGAGAAAACGCCGTCGTAACTTGGTTGCCGGCCAAGGCAGTGACGTCACTCAGACAACATTCTCGGCTGTCTTAAAAATAACTAAATTGGGAGAAGTGTGCAGGATGGTTTGAAACAAAAAGGAGGGTGGAGTTGTTCCATTTCAAAATATGAAAAGAAATCACAGTGTCTAATGTTGTGAACAGCGACGGACATTTTTTCCTTAATGTGAAGTTGTGATTTCGATTCTGACTTGGAAGAATTTACATAAGGTACCTACTTGATAGAGATTAGGAATCGGGCGTAGTAAGGTTGCGTTGTGTGGTGAACTTATTATAGGAGCGTCGGCAGTAGTAGGTTGATGCATAGCTTAAAATAGGTCAAGCGATATATTGTTTAACTCAGCGGGTTAAGACTAATGTAGTGGGATGATATTTAGGGAGATTGAAAGTGGTTGGGGGGATAAAGGGAAGGTCAATGGTGGGATTTTCCGGCAGCGTGTCTACTGGGGTGTCTTCGCTTCCCTTTGGTCCTTCCTGTTCTTACCACGTCTCAGGTAATGTGATGAACTCCTCTGTCTTATACCAGAGTGATTCTATGAGGATCTAGATATTAAAGTCTGAGTACGGCCTTCGGCCTACACTGACATATAAGAGGTCTGAATCGGGTTGCTATCACCGGGTGTTCTCTCTTCGACAGGTTCCACTAGAACCTACCACTCAGAGATGAGGAAAATGGCAATACCCTGGTGCAGTGCTAACTGACCTCAACAATTGAACCCTGTTCCTCAAAGAAGGTCCAACACTTCCTGGTTTCATTTGAGTACAGATAGTGAATCGCGGGAAGAGAGACTGGTCAGTGGCTGTATTCCAAACAACAACGGAATTATTAACTGTGATAGTTACCAGAAGAAGTATAAGAGGGGGAAGACTATAACTAAATAATATTTTTCCCTAATGACATGAAACATTTTGTAGATTGACTGACAGCAGTGTTTAGTAGAGATGTTATTGGACCAGTGGTTGTGTTCTTTCATCACTGGATCATATTAGATACATGTTCACCGTCTGTGTTGACCTAAGGGACGGTGACTAATCAAATCACCCATTGGTGACCAGACATCCAAACTATCCAAGATGTACAGGACGAAGTCAACAATCGGCCGGAGAGACACATCATCTGGTGAGCTCCTTCTGATCTTGTAATGTTGTGCAGTGGTATGGCCGGAGCACGATGATGAAAGTTGACTCTGATCCTGAACTACCTGATTATATCTCACATTCACGATAGACTACACCACATATCTGCACACACACACATTGCACACACACACGTGACACTTTTCTGCATTAAATGTTTTATCAGTTTGTTCGAAGCCAGTGTTGGTGTGGTATGTTCTGGAAGAATGTGAGAAAGGATATTGTCTTATGGTAGGAAGTGAGAGAGATAGTGATCCAGAGTCTGAAACTGGGTGTGTAGACAAAGGCCCGGCAGGAGCCCTAGCTGAGGAAAGGGAATTTAAAAAGTGTGCTTGTTGATTCCACTTCCCCCCAGGGACGACAGGCGACAATAGGTAAAAGTTAATATGCCTTTTTAAAGCACAAACTATCGTCTGTCAAGACGGCAAGGTGCCAATGACAATGAGTAGTAGTAGTAGTAGTAGTAGTAGTAGTAATAGTAGTAGTAGTAGTAGAAGTAGTAGTAGTAGTATAATAATAATAATAATAATAATAATAATAATAATAATAATAATAATAATAAGAAGAAGAAGAAGAAGAAGAAGAAGAAGAAGAAGAAGAAGAAGGAGAAGAAGAAGAAGCACTAAGTGTCAGCTGCATAACGAGTTTACAAAAATTGTCTTACACAAAGATAAAGCAAAACGTGTGGATCCCATGATATTCGTGTTCAGTGTTCTTAAGGCAATACAGACTGTGACGATATTTTTATAACAACGTATCAACCATATCAACAACGCACGGATAGTATTGCTTTACATCCTATCTCCGAGATTGCAAGGATGGGGCTGTATACTGTCTCATTGGGGGTATGTGTCTGTCTTCTCTTGATGGCACAGCAAAATAGTTTGTTACATTGAATTATACAGCACAGCTACTATAGTGTGCGTTCTTAATGACTGTGCAGTGTTTGAAAATATTGCCGGTTCAAGTTTTGTATTCACCCTCTGTAAAGTTCATGCAACATAATAGGTAAATACAAAACTTGGACCGGCAATATTTTCAAACACTGCACAGTCATTCAAAATACACCCTGTATCTTGCTGTGTTTGAGTAAAACAACATCGCAGAGATCATTAATCCACTTGCAATATATAAATAATTTCATGAATGCATAAATCAACAATACGAACGGATCAATTGAGACAGCAATGATGATTGTGGGCGTAAGTGTGTTTTAATAGCCTCAGCACAGTTTCACTCATTGTTGCTCATATAACAATCGATACTGTAAAGAAACCTGGTGTGATGTATATGAACAAAAGTATAAGGGTCGTCAATTTGAAACCCGTTCCATTGGCTTTATTACAAAAGCATGAACGAAACATTAACAGGTGTGGTAGAATTAAACAAAGCATTCATTTTGAATGAATTATGCACCATGGGTTGGTTAGAAGAAGTCGCCGTAGACATTAAGGCAAGCATCCCATTGCTTAGGTAGGCTGCGAATGCCGTCCGCGAAAAAGGACTGTGGTTGCTCACTGAAACAAGTGTTTACCGCCTTCATTACGTCTGCATCTGTGTGAAATCGTTGCCCATTGAGAGCTTTTTTTGAGGTCCGAACAAATGAAAATCACATGGTGACAAATCAGGACTATAGGCTGCGTGCTGCAGAATTTCCCACTTCTTCCTTGCTAATGCTTCCTGCACAATCTTTGCGACATGCGGACGAGCTATCTCGTGCAACAAAATCGAAACCGCGAGAAAGCATGCCGGGCCGTTTATTCTTGATGGCTTTCTGCAGCTTGTCTAGTGTTTGCAAATAGTGGGTAGAGTTGATGTTGACACCAGGTTTTTTAAATTCGGCCAACAATAGCCCTTCATGGTAACAAAATGCGCTCAGCATAACTTTACCAGCGGAAACCTGTAACTTGAATTTTTAGGCTTTTTGGTGATCCATCATGCTTCCATTGCATGCTCTCTCTTTTGCTGCTCGGCTCAAAGTGGTGACACCATGATTTATCGCCTGCCACTATGCGGAAGAGAAATGCATCACCCTCCACTCTGTAACGTGGTTTAAACAACATCCCATGCGTTCCTCTTTTTTGGTGGTCGGTCAACATCTGTGGTACCCATTGTGAACACACCTTCCGATATTGCAGTTTCTTACGAACGACCTTTTGAATTGTCCCAATTGACACATCAAATTCTTTCGCTAGCGAACGTGTGCTTCGACAACGGTTCATCTGTACTGCTGCATCAATTTTAGCAATGTTTTTTTTCTATTGCAACAATATGCGCTTGACCCGGCCGTCGAAGATCTTTCGTGAACTGACGTCCTTTCCGAAAACATTCGTGCGTAGTCTGTCATTGTTGTCTTCGAAACACATTTGTTACCGTACGCTGCCTGCATTCTTCGATGAATGTCCACTGGTCGACATCCTTGCTTGCTTGCTTGTGTTCGTTGGCTTGAGCTCCAACGCGAAGGCATCCTGTTGTCCAACATCAGTGTGATGTCATACAGGACCTGAGGTTTGCGTGAGTATCCGTTGTCCCATGTCTGGCTTATTGGTGTGCAGACTGGTGGTTCCTCGCCGTACAGGCAGACACTCTCCGACTTCAGAGGAATCGGCGATCCTACTGACTTTAGTCAGGCCCCGAAGGAACTTGTTGCCCAGGACGCTCGACGAGGACGCGTCAGTAGGTCTTGGCCAGTATATAACCTGGCCCTGGTGCCTTGGAAACACCTCTGTGTCCCGTCGACATCCTTCAAATGAAAGAAACTGAATCACCGCTCTTTGAGCTTCTTTGGACGGATTTTGGATCAACCCGGCCATTTTCTCAACGGTCAGAAACAGAACCTATGCATCATGGAACGATAAGCGCGTGCTCTTTTATTCATTGGTCAGTACTTATCACATAACTAATCATGTTCATGTTCAACGAACGCAATTACGCGCGATGCGGCACGAACGGATTTCAAATGAACGCTCCTAATACAACTCAACCTTGCTAATCTGCCGTTGAAGAGAGTACAAGGACATAGAGGACAGTGAATACCCACCCATATTATTTATGAGCAGTAGATTAGATTGTAACACTCTTACTCATTATGATCAACTGTGTCGTGGTGAAGTGGTTAAGTCGTCTGCCTCGTTTTCTGAAGGTCGTGGGTTTGTTCTCCAGACTGCGCTGAACAAGTTTTCTAGATACTCTAGGAGAGGGGCAGCAGGCGCGGGGCGAAGAGGAGGCGTCATCTCTGGAGCTACGAAATGTGTGCTTTGTGCGAAATTGTACTTTGCATGAAAGTGTGCTTTGTGCCGTATTCTCGGCAAGCGGCTTGCTGTTCTGGAGCGAGACCTAGCCAAATGGGATAACACACGGTGCAATGAAATTGATCTCTCCATTTTAGCACTTTAGTTTATGATACACCAAGACACTGAAGATGTTACCTCGCATCATGGTTCACCAGGGACAGTGAAAGAAGGGAAAGGGATGCAAAACGGTAGTCTAGTGTTAATGGAAGAGGGACAGGTCGTTGAATGATGGGTAGACTGAGAGATAGAAGTGAGTGAATGAGAGAGAGAGAGAGAGAGAGAGAGAGAGAGAGAGAGAGAGAGAGAGAGAGAGAGAGAGAGAGAGAGAGAGAGAGAGAGAGAGAGAGAAATAATACCGATATTTAGATATAATTTGAATAATGTAGCCACAAACAATATATTGCTCAATTTATGGCTAACACATTTCGCTGTAACTCGCCATGTGCATAATACAGAACGAAACTCAACATACGTATAATGAAGAAGTGTAATGAATCCTGTCAACTTACATAAACAAACACATTGTCATATATTTAGCTATCACCGCAGTAGCTTTAAAGAGATATCATGTCTTTTTGATTATATAATTGCGATTTACCGAGTGTCTGCTTATATATATATATATATATATATATATATATATATATATATATATATATATATATATATATATATAAAAGCAGCAAGAGAAGTGGGAACAGCGTGGCTACATAGACTATTCAACCATGTTTGGGCCAATGTGCAACAACAAAGGCAGCAAAAGAGACTACACACAATACAAAGGCATTTCACTATTAAGTCATACTGAGATAATATTTTGCAAACTTCTTGAGACAAGATTACGAACTACTATAGAACCCCAGCTAAGCGAAACACAACTTGGATTTAGGAAAAACAAAGGATGCACAGATGCCATTTTTGCTATTAGACAACTTATAGAAAAATCAATTAAATTCAATGAAACACTCTACTTAGCCTTTGTCGACCAAGAAAAGGCATTTGATAGAGTAGATAGAAACAAGCTGTGGGAAATCCTTAAACAATATGGAGTGAGTACACATCTAATAAACCTATGTATAAGCTTATACAACACCAGTGAATGCATAGTGAGAGCAACTGGAGGACACTCAGAACCCTTCACCATAAGATCTGGAGTACGACAAGGTTGTGTCCTGCCATCTCTCTTGTTCATAACATATATAGAAAACGTATTAAAAACACCAGCCGAAACAGAGACCGCAAGAACACCGCATGACGAGAAAACAGAAGAAGAACCATCTGCAAATCTAACCATTAGAGAACTCCTGTTTGCGGATGACCAAGCACTAATAGCAAAATCAAAAGCTGAATTACAAGACCACATGAATAATCTAAATGAAATGTGTGTGAAAATTAGCACAAGTAAAACAGAGGTAATGACTGTAACTAAAGAAGAAAAAGCAACAACGATTCACCTAAATCACATGTGTCAAACCCAAGGTCCGCGGGCCACATCCGGCCCGCCGTACAATCATATCAGGCCCGAGAGGTCTCAACCGACGTACAAATATATTCGGCCCAAGAGAGAATTTTAGTCAAAAATATTTTTTTATGGTCACGATATACAGTGCAAATCAAATTCCCTAATTAGCAGCCTTCCGAATGATAGGCTACCTGAGAGCGATCTCGCATCGATCAGAATAAGCGAAAATAAAAGTTGTGTAGTGAGTTAGTGTTCGTCGTTATAGTTACCTAGCAACGTTCAGATGCTCGTTTTGGATTGGCGCAAGAAAAATGAAAGTAGTGTAATGCCCGGAAATTACATCACCTTTTCCCGCTACGGCTAACCTGATATCAATCAAGCGTCTGTCGGTAGATGCACACACTTTTAAAATCAAAGCTAGCCTTTAAAATGGCCAAGAGTAAAGTTGATTCTGAAAACAGAGCCTTTCAAAGCCACCGGGAGGCTGAATATATGTTTACTGATATTGGCGGTAAACCTGTGTGTCTAATTTGTGGAGATAATGTGCTCTTGGAGGACCATCCAGACTGCTTGGTTACGCAGACGATATAGATATTATAGGGGAAAATGAACAAAAGACAGTGGAAATATTGACTCACTTAAAAGACAAAGCTCAACAAATGGGGCTGGTTATCAACCAAGATAAGACAGAATATATGGTAATTTCAAGAGAAGGAATGGCTAAAAACTCTGGCCACAATCAAATAGATAATATGACCATTAAAAGAACGGAGACATTCACATACCTGGGTACAATCTTTAACTGCTCCAACATAATAAGGAAAGAAATGCAAGCTAGAATCAACTCTGGAAATAGATATACTATGCACTACAACATCTGCTAAAATCAAAGGCGTAACACCAAAATCACAATATACAAAACACTGATCAGACCAATTATGCTGTATGGCTCTGAAACCTGGAGTACAACTAAAGGAGACGAAGCCTTGTTACAAACCTTTGAGAACAAAGTCTTAAGACGCATCTTTGGGCCCATTAGGGATACACACAGTGGAGAGCGGAAAAGAAGAAACAACAAAGACATTTATGATTTGTTTAAGTCCCCGCTAATCACTGGTATCATGAAGGCTAATAGACTGCAATGGCTGGGGCATATGGAAAGAATGGAAGGATGGAAACAAAACTCGCTTACACTCAAGAAATAAATGACCGTAGACCCCGAGGTAGACCAAGATGACGGCGGAGAGATGATATATATATATATATATATATATATATATATATATATATATATATATATATATATATATATATATATATATATATATTGGAATCAATGACTGGCAAGAGAGACGAATGGAGACGGCTTGTATCTGCAGCAAAGAACCTCAATGGCTCAGAATGCTGAAGAAGAAGAAGAAGAAGAAGAAGAAGAAGAAGAAGAAGAAGAAGAAGAAGAAGAAGAAGAAGAAGAAGAAGAAGAAGAAGAAGAAGAAGAAGAAGAAGAAGAAGAAGAAGAAGAAGAATGTGGCTGTGATCAAAGAATATAATCTGAGACGGCACTACGAGACTAAACATCAAGACAAGTTAAACAGCTTGAATACAGAGCAGAAGCTACAGAATGTAGTAGAATTGAAGAGGCATCTAACATAATAACAGATGATTTTCACCGAAGCAAAATCACAAACTGATGCTGCAACCAAAGCAAGTTTTATTGTGTCAGAGGAGATCGCAAAATCAGGCCGACCATTTACAGAAGGAGAGTTTCTGAAGCGCTGCATGATGAAAGTGTGTGACGTCTCGTGTTCAGACAAAAAGCAGATGTTTGCAAAGGTAAGCCTTGGCAGAAATACGGTTGTTGATTGGGTTTGTGAGATGGCCACTGATGTGAAAACACAGCTGATTGAAAAAGGCAAAGACTTTGTTGCATTCTTCCTTGCTGTCGATGAAAGTAATGACATAAATAAACACACATAGTATTATTTGGCGCTCACAGAAGGAGAAGAAGGAAGTAGAGACTAGAAGACGCACGGGAGTGTCTAGTTGGTAGTGCGTCGAAGTACACTTGTTCCTGCAGCGAGGCGCCGTCGTCATTTGGATGCGGCAGGTTCGATCCCGATCGGTAAATATAGCTTTCAAATTTTATGTTGTGTAGTGCGTCTTCTAGTCTCTATTTCCTTCTTCTCCTTCTGTGAGCGCCAAATAATACTATATGTGTTTATTTATGTAATTTTCTTAGTCGCTTCAACGGTTACCCCCATTGATTTCTGATGAAAGTAATGACACGATTGACACTGCACAGCTAGCCATCTTCATCCGTGGAGTGGACTCCAAATTGAATGTAACAGAAGAAATATTGGACATGAAATCCATGCATGAGACAAGGACAGGAAAAGTCATTGTTGACAACGTATGTCAAAGTTTAACCAACATGAACCTGCCTTGGGAAAAACTCGTTGGACTGACAACAAATGGAACACAGGCGATGTGTGACGAAAAAAGTGGACTAGTTGGAAGGATGCGGTTAAAGATGCAGGAGGACTGTACTGGTGAATTGATAGCATATCACTGCATCATAGACCAAGGATCGCTGTGTGGTAAAGTCCTCAACATGGAAGATGTAATGAGCATTGTAACACAAAATGTCAACTTTATCAGAGCCAAAGGTGTAAATCAATTTCAGTCTTTTTTTGCAGGAAATAGAGTCGGCGTTCGGCGACAAGCCATATCATACATAGGTGCGGTGGCTAAGTCGGGGGAAAGTTCTCAGTAGAGAAAAATATTCCACAGTTTTTCGGGATAAAAAATGGAAATGTGAGTTGGCGTTTATGTCTGATATAACCACTAATCTCAACGACTTGAACCTGCAGATCCACGGACGGGATCACTGTGATGAAATCCACTGTCGTTAACATCAGATGAAAAAAATTACAGAAAAACACTCTGGGTTCACAGCTGCAAGTTGTGACTTCTAGTCGGTGAGATCAGGACACCCGACATCAAACGAAATGGCGGCTTTGATTGTCACCACCCGACAGAAGGTTGTAGGCTTGTTATTGTGAACATTGGGACAATGCAGAAACTCGCTACTTGTTTTGGGTTGTCAAACCAAATACAGACAACTTTTGCATTGATTAAACACAAGGTAGAGAAGATTCTGGACTTCGTTAGTGCCCTTGAGAGACACCTGCATGACATCAAAGACTTGACTAGAACACTCCCAGCTCTTGACAGATACAAGACTTGTGTACATTAGTGTGGCCAAGGATTGTGACTAGGATTGACGTGTTTTGTTACCGCAGTGATGAAGTTCGGATAGCTCTACAGTGTTAGATTAATAAAAAAAAATTAGATAACATGTGTCTTTATGGCAAAGTGTAGAAGCCATCCAGGAATGATGCGGTAGAGCTTGAGGTAGTATTGATAGAATATTTAAGCCTAATTAATATAAGCAGTTGCCTTGGTAAAACTAGCTAGAGTAGGGAAGTGATGATTGGCTCTGCTAGTGTGAATAGTGTAGCAGGGTGATATTTGGAGAGATTAGGAATTGGTTGGGAGGTGGGGAAAGTGTCCAATGGTGGGATCTTTCAGTGGGTTGCCCACTGGGGTTCTGCACTCCGTTATTGATCTTTCCTTGTCTTAACCTGATTAATAATTAAGGGATGAGCCACTCTGATCCTTGACAGAGTTTAGTTCACTGATAACTCTCTGAGCAAGGCAGTCGGGCTACATTCAGCTAGTAGGGATTAGTATCAGGCGGCCTTCACCAGATGTGGTCTCTTTCTCTAACAGGTTCCCCTACGTCTTTGAGGAAGCTCTACACTGAGTTTGATGGCGGTCAACTCGCCTTAAGAAGAACATCCAACTAACATTCACTTTATTTTATAAGAGGAAAGTAAAATCGGCATCGTTTATGCTAGGCCTAGGATCCAGAGGGTCCATACGAAACTGGCTCAGTGGAGTAAGACATTATAAACAATTCATTTACCAGAGGGATTTACCCAGGGTGGGTGATACTCTTTTCTTCACCACATATCACTGAACAATAGAGTCTAGAGAAAGACATTTTGACATGAAGTTCTCGTGGAATAATTTAGTGCAGTGAAGACGTACTTTACAGTTTGTGTGGGACAATCTATGAACATGGATTAGAACAAATGTGAGACCGGTGACATTGAAACCTAGTTTCTCTGTACAGTGATCCGTACTTATTTGAGTTATAGGGACCTTAGTCGTTACAGTGAGTGACAGATCCATTATTGGGGATTATACAATAACAATTCTTAGTGGATCATGCATCTAGTCGACCCAGTGGATCTCGGAGAAAGTCAACGTCTGGAAGAAGAGACGCATCACCGGGTGAGATGTACACGTACTAAGCTATCATGCTGTGGCGTACCCTTGCTGTGATGATAATCTGACTTGGCTCCTGATCTGCTGCTCTGAGTCTACAGACACATGAGAATTCGACATACATTCTACACATTACACACACACACACACACACACTTCTCACACACATACTCTTTGCTTAATAAATTATTTTGTATTTATTTGTAAAGCTAGAGTTGTGGAGTATGTTGTGTTGGTGAGGAGAGAGAGGGGGCATGATCCAGGGGTGAGCAAGAGTGAGAAGAAGGTGTCCTTGGGCTGAGGGATTGTTGTGGACGGAGTCTGGTGGATATCTCCAGAATAGTGATATTGAAACTGGGGAAAAAAATGTGGGTGTTGATTTCCCTCACTCCAGGGACGACACTATAGAAGTAATATCTCTCAAGACACTAAAGCAAGAAGGGATAACTCACGACATTTATTGGAGTCTCGTAAACGTGATCTTTGGACAGCGGGATCTCTCGTAAACGTGATCTTTGGACAGCGGGATCTCTCATAAACTGGATCTGTCGACAGTGGTATCTCTCGACAAGGGGGATCTTTTGACATCGGGAATTCTAGACGACGGGATCTTTTAACAAGGGATCTTTAGTTAGAGGACGGGGATATCCTATTAGTGAGAATCCAGCTAGAGTGAATGTGGATAGGGGTTAAGACACATATCTTACCTGTTCACACTTCATACGTCTGCATAGGTCTGTGGTCCTAATTCTACTCTTGTCACTGAGCGATTGTGTTGTGTTGTGCTGTGTGTTATTAAATATACACTATTAATTGTACTTGTTTATTAGCTATATATTGATCTTGGAGATAATCTACACTCTAACTGCTAACTTACCTCTCTGGAAAATGGCCACTCCTAAACTAACCACGGCAGAACTAAGAGCACAGGGGGAAGAAATGGGATTGTCGGGTTCTGCCCTAAGAGATTACATACAGGAGGTGGAGAGGGAGTTTCGTCAAGCAGAAAGGGAAGATCGAAAGGCCGAGTTGGAATTGAGAAGGATGGAGTTAGAACAAGCTGCGAAGAAACTTGAGGCTGAGCAAGCCACTAGAAGGCTGGAATTTGAAGCTATGCAAGCATATAAGAAATTTGAAGCTGAGCAAGCAGCTAAGAAATTTGAAGCTGAACAAGAAGCTCAGAAAAGGGAGCACGAGTACCGGATGAGGGAACTCGAGTTGAAGAGTCAATCTAATGGGGAAACTGAGGGAGCAGTTGGAGGTTCCTCCATCCCAGGCTCAACACCAGTAGGGGGGCATAGTTATCATGCTATGAAGTTCCCTCTAGCGATCTACGAAGAGGACAAAGAGAAGATTGACCAGTACCTTCAACGCTTCGAGGCCATGCCCGTGGCTATGGGTCTGGGGAGTAACAAATGGAATCTCAAGATATCCCAGGGATTACGCGGGACCGGATACGAGGTTTATTCTCGCCTGCCATCAGGACATGAGAACAGTTATGACGAATTGAAGACGGCTCTGCTGAAACGATTCGAGGTTACGTCACATACCTACCGGAAAAAATTTCGAGCAGCGAAACGAGAACCGGGGGAGTTGTTTGCCGCCTACAGTTTGCGTCTAAAATCCTATCTCCATAAGTGGATGGATTTGACTGGGTTCGCACATGACTATGAGAGTCTGGAAGAGCTCATAGAGGTCGACCAGCTGAAGAAGCAAATGTCGAAACCTCTCAGGACGTTTCTGGGAGAACAAGGAGCGGAACGTATTGACCTCGCGACAAAATTAGCAGAACGGTTCGTCGAGGTACATGGGGAGGCAGGGGAAAACCTTTCCACCAACACCAAAAGTCAGGTGAAACATGACAAGAAGAAAGCCAAAAACTTAGGAACCAAAAAGGGTGAACCTTATGTGCAAAAATCAGAGGATAGTTCAGAGAAGACGAAGGAGGGAAGCAAGAGCACTTCAAGCTCTACACCAAAGCGACCGTGGTCGGAGAAGTGGTGTTCAATTTGTAAGTAACCCTCTCACAATACGAGGGACTGCAAATCGAAGGCTAAGAGCCCTCACTTCGCAGCATGTCAAGTGACTTCCAAGGAGGTTGTCACGGAAAATGCCAAGGTCAACAAGGAAGCTCGCCACCAGGAGAGCTCACTCAAGTCCGGCATTAGAAAATCTAGGACAGGGAAATGGCGCAACCAATGCAAGTCAAACACGCACAATGCTATTGACTGCAGGGGAAAGTCAAGAGACTCTAAATTCGTCGTTTGCCCCGGGAAACCTCAGGTGGAGCCCACTGAACAGGTCGAGGCCGAGGAAGAGACTCCAGACCAGGAAAAACCACCTGTAGTGGAATTGGTAGAGGTTAACGGTCGTCAAATGGAGTGTTTGTACGACACAGGACTGGACGGGGAGGCCGTGATTTCTGCGGATCTGGTACATCCAGAACAATTCACAGGTGAGACCATGGAGATAAAGCCTGCACAGAGGAGTGCTGTGGCCATGAAGTTGCCCATTGCTAATGTGGAGATTCGGTCAAGGTATGTCACCGGCACAATCAAGGCCGCTGTATTGACCGATCCCATTTTTCCAGTAATCCTTGGTTTCCGGTATGTCTTTCTGGGAATGCACAGGGAGCCAATCCATATGGGAGCAATACAGACTCGCTCTCAGACGAGAACGGAAGAGGCAGAAGCAATTGTGACTAACCCAATGCCGGGGGAGCTACGAACTGCCCAGAGTGAGGATGCTACTTTACGTCCTTGCTACAAAAAGCTGCAGAGAAGTGCTGATCTACCAGGACGTGGGCAGTACTACATGAAGAATAGGATACTCTATCGGAGAGCAGGAGGGGGAGACAACCTATACGGTCAGCTGGTCGTCCCGAAAGCTCACCGGTCCCAGATTCTTCATATGGGGCATACCATCTTCTTTAGTGGGCACATGGGTATTGCCGCCACCATGCAGCGAATTTCCTGCCATTACTATTGGCCGGGAATGACAGATGATGTGCGTCGGTATGTGAAGTCATGCCCTGAGTGCCAGAGGGTGGCACCAAAACACTGGACAACACCTGTGGTCTTGGGTGAGATGCCCATCATGAACTCTCCTTTCGAGAGGGTAGCCATCGATATCGTGGGTCCACTTCCTATGGACTAGGAAGAGGAACATGTATATACTCACAATGGTGGATTGCTGTACAGTGTGGGGTGTAGCCATACCGTTGACCACGATTGACTCGAAACGAGTGGCGGACGCACTGATGGAGGCCTTTACCAGATTAGGCTTCCCTGATCAAATTCTGACGGACAATGGGTCCCAGTTTTGTGGAAAACTCATTGAGGAAGTATTTAGGGTGTTCCACTCTAACCACATACATACCAGCCCTTACCATCCTCAAGCCAATGGACAAGTAGAGCGTTTCAACGGCACGTTGATGACAATGCTCAGGAAACTGGCACAGGAAAAACCTGATAGGTGAGATGAATATATCCCAGCATCACTTTTTGCTTATCGGGAAGTTCCTCATGGCTCAACAGGACTACCACCTGCTACGTTGCTGTTTGGTCGTCCAATCAAAGGACCGTTGGAAGCCATGTTGAGGAGTTGGACTGAAGAGGGGACGTCAGAAGAAGTGATCTCATCTTATAAATACGTGGAGGAACTGAAAGAAAAACTCCACAAGGGATGGACTCTGGCGAATCAAAACTTGAAAAAGGCCATAAAAAGACATGCGGCTTACTACAACCGTAGGTCAAAAGACAGATCTCTAGAGGTGGGAGAAAAAGTCTTGTTGCTACTCCCAACGGGAAACAACAAACTGGAGATAGGTTGGCAAGGACCATTTCCCGTGGAAAGGGTGATATCCAGAAACAACTATCAGATCCGGATCCGAGGAAAGTCGAAGATTTTTAATATCAATCTCTTGCGGAAATACGAAGAGAGACCCGGAGACAAGGCAGCTCACCTCATGGCAATGGCAGCTGCAGTGGAGACTGAAGTGGGAACCAACGAGGGCAGAAAATATCTCTTGGTACACCAGGAAACCTATAGGGATGTGCAAGTGAACCCTGATCTGACTTCCCAGGAGAGGGAAAAGATAACCCAGGTTCTAAAGTCTCATGAGGAGATACTGACTGATAAACCAGGACGAACGAGGTTGGTTGAGTTCGAGATGACTTTGACCACACAGGAGCCTGTTCGCCAAAAGGTTTACCCAGTGCCATTCTCTAAAGAAAAGGCCCTGGAGGAGGAAATACAGAAACTGCTGGAGGATGACGTGATTGCGCCATCCACATCCCCATACAATGTGGGGGTAGTTTTGTTACGGAAACCAAGTGGAGAACACCGGTTGTGTATAGATTACCGACTTCTGAACAGTCATACACAATTTCAGGTGGAACCTTTGCCGAATCCAACGCAGTTATTCGCTAGGCTCCATAAGGCTCGGTACTTTTCAAAGGTGGATCTGAGTCGGGGGTACTATCAGATACCAGTCAAACCGGAGATTCGACCACTGTTGGCTTTCAGTACACCCAGTGGACACTACGAATTCAAGGTCATGCCCTTTGGACTCAGCAATGCACCTAGTGTGTTTACACGCATGATGAGGACTTTACTAGATCCTTTACAGGATCCGAAAATCATCTCATTCATGGATGATATTCTGATTTCCAGTGACAGCTTGGATGACCACTTGCAATCCTTGGAGAGATTGTTTAATAGACTCAAGGAAGTAGGGCTTACCGCTCGTCCAACCAAGTGCATGATTGGTTACCAGACTCTGGAATTTCTAGGTCACACCATTACTCCAGGACACATTGTCCCAGAAGAAAAGAACCTGGAGAAAATCAGAAGTGCTCCAAGGCCAAAAATGAAGAAGGATGTGCGATCCTTTCTCTCGTTGTGTGGGTTCTACCACAAATTTATCAAACATTTCACTGAACTGGGAGCTCCATTGACGGAAACCTTGAAAAAGGGATTCCCGGACCAAATCATTTGGACACCAGAATGTGAGACTGCCTATAGTCAGTTAAAGGAGGTCTTGGTCAGCAAGCCGGTATTGCAGCCCCCTGACCTTTCTAAACCATTTGTGTTGAGAACGGATGTGAGTGGGATTGGAATTGGGGCAGCCCTGTAACAGGAAGGGAATGACGATGCTTCGGTTTTGAAACCTGTGGCATACGCAAGCAAGAAACTACTCCAGGCTGAGAGGAATTATTCGACCGTCGAGAGAGAGTGCTTGTCTCTCGTATGGGCCGTGCAAAAATTGCGGCCATATTTGTATGGAGTTCAGTTTCGGGTACAGTCGGATCATCAACCCCTGATGTTCCTGGCTACTTCTCAGAAGCTCAATGCCCGTTTGATGCGGCGGTCGTTGTTACTTCAACCTTACAATTTCACAGTGGAGTATATTCCTGGAAGGGAAAATGTTGGAGCGGACCTCTTGTCACTACACCCAGCTCCTGAAGAAGAGGAATGAATCATCTGGATCGAACGTACAGTGGAAAAGAGTGAGATGGACTACTCTCTTAAGAGGGGGCCTATGTGATGAAATCCACTGTCGTTAACATCAGATGAAAATAATTACAGAAAAACAGTCTGGGTTCACAGCTGCAAGTTGTGACTTCTAGTCGGTGAGATCAGGACACCCGACATCAAACGAAATGGCGGCTTTGATTGTCACTACCCGACAGAAGGTTGTAGGCTTGTTATTGTGAACATTGGGACAATGCGGGAACTCGCTACTTGTTTTGGGTTGTCAAACCAAGGACAGACAACTTTTGCATTGATTAAACACAAGGGAGAGAAGATTCTGGACTTCGTTAGTGCCCTTGAGAGACACCTGCATGACATCAAAGACTTGACTAGAACACTCCCAGCTCTTGACAGGTACATTAGTGTGGCCAAGGATTGTGACTAGGATTGACGTGTTTTGTTACCGCAGTGATGAAGTTCGGAGAGCTCTACAGTGTTAGATTAATAAAAAATTAGATAACATGTGTCTTTATGGCAAAGTGTAGAAGCCATCCAGGAATGATGCGGTAGTGCTTGAGGTAGTATTGATAGAATATTTAAGCCTAATTAATATAAACAGTTGCCTTGTTAAAACTAGCTAGAGTAGGGAAGTGATGATTGGCTCTGCTAGTGTGAATAGTGTAGCAGGGTGATATTTGGAGAGATTAGGAATACGTTGGGAGGTGGGGAAAGTGTCCAATGGTGGGATCTTTCAGTGGGATGCCCACTGGGGTTCTGCACTCCGTTATTGATCTTTCCTTGTCTTAACCTGATTAATAATTAAGGGATGAGCCACTCTGATCCTTGACAGAGTTTAGTTCACTGATAACTCTCTGAGCAATGCAGTCGGCCTACATTCAGCTAGTAGGGATTAGTATCAGGCGGCCTTCACCAGATGTGGTCTCTTTCTCTAACAGGTTCCCCTACGTCTTTGAGGAAGCTCTACACTGAGTTTGATGGCGGTCAACTCGCCTTAAGAAGAACATCCAACTAACATTCACTTTATTTTATAAGAGGAAAGTAAAATCGGCATCGTTTATGCTAGGCCTAGGATCCAGAGGGTCCATACGAAACTGGCTCAGTGGAGTAAGACATTATAAACAATTCATTTACCAGAGGGATTTACCCAGGGTGGGTGATACTCTTTTCTTCACCACATATCACTGAACAATAGAGTCTAGAGAAAGACATTTTGACATGAAGTTCTCGTGGAATAATTTAGTGCAGTGAAGACGTACTTTACAGTTTGTGTGGGACAATCTATGAACATGGATTAGAACAAATGTGAGACCGGTGACATTGAAACCTAGTTTCTCTGTACAGTGATCCGTACTTATTTGAGTTATAGGGACCTTAGTCGTTACAGTGAGTGACAGATCCATTATTGGGGATTATACAATAACAATTCTTAGTGGATCATGCATCTAGTCGACCCAGTGGATCTCGGAGAAAGTCAACGTCTGGAAGAAGAGACGCATCACCGGGTGAGATGTACACGTACTAAGCTATCATGCTGTGGCGTACCCTTGCTGTGATGATAATCTGACTTGGCTCCTGATCTGCTGCTCTGAGTCTACAGACACATGAGAATTCGACATACATTCTACACATTACACACACACACACACTTCTCACACACATACTCTTTGCTTAATAAATTATTTTGTATTTATTTGTAAAGCTAGAGTTGTGGAGTATGTTGTGTTGGTGAGGAGAGAGAGGGGGCATGATCCAGGGGTGAGCAAGAGTGAGAAGAAGGTGTCCTTGGGCTGAGGGATTGTTGTGGACGGAGTCTGGTGGATATCTCCAGAATAGTGATATTGAAACTGGGGGGAAAAATGTGGGTGTTGATTCCCCTCACTCCAGGGACGACACTATAGAAGTAATATCTCTCAAGACACTAAAGCAAGAAGGGATAACTCACGACAATCACATTATCACTGATATGCATGATCAGTGAAGGCATGTCAAGTGAAGCTGAACTTACGGGAGACACAAATGCACCAATGCAAACTGTCTCACTTTTCTTGTTGCCAAGCAATGTTAAACCAAGTCAACGATATGGTGTTGCCCAATGCACACTTTGCTGAAAAACTTAGCTTACTTCGCACCGAGGTCGCACGACGCTGTAGTGACTTTGAAGCACAGAAAAGTAATTTCGAGCTGTTTCGTAATCCATTTGCCATAGCCGTGGAAACTGCACCTGTAAATTTGCAGATGGAGTTAATAGAGCTGCAGTGTAATGGGACACTTAAGACAAAGTACGACACTGTGGGGCCTGCACAGTTCACTCGTTTCATTCCTGAAGAGATGCACCGGCTTCGTCTACATGCGGCTCGGATCTTGAGCATGTTTGGTAGCACATATCTGTGTGAGCAGCTTTTTTCTGTGATGAAGATTAACAAAACATCACACATGAGTCGTCTCACGGATGAACACTTGCAGTCCATCATGAGAATCTCAATGACACAAAACAATACTCCCAACATAAACGAAATTGTAGCCAAGAAAAGATGCCAAACATCGTGCTCTGGCAAATTGACATAAGAGTAAAACTGTGAATGTCAATGATGTTTTATTATTAAAACTTTTTTTCTGTTTTAATTTATATTAATGTTTAAAAAAAAAGTTTAATTTTCGGCTTATTGAATGTTTATCCTGTCCGGCCCGCAGCCTTACGTGTGATTTGAGTTTTGGCCCGCTGAGCGATTGAGTTTGACACCCCTGACCTAAATGATCATCCCTTGAAACAAGTAAAGAGTTTCAAGTACCTAGGAAGTATAATATAATCAAATGGCAAATCAGAAGACGAGATCGAAAATAGATGCAATAAGGCAAACCAACTTATTGGACAAATGGCACCAATACTAAAGAACAAACATGTATCAATTACTACTAAGAAAGCACTTTACAGCACAATCTTCCTACCAACTCTATGTTACCAATGCCAAACCTGGACAATGACAGAAAAAGAGAAAAGAAAAATCACAACAGAAATGAGATTCCTGAGAAGAATACTCAATGTATCAAGAGGAGATAAGATCAGAAATGAAGAAATCAGGGCTAAAGTGGGGGTTATCGCTGCACTAGATGTTATTAGAAGCAGCAAGTCAAATGGTTTGGTCATACAAGTAGGTTACCACCAAACAGTATACCACAACAAGCAATGATGTACAGACCAGAAGGAAGCAGAGGAAAAGGCCAACCATGTAAACAATGGATGCAGGGAATAACAGAGTCCATGGGAATATCGATACATGAAGCCCATAAGCGGGCACTCTCCTGCTGTTTATATTTCCCCTCGACACTGCAAGGTACAAGAGGAACATGATGAGATGAGATGATATATATATATATATATATATATATATATATATATATATATATATATATATATATATATATATATATATATATATATACATACGAGGATAAGATAGTAAGTGAGTCACAAATGGCTGTAGAAAAACTAAACTAAATACTATAACAACTTGATACCACCTTATTTTTATACATACATTGTCCCTTTATTTCTCAACATAATTTCCACCAACAATGATGCACTTATCCCATAGCTTTATCAGTTCTCCCAAACCGACTGCATAGATCTGCGTGCCCTGGTCTCATTTACCTGCCATCCCACAGAGACCTACTACTTCCGGTCCCAAGCATGGCGGTTAGGCATTGAACCGCTACGGCCTCTGGAGTATTTACCTTTGTGGCTGCGGTTTGCATTTCGCATTTTCCTCATGTTGGACTGGTAGTATATGGTTCCGTCGCCCTGCTACTGAGTGTGTGGCACGACTCTGTGAGCTGTGGTAATCACGTGAAATGCTTTTACATGTCCGCCTTTGTTTGTACAGTGACCTGCATGTTCGGAACAATGGTTACATGCTGTTGCTGAATTGACTGATTTGCCTTTTCGATTCACGAGTGCATTTTTCAGGAAACTTCTGGGAGTCGGCGCTGGAGCTACGGAAATTGTGTGCTTAATGCGACGCTTTCGGCGGGTCGCCCTGCGGATAGAAACAGAGCCATGTGAGAAAACCCGGATCAATGAGGTCTTTCTGGTGACTGCCGATTCCATTGACGATGAACTGTGGTTTTCGTGGAAGACTTTTGTTTTGGCATTCTGGCGGCGGCATTATGTACAGTGTACCTGTGCGGGCTGTTGGATTGCCGAGACTCCTGTCTGTTCCACTTTTCACATTGGACAGCGGGGACGACCCGTTGCCGTGAAGTTGGAACCTCGACTAACGACTAACGACTAACCACAGAACGGTGTGACTTACTGACTAGCCCTCCTAACTTTTTCTACCCAACTATGCACCGCTTTAGTGGAAATCGCTGGGGGTTGAGTCCACTGAAACCCCACCTTGGCGGGAGATATTTCGCGAATGACGCCGAAGTTGAATGTGAAGTGAAAACGTGGTTTAGAAAACAGAGCATGCAGTTCTATGCAGCCGATTTGGTAGAACTGATAAAACTATGGGATAAGTTCATCAATGTTGGTAGAAATTATGTTGAGAAATAAAGGGACAATGTATGTATACAAATAAACTGGTTTCAAGTTGTTATCATATTTAGTTATTATTCTACAGCCATTTGTGACTTACTTACTAACTTACCCTCGTATATATGTGTGTGTGTGTGTGTGTGTGTGTGTGTGTGTGTGTGTGTGCGTGCGTGTGTGTGTGCGTGTGTGTGTGGAACAGTCATAGCATCAAGCCACAGAAGAACTTTAGTAGTAGTCAAATATGTCAACATCTAATACCATTATTTGTTTAAAGTATTTTATTTTTTTTTCTTTCTCCAGAATTGCACTTCCGTCATGGCTGAACGCCTCTCAGTCGTAACGAGGTGTCTGTTCACCAGTGTGCCATGGTGGATGTAACAAATATAAAAAGGTTACATAGGTAAGGAACCTATGACAGGTCTGGCAAAACAGTAGGGGATTTACTTGATGTTAGAAAAATACTGCTCGTGATTCATAGAGGAAATTGGAGGAACGGCGCTGGGGCTAGTCACATGCGCTGGAACTTCAATCGCCGCTCCCCACGACGCCTGAAGGCATAAGTGGAAGAAGACAACAACAACAACAACAACAACAACAACAACAACAACTGACATACTCAACTATTACTTACGGAAGACTTGACATTACTCTGGTTGAAGAGATCTTATAAGATAACCATTCTTAGCAGTTCATTTATGAGTTAAAGATAATTATAAAAATGTGCTGTTTCTGAGTGTTGACCCTATAGATTTTTCCATATGTTATGCAAAATCATGACTTTGAAATAGCTGTACTACATGTATTGAACCCTTGCTGGATCGTATCTTTTTCAGTAGGAGCAAATGATCACACTTGCTCCCTCAGACAGTTTCGAAGCAAATCCTCCCAAGATATCTTATCCACTCGTCCTTGAGAATGAAGGTTTATTTCATAGAAGAACCCTAAAATATCTGACCTACTCCTCCTTAATAATGAAGGTTTATCTAATGAATGAATAATAACATATTTGGCTCTACATTTTCTACGGTACTCTTCAGACTCACGACTATCTACTTATATATTCCCACATGGACGTCTAGAAGGTTCGCTCGTTAATCCAGAAAATACTTAGTCCTGATGATACAAGTCTTGTATGCTCAACTTTCCAACATATGCTCTCGTTAAATTTAATTCACATTTAACTTGATTCAGACTCATTCATTCAGTAATTCACTGAGCAATGCAGTCTTCTAATTGAGCGTACTGAATTATTTCACCATCACTGAATCTCGTGGTCGATACTCTGGTATTCAACAAGTGGTGCAATAGCGGTATGTTATTGATCCTGCAAGATAAACAAATACAACCACAACTCACAAGTTCGACTTGAAACCTACACTCAGTATGTATTTATGTTTTACTCTATGACTCCCATTTCTTTGTTTTGGCTCCGGAAAATGTAGCTGGTGTTAAAGTTGAAGGCGGTGTCAGGTTAGCTATGAACATCACATGTCAACTAGCGTGATCATGAACGTGAAGAGGTCAGAAATGAAGATACAATTGTAAAGGAACTGAATTGAATCTACAAACTGAACAATTACAAATTGAATCATCACCATGTAACAGGTCCTTTTCAGAACGTCGCTCTCATCATGGCCCGCCACAAATTGTCTCGATCCCTGGCCAGTTCTCCTGCCTGATGCACCCTCATGTCCAAGGTGTATGTAATTCTGGTGTCCATCTTCATGCCGATGGATACCTGCCCTGTCTACCAGTAACCATGCCTTCCACAACTGTTCCTTGCTGCGACGTTTAATACGGTCAAGTATTTCAGTTCTGACTCACGATGCTGTTTATAATCTAATTCCCCCCCCCCCCCCTCGATATTCCGAGCTTGTAGAATGTAAGTAATTTTGTTCTTCATTTTGGTCCACTACATTCTAAGAACTAGTATGCGGCATTAAAGTTCAAACTCGAAAATTGTGGTTTTTAGTCATTGCGAATATATAGTTTAATAATGTATTTACCGGTCTCCGTGGCTAAGGGCTTGCGAACGCGGTTTGTGAGCCCGTATACCCGGGTTCGAAACACAGCGGTGCTGGTATTTTTCGAAAAAGGTATAGGTGCCGGTCGTTCAGAAAGCAATGGCAAACTACTGAACGTAAAATTTGCCCAGGAATCACAAACAACGAAAATGCTTGGGTTGACTGCTACGTCCTGTGAAAGACATGCAACTAAAATGTATTGACAATATAAGTATGATAATATAAACACAAATGCATTAAAATAAAGATGAACGTCGAGCATGTGGAAATAGAGAAATGGCGTTCACAAAGGCCATATGAAGTCGACTGAGACCGTGATGGATGCCCATAGAAATCATTAATAAAGCTCTAAAAACTGTTCCATGACAGCCGAGACAGATATATAACTTTATATTTTCACAGTAGAAAACCCATGAGACAAATTATTGTACCCGTATTATTTGTTGTGTTCTGACTCGTTCTCATTTAACAAAGACAAGGCGTTTTGTATTCTACGAACAATAAACGATTGCTCAGATATACCGAGGCTCTAGCAATTAAACGATTCCAACCAATTTTGTGCAAATAAAAAGACTTCGTTTTATATTTGCGATTACCGCAGGGATAATAAATGCCCCACATTGGAACAATATCAGTGACTAAGTGTTACAAGTATTTCAGCAAAAATATAATTTATTTATTCAATTAACATGATATATAAATTTTCAGGATGCACCTGACGAAATGCAACGAAATATGTCAGGCAATAAATTGTTCAACCTGTTGTTTGTAGCCTCTGTGTGTAAAAGAAATGTTATTGCTGCTTACTGGCACCTTTGAACGGCGATTTACGTTTTTACAGAAAATATAAGCTTTATTACAGAATACAAGTTTCACTCACCTAGTAGAATGTTGACATTGCAAAGTAGAGGAGACACGTTATTTCTTGCGGGCCGTTTTTCAACGGACCCCAATTTTGAATTGAAAGACAAACTAAACATGTGGACCACAAATAAGCAAACACTTTATACGTGATAGTTTGCGGCTTTCGTCATAATGAGTTCACTCGGAGTCAGGAAATGTTGCCTCAAAACAGGAAACTAGATGAGACATGTTCGCGAGTCAGGAAACTGATTAAATCACCCGACATTGGTATCCGACAGTTGACTAAATGTATCTATTGATTTCTAGAACATGTGTTGTGCAAGCATGGAAATAATGATGTTTCTAACACGATAGCTACTATAGCTATATACTATCATTATAACTATATACTATATTGCAGTGTTTCCCAACGTGGGGCCCACGCCCCACAGGGGGGAAATTTGACTGTTAAGGGGGGCAATTCGAAAATGGAAGAAATCGGCTGAATATAACAAAACGGGGAGACTTGAGACTGAAGTTAACTAAATTGGAACCTGACATAACCAGTCCATAACCTGCAATATGAATTTTAGAAAGGCTTAAGTGGAGCATGGCACAAAAAAGGTTGGGAAACACTGCTATATATTGTATCAAATATTTGCTATGTTTAATGTATTTTACCGCGCTTTGTTCTTATTATGGGTATTTCTTTAACTCTGAATGTTAGTTTATGTCTTTTACATGATGTCACAATCAACCCCAGCTTTGAGTTACTAAGCGATGTTTACGTTCAGTAGTTTGCCATTGCTTTTTGAACGACCAACGGTCATAACATAAAAATCCATGCAATACAGTCTACTTCCAAATCGTCCGCAGCTGTTTTCGAACCCTAGACTCGATATATAGGGAAATTGTGAAACGCGTTCATTGCCCCTAAGCGACAACGCCGACTCGTCCAGTCTACTTGTATTACAGCTCAGAAGTCAAGATAGCGTGTTTTTTGTTTGTTTGGGTACAGTTATATAAATGTGTCAACTTATATCCTAGACCAACTTTCTTATCCTGCTTGACATCATTTTTATGATGGTTCTTCTATTTCTTCTGTGTACACCTTCCAATGCCGGCTTCGCGGCGAGGGGTTACTGACGCAGTTCGTAATCCCGCAAACCCACGTTCGAAACACAGCTGCGGGCGATTTGGCAGCAGACCGCCTTGCGTTTGCTTTTTACGAAATGGTATGGGTGCCGGTCGTTCAGAAAAGCAATGGCAAATTACTGAACGTAAACTTGCCAAGAGATCACAACAGCAAAAATGCTGGTGATGACTGCGACGTCCTGTAAAGGATATGCAATTAACTGTAACACTTTCCAATGCCAACCTGAGCATAGTTAAAGAAAGCATTTCCATAGCATTTGATTCGGTGTAGCCAGCTGTCTATCTGAATTACGTTTATAGGACGTAACAGTCAACTAAAGCTGTTTGTGATTCCTGAGCAAGTTTACGTTCAGTAGTTTTCCATTATGTTATGAACGACCGGCACTCATACCATTGTAAGGAAACCAACGCAAGACATCTTGATCTGAATACAATTGCTGTAAAGGCGAGCTGGTATTAGGCTAAGTTTGGAAATAATACTGACAATTTGCCTGATTCGCCTTCTTCCCGTTCTCACGGTGTCATCCAGGTTAATGGCTCTAATAAATACAGTATTTAGGTTCATGTTCACGACATTCCAGTACAGTTTTGGATGGAATGAAGGTGGCTGATGCTATGCTCATTTATTTTCATTGCTGTAAGTTCTAAATTAAATTTTTTTTCCCCCGCGTTTCCATCCTGTTTCAGGATATTGCCGTCAACACCATCATCTTTCAGCTGTATGTTGATTCCCAGGCTAGATTACGCTCATCAACACGCCACGACTTTCTGAGCGACCGGCTCCATACTCTCATAAGTCATTGGCGCGACTCGAACCGCTTCCAATTCTCGTGCGCTGACGTCAACCACGAGAGTATTCGGGGTTACGGAGAAAGCTGCTAACCTCTCGGCCAGGGAGAACGGCAAGTTCTAAATTAATGTAGAATCAAAATGGCCGCCTTAAGGGTTATTGTCACAAATAATGATTGGATGAACCTATCTTAAACTTCCTTTTGGTTTTGCTCTCGTCCGTTTTGAACTCAAGGGTAGTCCATACATGTGCTAATACTTCTAGTGCACTGGGCATATTTCTGCGTGCGGATTATCCTTCCCTATTATTAGTGGACGCAACAGGAGAATGCATTGAAGATACTATAGAGGAATTTTATAAAGACGTGGAATATGCTTTGAAGAAATGTAAAAATTCAGAAATAAATATCATAATGGGTGACTTCAATGCAAAAGTGGGAAATCAAGGCGATGGATACACAATAAACAACAATGGTTTGGGGGAGGGAAACGAAAAAGGATACAGACTTGTAGAATGGGCAAAAGAGCAGGAAATGATTGTAGGAAACACATGGTTTAAACAACATCTTAGAATATTATGGACATGGAGGAGTCCTGATAGCAGAATTAGAAACCAGACTGATTACATCCTGATTAGCAGAAGGTTTAGAAATGCTTTAACAATCGCAAACACAGTTCCCAATGCTGACGTTTACAGTGATCGTAGATTGATTACAGGAACATTGAGGGTAAAGTTAAAGAAAGTCAAGTATTCACCAGGAAACACTAAATATGATCTGTATACATTGAAATATTACAAGGTAATACAAGAAGTATAAATAGATTTAGGAAAAACAAAGGATGCTCAGATGCCATTTTTGCTCTTAGACAACTTATAGAAAAATCAATCGAATTCAATGAAACACTCTACTTAGCCTTTGTCGACCAAGAAAAGACATTTGATAGAGTAGATAGAGCCAAGCTGTGGGAATTCCTTAAACAGTATGGAGCGCGTACACATCAAACAAACCTATGTAGAAACTTATACAACAATAGTGAGAGCAACTGGAGGACGCTCAGAACCCTTCACCATAAGATTTGGAGTACAACAAGGTTGTGTCCTGTCCCCTCTCTTGTTTGTAACGTATAGACAACATATGTAAAGAAACCAGATAAACAGAGACCACACGAACACCGCATGACGAGAACACGGAAGAAGGACCATCTGCAAATATAACCATTAGAGCACTCCTGTTTGCGGACGACTAAGCACTAATAGCAAAATCAGAAGCTGAATAACAAGACTACGTGAATAGTCGAAATGAAATGTGTAGGGAACATAATATGAAAATTAGGACAAGTAAAACAGAGATAATGACTGTAACTAAAGAAGAAAACGCAACAACGATTCACCTAAACGAACATCCTTTGAAACAAGTAAGGAGTTTCAAGTACCTAGGAAATATAATATCATCAAATGGCAAATCAGAAGACGAGATCGAAAATCGATGCAATAAGGCAAACCAACTCATTGGACAAATGGCACCAATACTAAAGAACAAACATGTATCAATAACTACTAAGAAAGCACTTTACAACACAATCTTCCTACCAACCCTATGTTACCAATGCCAAACCTGGATAATGACAGAATAATAGAAAAGAAAAATCACAACAACAGAAATGAGATTCCCGAGAAGAATACTCAATGTATCAAGAAGAGATAAGATCAGAAATGAAGAAATCAGGACTAAAGTAGGGGTTGTAGCTGCACTAGATTTTATTAGAAAGCAGCAATTCAAATGGTTTGGTCATGCACGTAGGTTACCGACTAACGGTCTACCACAACAAGCAATGATATACAGACCAGAGGGAAGCAGAGGAAGAGGCCGACCACGTAAACGATGGACGCAGGGAATAACATAGTGCATGAGGATATCGATACATGAAGCCCATAAGCGGACACTCTCCCGCTGTTTATACTTCACCTCAACACCGCAAGGTACACGAGGAACAAGATGAGATGAGATGAGACAAAACAATTTTAACATAGAAGTAAAGAACAGATTTGATATATTGTCTGATCTAGAGATCATGTTTCAAGATGTGAATGATCAATGGGAATTGTTGAAGAATTCAATCAGTTAGGCTGCAGAAACAACTATTTCAAAATTAAAGAAGTGGGTCGTAAGAAATGGATGACTGAAATTTGTTTACAACTAATGGAAACAAGAAGACACAACAAAAATAATCCTACCAAATATGAAGAACGAAATATCACAATGTAATATACAGGTAAATGGGAATATTCTTAAACAAGCGAATCGGTACAGTATCTCGGAACAGTCATAACATCTGAAGGGAGATGCCTTGAGGAGATTAGAACAAGAATCGCCATCGCGAAGGTAGCCTTTTGCAAGATGAAAAACATACTGATCAATAAAACGATGTCATTTGCTACGAGAAAAAGAGTGTTGAGGTGCTACATAGAGCTTGTACTTTTGTATGGATGTGAAGCGTGGACAATAAGCAGTCAAGCTGAAAACATTTGTTGGATGTGGAAATGTGGTTTCTGAGGAGAATTGCAAAGAATACCATAGAGAGTCAGAAAAACCAACGACCAAGTCTTACAAGAAACAAATGAAAATCGCAAAATGATTAGAGAAATTATTTGTAGACAGTAAACATTTTGTAGGTATGTTATCAGAAGAAATAAAGTGGATAACTTGGTGACAACTGAGAAGATCGAAGGGAAGAGAACAAAGGAAGACAAAGAAGTAAATACATGGATGGCTTGACCACATGGCATGGTCAAGACAAGAACACTGAGCTGATCCACGATTCTGGTGATCTAGTGAAAGCGCGAATCATGACCGCCCACGCTTACCGGCATGGCACATGATGGATGGATGGACTGCCTCGTAGACTGCCCACGCCATGTGCATGGCAAGTACACCGTGCCGTCGTTAATCTAGAACTAGGATATTTATAAAACAGTGGTCAAACACGACGAGATAGATACACATAAATGTCACAGTGTGTTGATATCCGGAGCAAGGCCAGTCACGGTTCCCACAGGAAGTGGCATCCGGTTATCTTCCGATGTATCGTGCTTGCCCCACCACTTTCAGGGAAAGGGGAGTAATAGAGTAAAACGTAAATACAGATTGAGTGCAGGGTCTTGTTTAGTCCGCTTGCCTTCCGGCCGGGTTGTCATCCGTTCAAATCTCCTTTACATGGAATTTTTAAGATAAACGGACTGTGTTCGTAGGCAGACCTAAACTAAAAAGAATTCTTTGTATATTCTAGGAAGTAAAGGCGATCGGTGTTATACTGATAAAAAACCCCATTGGGTGCCGACTGGTCTATGCACATGTGGGGCTAGCATTTTTTTTTTTTTTTTTGCATATCCTTTTTACAGGGCATCGTTGTCAACACCAGCATTTTACTGCTGTTGTTGACGTCTTGGCAAGTTCGGTATTTTGTCAATGCTTTCTGAACGACCGGCTCCCACGACAACGCGAAACCAGCGCAAAGCGGTCTGCTGCCAGATCGCGCGCAGCTGTGTTTCGAACCGGGTATACGGGATTAGGAGTCGCGTCCGTGAGCACTTGTCACGGTGACCGGTAGGGCTAGCATAATATACCTAAAATGTCTTAAGGCGCGGAAAATGTTGCTTTCTCTCGTTTTTGTTAACACGGGTTATGATATTTTGCAAGCAGAGCGACTTGTAATTAAAGTTGCTGTGCTTATGTCATATTGTAATTAACATTGCTGTGCTTATGTCATATTGTAATTAACATTGCTGTGCTTATGTCATATTGTAATTAACATTGCTGTGCTTATGTCATATTGTAATTAACATTGCTGTGCTTATGTCATATTATATTGGGTGAATCGAGGAAAACGATAAATAGAATAGGTAAGCTGTAGAAGAACACAATCACAAGTGACTAAATGGAAATTGCTGTTAATGCCTTCGTTAGCACACACAACAAACATGCACGGATACAACTCACCATCATAATCATCATGGGCTTTGCCAGCTGGCATAGGCGTTCATGTCTTTCCACAGATCTGTCCATGATGTACTGGATCAACTCTGCTGATTATATATTCCTCCATGCCACCGTCTCAGTCCATCCACCACTATATTTCTTGGTCTGCCTTTGCATCTTTTACCACTGATCTTTCCAATTGTCACGATATTCTTCAATGTCCCTCTTCTCATCACATGATCAAAGAAAGCTGTTTGTCTCTTTCTTATTGTTGTATATAATGTTCTAGTTTGATTAACCTCTTCCATGCAATCATTATTCGTTACTCTGACAGTCCAAGGAATTTGCAACATTCGTCTCACGAACCACATCTCCATTGCTTCCATACGTTCCCTAATTTGTTCATTAACTGTCCATGATTCACTGCCATGCAGCAAACCGGGTTCTATATAATATTTCAGCAGTCTCTTTCTTACATTGAATGATAGTGACTTATTATATAAGATACTTTTCATATTCTGAAATGCAGCTTTTGCTCGCAACTGGCCCTAGGTATTAAAATATATCCACCTGATTAAGCATTTGCCCTTCCATTGTTATCTCACATTTATGTATAATTCCTTCTATTTTATGAGTGTCTATCAATATGTAATATTTATCTATGGTCTTCATCATCATCATCATCATCATCATCATCATCATCATCATCATCATCATCATCACCATCATCATCATCATCATCATCGTCATCGTCATCATCATCATCACATGCCCTACCAACTCGCTGTAGGCCTTCATGCACATCCACAGATTTCTGTTCTTGGTATAATGGATCAAATCTCTTTATGATATTTCTCCATACCTCCATCTCTCTCCACACTGCATCATTTCTCTCTGTCTTCCTCTCCCACTACTGACTTATTTAGTCACTATAATGTTTCCCAATGCTTCTCTTCTCATTGCATGACCAAAGACCACTGCTTATCTCATTCTTATAGTTCTATATAATGTTCTACTTTCATTAGCCTCTTCCAGGCATTCGCAACACTGGTCCCAAAACCCACATCTTTGTTTCCTCCAGCCTCTTCATCATTTATTTATTCACGATCCACGATTTTCTATCATACAGTAAAATATGTTCTACTTGCTTAGTTGGCTTCAAAGTGTTCCTTAACTTTTAATTCCCGCCTATAATAATTAGCTTCAAATTTTCCCCTGGAAGTCCACGCGACCTCCAGAACCCGGTTCCTCTTTAAGATAAACAACCATCAACAGACAACCTGGCCTTGTTCCTCCACCCTACTGATATTTATGTTATCAGTTCCCGTAGCCAGGCTGCACAGGCCTTGACCAAAGCTCGTGTTAACGTCTGGCTCACGCGGGGCAAACCTGCAGAACTGTGTCAAGGCAAATGCGCTTACTGTTCAAAAATGCCGGCGATGGGTTGTAGTATTTTTGGTGAGTAATGTAGCATGTGTTCTTTCTTCTTTGAATTTGCCGCAATGTGTTTTAAATTGTGATAATTGTGAAGCTTCATTTTATTCGCGATGGATTATTATGTATATATTTATTAATGTCTTTTTTATTGTTATGGTATTGTAGCGATGCTAGTGTGAAAACATTATATATATATATATATATATATATATATATATATATATATATATATATATATATATATATATATATATATATATATATATATATATATATATATATATAGCACGTATGGCATTTGTGAAGCAAAATGCCAACACCTAAATAAATACAGTGTATACATACATACACTACCTGATAATTACCATGAACATTTGAAAAGTGTTATGTTTTCAATGTAAGCCAAGGGAAATAATGCTCGCTTTTCAAAATAAACCGCAAATACGCGCAAGACATCCAGCTTATATTGTATAGATAATTAAAACAAATGTTTTTGTTGGTTTGTTTCGTCACGCGTGACAAAGTATCATATCATTAATATATTACAAGCTGTGAGATAGAAATGTAAAAGAAAATAAATATGTACTACATGTAACAGAAACAATGTCACTTATGCAATCAACATTACGAAGAGACTAGATAAATAATGTCGAACCATTTTTGAAAAACAATCCCCTTGAAAATAATTTCCATATTGTGGCGACTCGATCACGGAATTATTAATCAGAGCCAGGCAATGGAGCCTAATATAACTTCTCTTCTGAGGTTGAACGGAGTAGTGGTAATGCTAGAATGGAATGGGAAATAATGTCGAACAGGTCAGTAGTTTACTGATTTCTAAATTATAAATCACATTGATCTGGCAGGTTAAGAGAGTGCCCAATCAAACGACAGACATCCTATTAATGTCTGTTTACAGTAACATGAAATCGCTCGTCGGTCTGTTGGCTAATCATCAGCCTTTTGGCCAAGATCAACGTGTAAATGTACTTGCGCTTGTTCTGGCCAGGGTGTTGAGGCGTTCATCCAAACTGCACAACTCTAATCACAAATTCACTGTCCACTAACACTGGCAGACAGGCCTTGGTGGATGACAATGGGCCGAAAGGCACATAGTGGGACTTAAACAAAACAAAAATAATGTTGGCTAATCAACATATCTTATCATTAGCACCGAGAAAACCTAACAAATACATGTACCTGACCACTAACACGTGCAAACGGGCTTCAGTGGACGACAGTGAGCGATCGAAAGGTTCTTTGTGGGGCTAACGGCCCTCAAATATACTTAACAAATTGTTCATATAAATTACACTGTGGCTAGAGCGTTTATTTAAATCGCCTACTGTCGGTTGTGGAATAGCGAATATCGACAGCATGCACGTCCCAAACAAGGGTTCAATATCGACAGCATGCACGTCCCAAACAAGGTTTCAATATCGACAGCATGCACGTCCCTAACAAGGGTTCAATATCGACAGCATGCACGTCCCAAACAAGGGTTCAATATCGATAGCATGCACGTCCCAAACAAGGGTTCAATATCGACATCATGCACGTCCCTAACAAGGGTTCAATATCGACAGCATGCACGTCCCAAACAAGGTTTCAATATCGACAGCATGCACGTCCCTAACAAGGGTTCAATATCGACAGCATGCACGTCCCAAACAAGGGTTCAATATCGATAGCATGCACGTCCCAAACAAGGGTTCAATATCGACATCATGCACGTCCCTAACAAGGGTTCAATATCGACAGCATGCACGTCCCAAACAAGGGTTCAATATCGACAGCATGCACGTCCCAAACAAGGGTTCAATAACGACAGCATGCACGTCCCTAACAAGGGTTCAATATCGACAGCATGCACGTCCCTAACAAGGGTTCAATATCGACAGCATGCACGTCCCAAACAAGGGTTCAATTTCCAGTTCAGCAGGGATAATTTCAGGATTAAAACAAACCATGAGGCCAGCTCAGCCTATTGGAATGGGTATGATTCATTTCTCTTGAAAGAAAACGTGAGGGGAAGGGAACTGATCACTCCATATTAAACATGGTATAAATAATAACATTCGATTCCACATAGCCTACAGTAACATAATCCATTTGGTTACCCTTTCTGTTCAATTGTCGGCTACTTTTGGTTAAAAAAAAACAACAACAACAACAACTTTCAAACAAGCCCCTTAGTGGGAACGTGATGTGGGTAAAAGCAGTGTTAAAACCATCACATTTTTTCTTAGGCCTTAGTGCACCGAGGAAGTGGTGGCCAGTATTTCTCTCACATAGCAAACCCTGCCTGCTGGCATCAAACCCTTGTCCAACCGGGATAATCCCATTGTCAACACAACGCCGTAACCGTTACACCAACGTGCCCAGTAGATTGGGTTTGTGCTGACCTTTAACATTAAAACATTTTTACTGCTACAAACTGAGTGTCCATGTGAAGTTACGCATATTCAGTTTAGATAATGTCATTGCTTCAGGCATGTCAAGGAATCTGCCTATTTGGTTTTGTGCCACCTGCTTTTACTTCGATTGCCAAATGAGTCGAGGCACTCTTCTCTTTCTCATAATGTTGGAAACCCACCATTAATGGCTACACAATGTTGATATAGCTTCTAACTGTTTTAGGGTGATCGTAGATGTATACAAGCTTTACGACTTAAAAACATTAAGTTGGAAATATTATGGAGTTCAGATGCTGACCTTGGCGAAATAATTTATGCTGGAATTAACAAGATGAATAATATTGGAGATTATGAGGGAGATGAATATGATAATAAAGGACAGGACGGCTTGGTTCGAGTTGGTTGGGGGGCTTATGTTTCATTGTGGGGTAAAGGGAAGAAGGAGGAGAAGAAGAAGAAGAAGAAGAAGAAGAAGGCTTAACAATGTACAAATAGGCGTTATTATGTATACATACACGATAATGAGAAGAGAGAGAGAGAGAGAGAGAGAGAGAGAGAGAGAGAGAGAGAGAGAGAGAGAGAGAGAGCGAGAGAGCGAGTGAGTAAATGTGTGACAGAAATTGACTGAAAGTGGGGGGAGAGAGAGAGAGAGAGAGAGAGAGAGAGAGAGAGAGAGAGAGAGAGAGAGAGAGAGAGAGAGAGAGAGAGGAGAGAGTGTGTAAGTAAAAGTGTGACAGAAATTGACTGAAAGTGGAGAGAGAGAGGGGGGGGGAGATAGAGAGAGATAGAGAGAGAGAGGGAGAGAGATAGAGAAAGGGAGAGATATAGAGAGAGAGGGAGAGATAGATATATATAGAGAGAGAGAGATAGAGGAGAGAGTGTGTAAGTAAAAGTGTGACAGAAATTGACTGAAAGTGGAGAGAGAGATAGAGAAAGGGAGAGAGAGAGAGAGAGAGAGAGAGAGAGAGAGAGAGAGAGAGAGAGAGGAGAGATAGATAGATAGATAGATAGATAGATAGATAGATAGATAGATAGATAGATAGATAGATAGATAGATAGATAGATAGATAGATAGATAGATAGATAGAGAGAGAGAGATAGAGAGAGCGCACTGAGATGCAGAGAGACATGTACTACATGTCATGTAGCAACATTACAATAACAAGCAGATAACGATGACGATACTGAGAAAGATATTGAAGAAACATAGATAAAAGGTAACATAGTCTAGCCAGCATAGTCTAGCCAGCATAGTCTAGCCAGCATAGTCTAGCCAGCAACATACGTTTTTGTGAAATCAAATGAGCATGCCAATTATAACTACTGAGCTCTTTTATGATCACCAGTGTTTCTTTGTCTAGCCCAGTGGTTCTCAACTTTTTTTGGCTCGTGCTCCCTTCATCATATTTTCAAAACGTCATTTCCCCCTGTTCGTATTTCCTCCCTACAAATTCCCCCCCCCCCACCCCAGCCCCTACACAGTATACGTAATAATGAAAGCTAAATTTAATAACACATACTAAAACAAGTCTACACGTCTACATAAAACATGATTTGCGAGTCTACTTACGTTATAAAATGAATTTCAGAAGAGTGAGACGTATAGAACCATAAAGTATGAAGGGAAAAACAATATAAAGTAATCGATTCTTGTATTAACGCGATCTTGAAATAATCTTCCACCCCCCCCCCCCCTCCCTGGAAACCCTAAAATTCCTCTCGGGGGGGGGGGGGGGAAATACCCCACAGGTTGAGAACCACTGGTCTAGCCGTTCTGCCTCTAGTTTATAAAATAGTTTAAAATAGTTTTGATATGCAGATGTTAACCTTGTGCTGTACTTGTTTAATTTCACCATGTATCTTGTAATTTTTTTTTGGTGCCCTCGTTTCATTGACCAACAAAACACATATGGTTTAAAAGACAAAAATGGGAATATGATAAATACCAATGAGGAAATGTGCAACACATGGAAAGAATATTTTATTGAATTACTAAATTGTGAAGCTCCAAGTCACATTTTCCCACAGGAAGAGGTTCTAACATGCGAACCACAAATTGAAGAACCTACATTTGAAGAAATCCTATATGTAATCACACGACTTAAAAACAATAAGGCAACTGGGACTGATGGAATTGCTGCTGAATTTATAAAGGCAGGTGGCCATGCATTACATCTAAAGCTATACGAACTAATAATAAAAATCTGGAGGACAGAAGAATTACCCCATGACTGGAAAGAGTCATTATTGATACCTATCTTTAAGAAAGGAGACAAGTTCCAATGTGGAAATTATAGAGGAATATCACTACTGTCCACAAGCTATAAGATACTATCCGCAGTATTACTAAATAGACTAAAACCATATTCAGAAGACATATTAGGTGACTACCAGGCGGGTTTTAGACAAAACAGATCAACAATAGATCAGATATTTATCTTACGACAAATAGCCGAGAAACATTGGGAATATAAAAGAGATCTCCATAACATTTTTGTGGATTTTAAAAAAGGCTTATGATAGTGTCCATAGGAATAGTCTATGGAATGCTATGCAGGAATTTGGAATACCAAGGAAGTTAATCAACATGACCAGACTATGCATGGAAGATACTTATAATATAGTAACATATAAAGGCAGGAAATCAGACCCCTTCCAAATAACATCTGGCTTGAAACAGGGTGATGCACTATCGCCGCTACTCTTCAATCTGGCTCTAGAGAAAGTTGTAAGGAAGGTAAAGGAGGAATGTCATATTGGAGGAACATCCAAGCTGCTTGGTTATGCAGATGATATAGATATTATAGGGCAAAGTGAACAAAAGACATTGGAAATATTGACTCACTTAAAGGGAAAAGCCCAACAGATGGGGCTGGTTATCAACCAAGATAAGACAGAATATATGGTAATTTCAAGAGACGGAATGGCTAGAAACTCTGGCCACATACAAATAGATAATATGACCATTAAAAGAACGGAAACATACAAATACCCGGGTACAATCTTCAACTGCTCCAACATCATAAGGGAAGAAATACAAACTAGAATCAACTCTGGAAATAAGATATACTATGCACTACAACATCTACTAAAATCAAAGGCGCTATCTCGTAACACCAAAATCACAATATACAAAACACTGATCAGACCAGTTGTGCTGTATGGCTCTGAAACCTGGAGTACAACGAAAGGAGACGAAGCCTTGTTACAAACCTTTGAGAACAAAATTTTAAGACGCATCTTTGGACCCATTAGGGATACACAAAGTGGAGAGTGGAAAAGAAGAAGTAACAAAGACATTTATGATCTGTTTAAGTCCCCGCTAATCACTGGTATCATGAAGGCTAATAGACTACAATGGCTGGGGCATATAGAAAGAATGGAAGATAATAGGGAAACCAAACTCGCTTACACTCAGGAAATAAATGACCGTAGACCCCGAGGTAGACCAAGAAGGCGGTGGAGAGATAATACATGTACAGACCTACAAGCACTTGGAATCAACGACTGGCAAGAGAAGGTCCACCAGAGAGACGAATGGAGACGGATTGTATTTGCAGCAAAGAACCTCAATGGCTCGGAACGCTGAAGAAGAAGAATGTATCTTGTAATGTTGCAATATTAAGGAACTTGAAAGTAGCACAGTATAAAAATGACAGTTGTATGAAGAAAGGTCTGCATGAATGTCAGTTGTTGTTTATTTCACAGCGTCTGCCGTATGCAGACAACAACAGCTGTGCGCCATACTGGTCTACTTCCAGGGACGTAACAATCACTTCTCTGGCCGTCTACATGCTGATATAGTTACGTAGGGGGAGAGAGGGAGGGAGAAGGGTGGCTGTCTGTAGCGGCGGGAAATTAAGGATATTATGGCATCGCAGACATGCCAGAGTAGACAATATACAGGAAGCGTGATGTCAAACGATAATAGCGGCCATTTTCATTGTGGAATCCCGCGTACTGTGCTGCCGTGACACGCTTGCTCAATGCAACGTTCAAATCTTGTATAAGAGCACAATTATCTTCATCAGCAGCAGAATGAGCCACGTCGGTAGGTTCGTTCATTTGTTGGGCATGAATTCTCTGGAACACTTTGGCTCTCATGTCAGTGCATTGATAATAAGATTCAAACACAGAAGTCACTATCAAAAGGTTGCGTAAGTTATTGCCTGGCATATTTCGCCGCATCTCGCCAGATCCATACTGCAGAGTTATGTATCATGTGAAGTGAATAAAAATGTTTTTGCGTATCATTTACAGGACATCGCTGTCAACATCAGCATCTTTCAGCTGATTGTTGATTTCTTGGCAAGATTACGCTCAGTAGTTTGCCATTGCTTTCTGAGCGGCCGGCTCAGTATCCCGCAAGTCACCAGCGCGGGTAGAACCGCTTCCAATTCTCAACCCTGCGTGGATAAACGGGATTACGGAGAAAGTCGTGTAACCCCTCGGCCAGAGAGACCGGCATGAAGTGAATAGATGAATCATATTTTGGCTGAAATACTAAACATAGTTGTTGGACATTGTAGTAACAGAGAGTGCAAAGAAATGACTTTCCTTGACTATCAAGGAAACAGTAATAATGGTGGTATAAAAGAAAACAGTGACACCAAAATGTGAAATGGAAATAGAAGGGAACATTCTTAACCAAATGAATAAATTTAAATACCTAAGGGAAATTATAACGTCAGGTGGACATGCACAACAGAGATTAAGAACAGAATAGGGGAAGCAAAAGCTGCATTTCAGTAAATGAAAGGTATCTTATGCATTAAGTCACTATCATTGGATGTAATACAGAAAATGGTGAAATATTATAAAGAACTATTTAACCCCACACATAACATAGAGAACCTCACTTTTGTGCCTAAATGCCAGGGACAGCAAGAACCAAATTTCATACCTGCAGAGGTCAAAGCAGTTATACAGAAAAGTCCTAAAAACAAATCACCAGGTCCAGATGGAATAACCACAGAGGCTATTCAGGCCTGTGGGGAAACAGGAGTTAAATGGCTAACAAGACTTTTTAACATAGCATGGGAAGAAAGAAAAGTCCCAGATGATTGGCAACAGGCAATAATAGTACCAATATGGAAAAAGAAAGGCAATAGGAGAGAGTGCGAAACATACAGAGGTATATCACTCCTGAGCCATATAGGGAAAATGTATGCGAAACTTTTGGAACAAAGAGCTAGACCAATAGTTGAACAACAGTTAAGCAAAGCACAATTCGGTTTTCGGAAAGGTAAAAGTTGCACTGATGCATTATTTACACTTAGACAAATTTGTGAAAAAACTATCGAATATAGTGACCAGCAGAATATTGTGTTTGTGGATCAGGAAAAGGCTTTCGATAGAGTGGACAGATACAAATTATGAACCATTCTTGAAGACTATGGGATAGAAGGGCAACTGCTAGAAAACATCATAGCCATGTACCACTCGAGCCAAAGTGCAGTAAGAACACAAGAAGGTATATCAGATATGTTCACAGTCAATACAGGAGTGAGACAGGGATGTGTGCTCTCTCCCCTGCTATTCAATATCTACATGGACAGAATTTCTAAAGAATCAAGTCTCGACAGAACAGATTCAGAAAATTTAGAGCTCTTTACTCCAGATGAAACAACTGACCCACAAGGAATAAATGAACTTCTATTTGCAGACGAGCAGTGCCTGTTTTACAGTGATGAGGGCAGACTACAAGATCATATTACTAATCTGAGTTCAACCTGCAGCAGATACAATAATAGTATAAACACAGCCAAAACCGAAGTAATGCAAGTTAGCAGATCGCCAGGCCCACTAAGTATACAGATAAATAACACACCTCTGAAACAAGTTAAAGAATTCAAATACCTTGGAAGTATGATCACAGAAGATGGCAGATTGGACAGAGAAATTGAAATCAGATGTCAAAAAGCTAGTGCACTTACATATCAACTATCACCCTTTCTGAAGCATCCAAACATACCCATGTCCGCAAAACGACAGATAATAAACAGCATATTCACACCAACCCTATGCTATCAATCTCAAACCTGGACTTTATCCAAATTACACCTTCGCAAAATCAACACCTGCGAAATGAGATGCCTGAGGAGAGCTGCCAACTTAACAATCCGAGACCGAGTAAGAAATGCTACTATCAGACAGACTGTGGGATCAACACCTTGTGCCACATTTATTGAAAGACAGAAGATCAAGTGGTTTGGCCATGTCGTTAGAATGCAACATCAGCAACTACCATCACTGGCCTTACATCAAAGATCATCTGCGACGAGACCACGAGGACGTCCGAGAAGAAAATGGATTGACGACATCAGAGACATTGTACAACCACACGGAATGACACTAGCCAGTGCCGTCCACCGGGCGCTGGAACGCAAATTATTCCTCCCCACGACGCTTGACGGCATAAGTGGAAGATGATGATGATGATGATGATGATGATTATAAAGAACCTGTTTTGCTGTATGACAGTGAATCGTGGAATGTAAATGAAGAAGTTGGGAAGAACTTGGAAGAGACAGAGATGTGGTTCCTGAGACGAATGTTGCGAATTCCTTGGACTTTCAGAGTAACTAACAACAACTGCCTAAAAGAGGCTAATGAAACTAGAATAAGACAATAAGAATGAGACAAACATCTTTTTTTGGTCATGTACTGAGAAGAGAGATATTGGAGAACATCATGACGACTGGGAAGATCATGGGGAAGAGAAGCAGAGGCAGACCAAGAGAAATAATGTTGGATGGACTGAGGCGGTGGCATGGAGGAATATCATACGCAGAGTTAATCCCGAAAACCAAAGACGGAAATCTGTGGCGAGACACGAACGCCTACGCCAGCTGACAAGGCACATGATGATAATAACTAAACATACACCATCACTGATACTGCTTGAATGTCGATGCTTAGATTTCCTGAGCCATGAGGAGGGCTTTCATCTTTCCGAGAGAGGCTGGTGTAGAAACCCTGCTCCTAATCCGCTACCAGATTGCCATTTCCACGGAACAGTTCTGAAGAGCTCTCCAAGTTCAGACATCAGCGGAAGTGCATGACTGGTAATGGAACATCACATCTGCGGGGAGGCATATTAGGTTGTAAACAGTTGATGATTCAGCACAGCTGATACCGACTGGCAGAGATTAAGCCTTGGTTGGCGATGTTTCTTCCTCAGTGTCTGGGTATTTCATTTTCAGCAGTTTGGTGTCCGCCTCGAATGCTTGAGGTCCCGGGTTCAAGCCCCGGTGAGGACCGGGATTATTTCACGTGGACGTCTAGTAACAAAATTGCCCCTGGTCTCTGGGTAGTGAGATCGGACGCCCGTATGTATTGTTACGCATGTAAAAATATCCTTTGGCAGTTGGAATTCGAAAAAAAGTAGCCTAACGGCACTACCCTTGCAAAATTTGGAGTTAAAAATCTACCCAAAGTATTTCATGATCCTCGTCGGTGCTACGGAATTCGTACAATGAGCTGAGATTCTCCAGACTCAGGCTAGAGTTAGGAGTAGAACTGAGCACTTATGGGTTACACTCGTGTGCCGTGATGTTGATCAGTCGACTAAACTAAACTAAACTAAACTAAAACTATTGTCAGCAGATCCCCCCCCCCCCACTCCACAACTCCCTCCCCACTCTCCAATGCCCAGGAGGATGCTAGCGGTTGACGTGGCTATAGAGGAGATATTGAAAACAATTATAGCAAGGGGGTTGATGCGAAATCAACGTTTCAGTAAAAGGTACCAGCCATTGATTGTACCTCCCGTCAAGATAGCTGGAATATATCTGCCTCAAATATTGTCCCGCAGTCCTGTTAATTTACCACCTTTCAAATTAAAGTTAGTTATATGTCATTTACAGAACGGCGCAGTTAATCCCAGCATATGTCGGCTCTTTGTGATTTACCAAGCAATTTAATATTCAATAGCAATTTAATATTCTATTGCGCTTTGAACGGCCGACGCTCGTACCATAGAAATCTAAGCAAAGCGATCTGCATCTAAAAATCTCCTGCGGCAGATTTCGAACCATTGATCTAGTTTGCTGGGGAATTGTGAAACTGCGATCACTAATCCTGAATCCACATACGCCCACCTCCTGTCATGAACGATGGGAAATATATCTTTCAAATGCTGGCCTTCAATGCTTACAAACTCTTTCCGTTCCAGGCAATTGCTTTTTCGAAATAATAACACTTAGTATCAGAACAAGTTAAAGTAATTATTGCCAAAGGGATGAAGGAGTGACAGTAACAGGGAGAACAGAAACATGTAAAACATCAAACAGAACATAGTATGTTATTGTTGGTATTATTATTGTTGTTCACATTACTTCTGAATTGTCTATTCTCGGAAGAGTGAACAACGTTGGCAAGAGCAGACGCTTTTAGGGCTAAAGGAGTTAAGAAAACTAAAATTATTTCAACTACATGTCTGGAAAATGACAAAACCTAAAGTGAGTTACTTAGCACAGACAGAACAGAGAGTTAAGAAACTGAGCCGACCTTAGAACCGGGCCAATCGGTCGGTTGGTCACTCCTGGAAGACTGAGCATTAACTTATAAATCTCATGCGAGCATGTTGAAATCGGCTGAGTACTTTCTATAACCACTGTTGCTATCGGAGTGATGTTGGTATAATGGCATTCTTCTTTATGCCGCAGAGACGGACCACATCCCGGGCCGGTCGTGTTGCAGAGTTCTCCTCCCCCTCTTCTAGCTGAGAAAAGAGCGTGGATGTGGTATACTGGTACTGCAACTGCACGTATGCGGAGAGACGTTAGGATGTAATAAAGTAACAGACACCTTTACACGTATCACAGCACACTGGGCATACGGTGCTCATTCGTTCAGTAGCATGTCCTTTGCAGAACCTCGCTCCCGTAACAAACTTCCGGAAATCTTCTCGGTCATAGCAAGATGTCCCGCGTCCGATACACCCATCTGGAGATCATCTGCCACATCCTGCACCCATCTTCTATTCAACCTTCCTTTTCCTGTCTTCCCAGGCATATACCCCATCCATTATTGTTCTCTCCAAACTTTCGTGATGTTTCAAGTGACCACAATATTTCAACTTTCTTTGTTTTATCGTCTTTAATAGCCAACCTTCTTCACTTTTCAGCTCTTGGAGTATGGATGCATTTGTTCTTTTCTGTATCCAATATATTCTTAGAACTCGTCTGTAACATTTATATTCAAAGGCGTTTATGCGCTGTTCAGCGAGATTCACATTTTATAGACCACTTCTCACTCGGTGGTTGATGTAGTCAGTATCACGGCTACCGCCTTTACTTCTTAAGGCATGTTTGGTACCCATGTAAAGCTGAGTCGACCTGGGAGCCCAGATTCATTTTAAACATCCCAATCCGCTCAACGCGGGTCACACCCACGACCACCGAGACGACAGGCGAGTGTCTCGTCACCAGGCTACCGAGGCTGCCATGTTGGGATGTAAATAAATCATAAGTCAACAGAGAGCACACGGACTGGCCAGGATCAGACCTGTGTTGCCGTACTTCATCCACAGGGTTGAGGTATTTCATTGTGAGGAGACTCCAAGACAGAGCCCAGGTGGACCGTAAAAATTGGAAGAAAACAATTCCACTCGCAGGGGTTGAACTTGGATTACTGTGGGAGCAAGTCAGTGTCTTACTACAAGGCAACCTTACACAGAGCTGTGCAGTTACGGAAGTGTAAATATAACAGCTGTGTAATTTAGAAGATGTGAAAATACCGGATCCAAGAATTTAAACACACAGACACACACAGCACACACATACACCCGCACACACATACACACACACACACATACACACTCAGATGTACACGTGCCAAAATACAGACACAGAGATGGATGGACAGGGAGGGATGCATACATGTTTTCAAATACAAAAATACATACAGATAGAAAAACGGACAGTCAGACGGGCAGGTGGAAGGTCACATCCGTCCACATACAGACGCTTTAAGAGAGATTCATACATACTTCTAAACATTCAGATACACACACATACAGAGAGAGAGAGAGAGAGAGAGAGAGAGAGAGAGAGAGAGAGAGAGAGAGAGAGAGAGAGAGGGAGAGAGAGAGGGAGCACATCACAGAGAACTGAAAATGTGCATGTAATGGCAAACGAGTAGGCTGAATCACGTTCTTCAAGATTTCACCTGGCACCTGATAGTTGCCACTAACCCAAGGGAAGTTACGCGTGAAATTGTTCATCACGTTTCGCCGGGGAGAGTTCATTGTCTGTGACACCTGGGGGGAATGACTGCTTATTCATGAACAATCATGTAAAGTTATCGAGAAAGGTGGCAGGGCGGGGTATATGTAATGAATGTAAGACTGTTGAAAGTTTTATGGCAGAATGATTTATGGCTGTACAACACTGAGTTCCATGTAAATAATTTATGAGGATTAGATCTTGGAAAATTCCATACAGCCGACAGATCAACTTTTAACAATTTGCTAAGAAGTGTTTAGGTAACTGTGTATTTATTAATTTTCTCATTCAGTCATGACTAGTTTGAATAAATAAAAATAGTGTTTTATTCACGTTATATACTTAGTTAAAGTTTTTCAGTTTCCAGGGCGGGACATATTGTGGCTATGAGCTAGCTGTCTTATATGTCAGGTGTGTAGGTATGCAGGTATGCATGTAGGCAGGTAGTTAGTTAGACTGACAGCCAGACAGCCAGACAGCCAGCCAGCCAGCCAGACAGACAGACAGACGGATGGGGATGGATGGATGGTGGAAGGATGGATGGATGGATCGGTGGGGTGGGGGTGGATGGATGACTGGGAGGATTGTAGACTCTCAGGCAGACAAACAGACAAACAGACAAACAGAAAGCTTGAAGCGCCAAAACTGTGCAACATTTTCAATTCTTCCAAAAATTCTGCCTGTCGTATACGAAGTTATTATGGGTAGCAACCACATTTAAATAACGCTGTCTATAAGTGTTAGATTAAAAAACAAAAACACAGCACTACTCTTACAGCTGTAATTTAAAACAAAAAAGTAAGCAAAGATAACTGATGCAACGCAGACACAGGGTTTTTCTACCAGGGTGAGCCAATAATATGAAACGACTGTAAATTTAGGTACTTTATAGAGCATTGCAAGAGTTCACATACGGAAATAATCATCGCCCATTTTTTAATATCTTGACCTTGTTCTTCGAGATTATGATCGAGTTCTTTGTTTAACTCAACGAAACATTGAGTCCATCTATTTTTTTTTTTTTTGCGACACCAAAGGAAATGTAAGAGTTATTTAAAGATCGCATTGTTTTCTGTAGTTTAATGCACATTTCTGTGAGTCATGTTAAGACACGTAAGTATGAAATATAATATGCATAAATGCTCTTTCTGCCAAATCACACACACACACACACACACACACACACACACACACACACACACACACACACACACACACACACACACACACACACACACACACACACACACACACACACACACACACACACACACACACACACACACACACACACACACACACACACACACACACACACACACACACACACACACACACACACACACACACACACACACACACACACACACACACACACACACACACACACACACACACACACACACACACACACACACACACACACACACACACACACACACACACACACACACACACACACACACACACACACACACACACACACACACACACACACACACACACACACACACACACACACACACACACACACACACACACACACACACACACACACACACACACACACACACACACACACACACACACACACACACACACACACACACACACACACACACACACACACACACACACACACACACACACACACACACACACACACACACACACACACACACACACACACACACACACACACACACACACACACACACACACACACACACACACACACACACACACACACACACACACACACACACACACACACACACACACACACACACACACACACACACACACACACACACACACACACACACACACACACACACACACACACACACACACACACACACACACACACACACACACACACACACACACACACACACACACACACACACACACACACACACACACACACACACACACACACACACACACACACACACATATATGCACAAAACATATACAAATACATTTCCCAATAAATCATGTTATACACATACAGTTACCAATAAATCATATTATATACATACGTTTACAATACATTATGTTATATGCACACATTTCCATTAAATTATGTTATATGCATACATTTACCACTAAATTATGTTATATGCATATATTTGAAGTGCTTCATAGAACCTGTACTTTTGTATGGATGTGAAGCTTGGACAATGAGCAGTCAAGTGGTGTATGAGGAAAATGCAAAGAATACCATGGACAGAGAGAAAAACCAATGAACAAGTTCTTCAAGAAACACACGAAGATCGTAAACTGATTAAAGACATTAGAAGTAGACAGTCAAAAGTGTTTGGACATGTTATGAGAAGAAATGATTTGGAGAACTTGGTGACAACAGGCATGATCGGAGGGAAGAGACCAAGGGGGAGACCGAGAAGTAAATACATGGAAGGCTTGGCTACGTGACATGGTCAATACAGGAACACGGAGCTGATCCACGACTCTGGTGATCGAGTGAGATGGCAAAACATGACCGCCCGCGTTTATCGGCATGGCACATCATGGATGGATATATTTACCACTAAATCATGTTATACACATACATTTACTAATAAATAAAACTATATACATGTGATTTATTGGTAAATATATGTATATAAAAGTCGACTCGACTTTTATATACATATATTTACCAATAAATCACGTTTTTATTTTCAGAAATAAATCATATGGCATTTCCATTGTTGGTACCGCGAGGGTCCGGGTAGAAAATGTCAACTGTAGAACAAGAGCAGACGGCAACACAAGATGCAGCGTGCGGGTTTCAACCAGAATACACTGGAAGTAGGAAGTCTGCAGGAAATCGGAAACAAATCCCGACATTAATAGCCATGAAGTCATCAAAGCCAAACTTGAAATCACCGTCAGGGAAGCGAGGTGAGGAGCCTGACTCAAACAGCAACAGTTCGCGTGTATTTGCTGTCCCAGCCAGTCAACAATCAAGTCCAACAGTTAACACAACAAAGTTGGAAACTAATCAACAAATATCTGATAATACTTCACATGGACCAAAGCACATTCCAGACAGACAGCTTCATTCTGTTACCTCCACAATAAAACAACGTAGTAAAGAAAAGCGGAAAAAATCTGATTCCAACAAATCCCAGTCCATGCAAAATGAATCACTTTTGCTCAGAACGATAACAGATTCGACTAAACATAGTTTTAGTTCTAATGACATTTTAGTATCAGAAATGACAGAGAACAAAGTAAACAATTCCACAGTGAAGCAGGCTGCAGAAAATGAGTCAGCTGTTAAAATGAATTTACTGAAGGCAACTTCTTTGGCAGCTGATGACAGTAATTCATGCACTGCCCCAAAAGAAGCTGCCCAGAAAGAAACTCATGGTGTCGTGAGCTGTTCAGGCGGGGTCTTACAAGAATCACAAGAACTAAACATCTCTGATCATGCTGGTATCAACAAACCTACAACAGAACACAAACGTCGACATACCACTCCAGGGGTGGGGAAAGGGAACGCCGAGCCATACAGCAGTGAACGGTTCCCTAGCTGTGTGATGGCAAGACGCAGTAGCAGATCGGCATCAGTCAGTAAAGAACCTGCTCCGAGAGCACGCAGATGTTTGTCATTCGACAGTACACCGGGTAGAGGTATGCGGTTGAAACCTGTTCTTATGTCTGTTGTAGTTATTTGCATTGATCTGTTTGTTTTTCTTTCAATTTAATATATAAAATAAAAACAGGAACACTTTATTTTGATTTGAAGCTTTCGCTATTTTCCATGCAAGATGGGCACTACTTTTCAATCAATCAATCAATCAATCAATCAAATGGACTATCGAACAATTGATTTAGTGTATTCTCCACGTTGAAAGTCGGATGTAATGAGTCTCCAACAACACATGTTCCGCATTTTCATGGTGCACTCATTTTCTTCTCCAAGTCCATTTCTTGTTGTTGACCGCCCACCTATATCGTTGTCTCCCCCTTGCGCATTTCCCCTCCAAGTTTCCGTCAAGCACATCCTATCACAAAGAGCTTGTCTTTTAACATTGCCCAAGTACCTTAATTGACTGATAAAAGAAATCACAGCTGCAGCAGGGTGTAACAATAGAAAATAATGCTGTTAGATGTGGATGGCTCATGCATGAAGAGAAAGATAACAGACACACCCTAAAAAGAACTAAATCTCGGTGACCAGAAATCATGGCGGGCAAATGAATCAGGAAAAAAAAAATTAAATACATAAGAAGTAATAATAATAATTATTATAAAATAATAATAATAATAATAATAATAATAATAATAATAATAATAATAATAATAATAATAGTAAAATAACGTTACGCAAATATGTAATAAGTAAGCTAAACCACGAACAGATAAAGCTAGGAGTACGACAGGGGTGTGTCTTGTCACCAGATCTTTTCTCCCTATATAGCGAAGTAATAATGAGAGAGATCAAAGAGATGCCAGGAATACTAGTTGGAGGTTATAATATAAATAATATACGCTATGCAGATGACACAGTATTGGTGGCGGATAATTCAACAGACCTACAGCAATTATTAGACGTTGTAGTAACAGCGAGTGCAAGGAAAGGACTCTCCTTGAATATCAAGAAAACAGTAACAATGGTAATATCAAAGAAAATGGTGACACCAAAATGTGACATAGAAATAGAAGGAAAAATCCTTAACCAAGTGGATAATTTTAGATACCTAGGAGCATTTATAACATCAGATGGAAGATGTACAACAGAGATTAGGAGCAGAATAGGGCAGGCAAAAGCCGCATTTCAGAAAATGAAGAGTATCTTATGCAATAAGTCACTATCACTGAATGTAAGAAAGAGAGTGCTGAAATGCTATGTAGAACCAGTTTTGCTGTATGGCAGTGAATCTTGGAATGTAAATGAACAAAGTAAGAAGAAATTAGAAGCAACAGAGATGTGGTTCCTGAGACGAATGTTGCGAATTTCTTGGACTGCCAGAGTAACTAACGATGACTGCCTGAAACAGGCTAATGAAACTAGAACATTATATACAACAATAAGACAGAGACAAACATCTTTCTTCGGTCACGTGATGAGAAGAGAGGCATTGGAGAACATCGTAACAACTGGAAAGATCGAGGGGAAGAGAGGCAGAGGCAGACCAAGAGAAATGATGCTGGATGGATTGAGACGGTGGCATGGAGGAATATCAGCAGCAGAGTTGATCCAGAAAACCAAAGACCGAGATATGTGGAGAGCCATGAACGCCTACGCCAGCAGGCACGGCACTTGATGATGATGATGAAGCTAAACCACAACACAACAAATCCGACGCCTAATGATCTTCTTCAGGGACATTACAAACGATCTAAAGAAATTTGAAAAAAAAAATGCAAATAATAAATGCACTGAAGTAGAAACACAGAAAAGTATAAATAAGGAATCCTTATTATTCCCCTGACGATCATATGTTCTTCCAGTGTTAAGTTTTTTTTTTTTTGGGGGGGGGGGGGGGGGGGGGTTAGTTTTCCTGTAGATGGTTTGACAACACACTGTGTTAAGCACTGTCCTATTACTTACAGGGGCTAAGCCGTACAGTTTTCTGACTACCCTGTCCTCAAGTACTAAAGGAATAAATTGATAGTTAATGATAGGCCATAAAAGTGAGAAAATAAAAGAAGTTTTAAATGTTGCTTGTCTTTTGCAGGACGTGGCCTTCAACCCCAGGTTGTTTTTCCGTTCAGTAGTTTGCCATTGATTTCTGAGCGAGACATCAATGTTTAAGTCCAACTTAATGCCGTGTTGGCGTTGAACGCCCACCTCCTATCAGTGCGCCTTAATAATTGCGTCAAATATATTCTGCATTATTTTGTCTCATTAGAAATAAACTCAAGGCTACTGAATGACGTTCTAGGAATTACAAAGAAAGAAGTAGAGATCAGTGGACACTCTTGAGAGTATATGCATTAAAAGCTGTAGGTACACCACAAGTCCTCAAAATAACGACAATGCCAAATTACAGAAGTGTAATTCGACGCACGGCCAACAGTAAACACAAAAAAGCAGGAAACTAATCAACTAATACCTGATAAGATATGACATGGACCACAGCACATTCGAGGCAGACAACTACAATCTGCTACCTCCATGATAAAACAACATAGTAAAGAAAAGCGGAAAATATCTGATTTAAGCAAATTCCTATCTATACAAATGGTGTCATCATTAGCCAAGCCTATCTAATCGAGCCAAACCCATAACTATGGAATATGGACAGAATTCGCTCCCAGCCATCTTATAGCCCTATAGGTCTCAGTAGCCCGTGTATTACCGAAGATCCAAGAAGAAGAAAATAGTTATCAGCAATATACGTTTTCATATTGTATGATGTCTGCTTTGATATCTGCTTTCTTCCTTGTTGATTAATGCTCGTAAGTTTATTTCCATAGCTCTTGCAGTGTTCTCAAAGGTTAGCCCACAATTAATTATCTGTGGACATCATGGTGGCAATAGGTTTAAAGCCTTTGCGCTTACACTTTTTCTGGTGACCACGGTAGGCGGTTTGTTCCTTACGCCGGCCAGTTGGACTAACATGTTGACTTCTTGTCCTTGACATGGAGACGTAACTTACAAGTACTCAGAACCTTCTGGCCTAGAGAGACAACAGTGGAAGATAAACTCTATGGACCGCCGAGTGAACTAAAACAAGACTGTTAGATTCATACAAGAGGCAACATTGCAGTTATAAACATATTTCAGGCGAATGAAAGAAGAAGAAGAAGAAGTAACTCAGAAGTCCGAGTGGGTTCACCTGATTGCGGGGGATACAGGTAATAATCAAAGCTAATCAAAACGTGAAATTCAGTTCCGTGCACTTCCTAGTAGTAGCAATTAGAACTGGTAGCAGAAGTGAGTGGACTACGCCAGAGTTAAAAAATGAGCGACAGAACAACACCAAAAAAACCAAAAAAAAACAAAAACAAACATACAATTATGGAATATACATTTATTTGGTAAGCACACAGATACATTGTGTTGTAACGTCACATTGCATGTTAATGGCGTGTGTCCATATGTACATTTAATAAAGAAGATTTTCTCAGAAAACGACAGATGTTCACTGATAATGTATGTCTACAGTTCGAGCCCGCGCTGAACGAGCCAACAGCATCGCCAGTCCAGAGAGCGCTACCAAAAAGTCAGAAGGAAACAGCAGTTCCGTAGACAGCTTGAGAAATCTCAATCTTGAGTTACGTGATCAGGTGACCAAGATGCGGCACCAGCTGGAGTCTCAGAGAGGAAACATCAAACAGGCGCACTGGCAAAAGGTATTTTGTTACTGAAGATGTTGACTTCCACTGTGTATTTGCTGTGGGAACGTCATTAGTAATGCAGTAACAATCTTGTTAAAGGTAAAGATAGTCCCATAGTAAGTTTTGCCGTTGCAGTGTGAAGTGTGAAGCATTCACGCATTCCAGGTCACGATATATGAGATGGGGTGACCAGTTTACTTCCTCCTCGTCTTTCATTCCCAAAGTGCCTAGTACTAATTTATATGAGGCTGGATCGACGCCAGGGCAGTGCTTGTCAGAATAAACGATAACCCTGCCTCTGCTGAGGATTATATACGGAGCACTGTTTTGGCAGACAGGAACAATCTAGTTACAAGATATAATGTGTAATTATAATTACCACCGGGTACAATGGCTAGCACGCTTGCCTGCCGGTCCGGTGTTCAAAATATCAACACAAGAAGTAAGTGATTTATTTATTTATGGATTTATTTAAGAACTGACATCATGGCACGCTGAACAAGCCCACAGATGTTCCATCTTCTGACATAGCACGCCGGGCAAACTTATAAGTGCTCCGTCTTCTGACATCATAGCTGGGCTGACACACGCATTGGGTGCTCCTTCCTCTGACACCATAGCACGCTGGGCACACCCATTCAGTGCTCCGTACTCGGTATCAGATGTAGATGTAGATGTTGATCATCCCAGTAGCACGCTGGGCACACCCATTCAGTGCTCCGTACTCGGTATCAGATGTAGATGTAGATGTAGATGTTGATCATCTCAATAGCACGCTGGGCACACCCATTCAGTGCTCCGTACTCGGTATCAGATGTAGATGTAGATGTAGATGTTGATCATCTCAGTAGCTCGCTGGACACACCAATTCAGTGCTCCGTACTCGGTATCAGATGTAGATGTAGATGTAGATGTTGATCATCCCAGTAGCACGCTGGACACACCCATTCAGTGCTCCGTACTCGGTATCAGATGTAGATGTAGATGTAGATGTTGATCATCCCAGTAGCACGCTGGGCACACCCATTCAGTGCTCCGTACTCGGTATCAGATGTAGATGTAGATGTTGATCATCTCAGTAGCACGCTGGACACACCCATTCAGTGCTCCGTACTCGGTATCAGATGTAGATGTAGATGTTGATCATCCCAGTAGCACGCTGGGCACACCCATTCAGTGCTCCGTACTCGGTATCAGATGTAGATGTAGATGTTGATCATCTCAGTAGCACGCTGGACACACCCATTCAGTGCTCCGTACTCGGTATCAGATGTAGATGTAGATGTAGATGTTGATCATCCCAGTAGCACGCTGGACACACCCATTCAGTGCTCCGTACTCGGTATCAGATGTAGATGTAGATGTAGATGTTGATCATCCCAGTAGCACGCTGGGCACACCCATTCAGTGCTCCGTACTCGGTATCAGATGTAGATGTAGATGTAGATGTTGATCATCCCAGTAGCACGCTGGGCACACCCATTCAGTGCTCCGTACTCGGTATCAGATGTAGATGTAGATGTTGATCATCTCAGTAGCACGCTGGACACACCCATTCAGTGCTCCGTACTCGGTATCAGATGTAGATGTAGATGTTGATCATCCCAGTAGCACGCTGGGCACACCCATTCAGTGCTCCGTACTCGGTATCAGATGTAGATGTAGATGTTGATCATCTCAGTAGCACGCTGGACACACCCATTCAGTGCTCCGTACTCGGTATCAGATGTAGATGTAGATGTAGATGTTGATCATCCCAGTAGCACGCTGGGCACACCCATTCAGTGCTCCGTACTCGGTATCAGATGTAGATGTAGATGTAGATGTTGATCATCCCAGTAGCACGCTGGGCACACCCATTCAGTGCTCCGTACTCGGTATCAGATGTAGATGTAGATGTTGATCATCTCAGTAGCACGCTGGACACACCCATTCAGTGCTCCGTACTCGGTATCAGATGTAGATGTAGATGTTGATCATCCCAGTAGCACGCTGGGCACACCCATTCAGTGCTCCGTACTCGGTATCAGATGTAGATGTAGATGTTGATCATCTCAGTAGCACGCTGGACACACCCATTCAGTGCTCCGTACTCGGTATCAGATGTAGATGTAGATGTAGATGTTGATCATCCCAGTAGCACGCTGGACACACCCATTCAGTGCTCCGTACTCGGTATCAGATGTAGATGTAGATGTAGATGTTGATCATCCCAGTAGCACGCTGGGCACACCCATTCAGTGCTCCGTACTCGGTATCAGATGTAGATGTAGATGTAGAAGTTGATCATCTCAGTAGCACGCTGGACACACCCATTCAGTGCTCCGTACTCGGTATCAGATGTAGATGTAGATGTAGATGTTGATCATCTCTGTAGCACGCTGGACACACCCATTCAGTGCTCCGTACTCGGTATCAGATGTAGATGTAGATGTAGATGTTGATCATCCCAGTAGCACGCTGGGCACACCCATTCAGTGCTCCGTACTCGGCATCAGATGTAGATGTAGATGTAGATGTTGTTCATCCCAGTAGCATGCTGAATGTAACACGTCGAGCTCTTAATGTCATACGCCCATTCTTGTCATAACCACACTTAACTCCAAATTCAAGCATCCTCATATATTGATTAATTTGGTTAATTTCGGGATTTGAATTTTAAATATTGAGCACAACCCACTACTGGCAACGCTGATCGCATTCTGGCATGAACCTAAGGCCTATCCACGTCAATATGGAAGCACTATATTCGAGTTTCACCCTCGTTTGAGCTCGTCAGTAGTGCATATCCCTGACCGGATCCGGAAACAATCCCCGGACCACTGGCGTGTGAAGCGGGTGGTGTGCCGCGTGGTTACATATATGATGTTTCATCTGTAGTCGTATTTTCAACCAGTGTTCGTTCGTAGGAAGTCTTCACGATGTTTGAATTTTCCATTGTGAATGTTTCAACTACTGGCATTCTAGCTACTAATAATCTTCTCATTCTTTCTCTCGCACACCTGCATGGTCCGGACAACATGTCCATGTCCGTGACGCATTCAAGTGCCAATGCTTGGTATCTACTCATGCTTCAGATGTGTATTCTGAACTTTACGAAATGCAAAGACTAAGACACTATGATTTCTTTGTAACGTTATTACCATCTGGGTACCCCAAAGCTGACCTGATCGCCTCTATTCAACTACGGGAGACTGTAGACCTCAGGTACTCCCTGTTTAGCTGAGAAATCCCATCTTTATTTCTCATCGCGACGCACAGAACCATCACTGTACACAATTGCGTCGTGGCTCCCAACATTTTCATCTGTAAAATGTTGCAACTCCAATTCTGCTAAACCATTAAGCCACTTGCTAGATACTCTATACAATGTTATAAAATGGTGGAAGCTGCTCTTGTGTGTACCGCTGTCCATCCATCTCTGTCACCTGCGTATCTGCTTAACTGGGGTCCAGCTGTCCGATGATATCTTCTACTCGTGTCATCCAATGCCTTCCTTTCTTTAATAGACTTCCGTTAAGATCATTCAAGTTATCATGTAGTGGGTGTCTGTCACCATTGATAACTCATACACCGGCCTTAGTCTGTGCCAGTGCCAGTCTCGACTTCCTCTATGTTATTCATAGCAAGTATCTCTTAGTCCTGTTGAGGGACCTGTCCTTTGTACACCTTCAATCCTTCCATTTTAATGCCTTCCAGTTGTCCACAAGGTAATTAAAGTAAACAAAGAATCCTCTTCCATGCTATGAGACATATGGGGTATATGATGTTAGCACCACATTTTCATAGACCATTGGGAGTTCTATGGGTGATGTTGTCGCAATGACACCAATAGCCTGATGTGGGAAACTACTAAACAAGAAAAGCGGCGAAGATATAATAAACAGAAGTATATCTCAGATCGACTCAGTCTGAAACTGTTACCATAAAATATCTTGGAAAGTAAAGGAGGTCGGTGTGATAATTCCCACATCATCCACCAAGCGCCAATTGGTCTATAACATGTGCGTCCAGCACCACATGCCCAAATGTGCCATATGGAGTGAGTGTCACAGGGTCCTTTACTTTACTGACTTATTATATTTTGATGTGTTGATCAACGTTATGTTAGATTTACGACACTATTAAGACATCACATTGTTATTTCTCAGTCGCTATATTTGTACTTATTTATCAACGTAGGTGTTTCATTTACGGCAACATTAAGACATTGCATTATTATATCTCAGTCGCTATATTTTTACTTACTTATCAACGTGGGTATTACATATACCACAATGATGTTTGCTATGACATTGTTATTTCTCAGCTGCAATAATGTAACTTATTGATCAACTTAGGTTTTAGATTTACGACAACTGAGACAGCAAGAGCACGAACGGTTGACCCTGGCCCTGGCTGAACAGAAAGAGAAGCTTGACAAGGAGAAGGCCAAGGAGATAGAACATATACGCGATCAGCTGACAGCTAAAGGAGAGCTAGATCTTCAGAAATTAACCAGGTGTGTAGAAAGGATATTATTAATATATGCACACACTATTGATAATGCAGTGCATGGTTGTGTCTATGATTGCAATAATGGCTTAGAGTTAATACTGTTCGCCACTAGCTTGTACCAACCTGGCTTGACAAAGAGAAGACTTAAGAAGAGCTTGTAAAACATTGCATATTCTTTCAAGGATGTTGTAATCAACACGATGTCGATTCTTAGGCAATTTTACGTTCCCTAGTTTTCCATTTTCATCAATGTTATTCATAGCTTAAGCATGTTGAGGTGCTACATAGAACCTATAATTTTGAATGGATATGAAGCGTGGACAATGGCAATGAGCAAACAAGCTGAAAAACATTTGATGGCTGTGGAAATGTGGTTTCTGAGGAAAATGCAAAGAATACCATGGGCAAACAGAAAAACTAATGAACATGTCCTACAAGACATAAATGAACATCGTACGCTAAGTAAAGAAATTAGACGTAGAAAGAACTCGATGACAATTGGCAAGATCGAGGGGAAGAGAACAAGGGAAGGCAGAGAAGTAAATGCCTGGATGACTTGGCCACGTGGGATTGTGGAGACAAGAACATTGAGCTGATCACTACTCTGGTGATCGTGTGAGATGGCGAATCATGACCGCCCAGGCTTATCGGCATGGCACATGATGGATGAAGTTTTCCATCACCTTCTGAACAAGAAGTCAACGTTTAAGTCCAAATGCTATGCTTCCCCCGCCCCCTCATCGTGTGGTAGTGGATGACACGTCTAGCCTTCCCCGACAAGGGCGAACAACTCAGAGTACCAGTATGCGGCTGTAGACGTTAAAAATCCATTGTCAATTTTACAATGGACAACAGCAGTCAAAAGAGACAATTTCCCAGGCTAAAATTAAAACGTATTTAGAAAAGATTCAAAAAAGAAAAAATCGATACAGTGTGTGATTCTTGTATTAAACTGGTCACAGCGTATCAGTTATAATCGTCTTCTTTCTCTGTAGACAGAAACATTGTAATTGAAGCTGTAAATTGCTTCTATGAGGGTAAGTTAATAAGTAAGTCACAAATGGTTGTTGAAAAATAACAAAACATGATAACAACTTGAAACCAGTTTATTTGTATACATACATTGTCCCTTTATTTCTCTACATAATTCTCAGCAACATTGATGCACTTATCCCATAGTATTATCAGTTCTCCCAAATCGACTGCATAAATCTGCGTGCGCTATTTTCATTTACATGCCATCCCACAGAACTGTGTGACTTACTTATTGACTCGCCCGCATAACTTTTTCTACCCAACTATGCACCGCTTTACTGGAAATCACTAGGGACTAAGGCCATTGAAACCCCACCTTGGCGGGAGACATTTCACGAATGACGCCGAAGTTGAATGTGAAGTGAAAACGTGGTTTAGAAAACAGAGCACGCAGTTCTACGCAGCCGGTATGGGAGAACTGATAAAACTATGGGATAAGTGCATCAGTCTTGGTGGAAATTATGTTGAGAAATAAAGGGACAATGTATGTACACAAATAAACTGGTTTCAAGTTGTTATCATATTTAGTTATTTTTCTACAACCATTTGTGAGTTACTTATTAACTTACCTTCGTAATTTGACGCAAAATAATTTCTCATTTAATCATTTAATTGCTCTGTTGTGCTTCCGGTATTTATTTTTTTTTGTGGGGGCGGGGGGGGGGGGGGGAGGGGGCACTTAATTCAAACACAATATCGCAAACAATAAAAAGCGGTCAGAATAGTTGGTATTACACAAGAATGAGTTGCAGTGTAAAGTAGAGTAATATTAGGCTGCATCCTTTACCCATATTTGTTCAAGTGTACAGACAATGTGAGACATGTCAAGAATTACTGGAGTTTCAAATGTTCATCCTTTCATTTTTCTTTCGCCCTTTATATCCCCAAGTTATCCCACGCAGATCTTTTCATGTCATCCCAATAGTATTCATTTAGGTCTCTATTTATTTTCTCCATGGGTTTATTCCCCCCCCCCCCCACCACACACACACACATACACTCCTGATTTCGTTTGCCTTGTGGATTCTAAAGACCTTCCTGATTATACTATTCTCATGTTTTCTTAACGTATGCCCTATCCAGCCGTCGCGTCTGCTCTTCACTTCTTGATTAACCAGTATTCATCTCATTCTCTCCATGAGCTCCACATTGGTGTTTCTGTCATACCATTGAGTCCTTCTGTTTTTGGGCGGACGGCGTCTGTGGCTTAAAAGCCATTGAAGCGTAGTTTCACAATAGACTGACTTTCCGAGTCGAGCGCTCGAAATAAGCCGCGAGAGATTTGAAATCAGAACGCTTTGAGCTGATTTTGATGGTATGATGCATCGGTCATTTAGAAAACAATGGCACACTACCGAATGTAAAATTGCTTAGTAAATAATAATAATCATCATCATCAAGTACCGTGCCGGCTGGCGTAGGCGTTCATGGCTCTCCATAGATCTCGGTCTTTGGTTTAGTAAATAAATAAAAGAAAAACCGCTAAAGAAATGTTGAGGTTGATTGCAACGCAGGAAATACAACTGTCTATTTTGCACAGTCACAACTTAATGGATGTTTATGGTTTATTGTTAATTATTTTAGTCGTTTGCCATGTTTTTGATCTATACATTAGCAATGACTTAACGCTAACATTGAATACTCTAAGTTTTGGCGCCAAGTTTGATTTCTTGTGACTTCTTCAAATTCCTTAGTGCTATGACAACTAATATTTATTTTCAAATGCTAACATCAGACGAACCCACTTCGACTTCAGAGGTACTTGTAATTTACGTCCCCAAGACAAAGGGCGAAAATTCAAAATTTTAGTCCAACCGACCGGTGTAGGGTGAACCCGCTATCTCGGCATCAGCACACCGGATGTTTAAGAACGAGTGCTGTTGTCCATTCAGCCATGCTGGCCTCCATTTGCTTGATATAATCTCATTATATTAAAACGCATATCCGTGACCCTGCCTCGGTTTACTTTGTTCACCTATGTGGTTTGCTCTTTACTTAGTGATCTAACGTCGTCTACGAAAAACTCTTTCACAAATGTTACTTATCACCTATCACATTTGTTATTCACATTTCTTGCTCTCTTTAGGCACAAAGACGCTGAGATTGCGAAACTTAAAATGGAAGTGTCCTGTAAAGATGTCATGGTGCAGCGACTTCTAGGAGAAAACAGACACGCTCAACTCAAGCTGAATATAGACGTACGTAAGTCCAAACTACTTGATGATCTCAAAGAACTGCGTCGTGAGAAGAAAGAGCTGGAGGATACTCTGAGTTCCGCCGATACCGCTGGAAGAACGTTTTCTAACGATCTTCGCAAACGTTCACAGAATTTTGAGCAAGAGATTGCCAAAGTGAAACGGGAAGCTCAGATAGAGATTAAACAATTGGTAAGTTGATGTCTTTAATATTGACAGCATTAAACAAATGTTACGTTTACACAGATCAGGTCTTAGTCAGATATGATTGAGCTACCATATAACAGTAGACTGCACTACCTGCTTTCTGTTAGCTCCGAAATTTGGGCTGCGCCCACCAAACCCGACACCCCATATTCGGACGGAAGAACGCAATTGCGAGGAAATGGAACCTAAAGACTAAATGTCATTGCGGGGCAGATCACGACCTAAGCCTTGGTCGCAACTGGTCTGGGATTGAAGCTCCGACAGTTAAACAATTGCTTTGCCGATCCAGCAGCTACTGCAGCTTGTCTTATTCCAGACGTATCCGTCTCCGTGGCGATGGCGTTGCGGTCGCGATCTGTAATGCCGCTTACCCGCGTTCGAAACACAGTGGCGACCGATTCGGCAGCAGACCGTGTCGTCTGGTTTTAACGTGTTAATATGGGAGCCGATCGTTCAAAAAGCAATGGCAAACTACTGAACGTTAAAAAAAAACAACTTTCCAAGACATCAAAAACGGCAGTAAAATGCTGTATTGACTACAACGTCCTGTAAAGTATATGAATAACATTTTGGTGGAACTGTGGTAAAGCTGTAAAGGATATGCAACTTAAAACAAATTGTGTTACTTTTCTCTGGAGTAAACTAAGCAGGCCGAGAGAGGAATCATGAAGAATGGACAACATGTGGTATCTAAATTCAGCCCAGATTTTGTGCTATGGAAAGATTATAACTCAGTTTTACAAACCATCTTCTATTGACTGAGCTCGATGAAGAAATACCTCTAAATGTCCCTGCTAGTGGTAGAGAATTGAAAAGACAAAACAAGTGTGTTGAGCGCAGTTCAGGGGTTAGTTAGTTAGTTAGTTAGTCGCAGTTCCAACTTCACAGCAACGGGTCGTCCCCATTATGCTCCGTTCCTGTGCCAGTGAATATCACACAAAACGCTCCCCACTGCCCAATGTGAAAAGTGGAAAAGACAGGAGTCTCGGCAAACAACAGCCCGCACAGATAATAATGCCGCCGCCAGAATGTCAACACAATAGTCCCCCACGAAACACCCAGTTCATCTCTGATGGAATCGAGTCATTTTCCCATCTGGATGTTTCCTAGATGTTCACCCACACAGTCCACGAAATACAGTTCATCGTCGATGGCAGTGGCAGTCAACCAGAAGCCCGGCAGCCACGCATTTCTACATAAGGCAAAAACCGGTCAACTCTGGGACATAGCCATCTGCCATCGCTCCGAACATGCAGTCACCTTCCAAAAAACCTCGGGCAGATTCAAAAGCATTTTACACGAAACTCACAGCTCACAGTGTCGCGCCACGCACTCACTCAGTAGCAGGGCGACGGAACCATCAAACCTCCTTAGTCGCCTCTTACGACATGCGTGGTAGGCTACAGTGTTGCTATTCTTTGCTTCCCTTATGGGCCCCGGCAACACACGGGAGAAAACACGGGAGTTCAGGGGTACGAAGTATTAACATAATAAGTGGGCAACTCTGCATCTGAGCAGAACACCCATCCACTTGGCCAGAAGGGCGGCAATTGCTGTGAAAGGCAGGGTCACAAACTACCACTATGGACGTGGAATGTAAAGTAGGGAAAACTTCATTATCTTCACAAGGATAAGTTTATTGCCTGGCCACACCTGGAAACAGTAAGTCATGTGTTCAGAAACGCCATACAAGATTTCCGATTATGTAACCTGCCATGATAAGTTTAGTTCCATCCACGGTAATGGAGGCGACTTTAGACGTACCCCTGTTTGTTCAATCCAGCATGAACAGATATATATCAAAGACAGCTAGCTAAAAGAAAACTGATGAGGTTCTGCAGATATTTAACTTTGATCAGGCATCATATATGTTGGCTTAACGCCACACGTGACATTGTAAGTCTAATGGGCTTTACTTTATGCATTTGATAATTTAGAG